>OX940808.1:9496791-9964547 GCA_954870605.1 Acer campestre
TAACGAATTGTGTATCAATATGTTAGGATATATATGCTACTGCAATTAATTTTATATCGTATGTTTTTGTTGAGTTATACTAGGTTTCCAATTTTTTATTTCAAAAAACTTCTCAAATCATGTTGTCACGTGAGTTGTCAACATCACATCCCTAACCATATAAATTCGTGATTTATAAAATATTGACAATTCACGTGCCAATGTGATTTGGGAAGTATTTTGAAAATAAAAATAAAAATAGAAAGCCTAGAATTACTCATATTTGTTATAGGGTGAATTGCACAAACTTACCATGAATTTATGATCTAAAGGATTAATATTTAACCTTTTTGTAGTTAATTATACAAACATATCGTGCCATTAAGCAAAGCTCGTTAATATTTAGGATAATGGTAGACATCTAACACTTTTATCTATCATTTATATCCAACTTGATGTGGTAGCTGATATGACACTTCTTTATTGGCTGCCACATCATCACACTAAATGAGTTAATTAAAAATAATAATAATTTGTATTTCTTAAATCTAGTACTATAATATAAAAAATAATAAAAAATTAAAGTGTGATGATGTGGTGATGTGGCAGCTGACATGACACTTCTATCATAGACATAGAAGTGTCATGTCAGCTGCCACATCAAGTTACATATAAATGATAAACAAAAGTGTTGGATGTCTACCATATTATCCTAATATTTAAAGGTACAAAGGTAAATTGATCATATTGTTTGTGAAATAAAATAAAACATTGAAAATTTTTTGAAAAAAAAATCATTTAATATAAAAGAAAAAATCAAGAAAAACCTCAATCGGCAATGGATGTTCCTCCACGCCAGTGGAGGAACAATCTCCTTCGATGCACATAAAAAATCAAATTCTTCCACAATTATTATTATTTTTTTCTTTAAATATTTTTTTTAAAAATATTTAATTAAGTTTTTTTTTTTTTTTTTTTTCTTATTATTAATTTAAGATCTGTAGTTCTGTACTATCCATCTTTAAGCTTTAAATTTTGACCATCCAAAATTTAATGTCTCTCTGTTCTCATCTTTTTTAGAAGGGGTAATTATGACTATTTACACACACAAAAATAATTGGTTAACTGTTAAATTCAACGGTTGTTGAGTGACAACAGGGAATGTTTATGTAATTAACAGTAAAGATTGAATATTAAGTTTTGTTTTGTTTTTGCCATAAATTTTTGCAATTTGTCCTCTTTTTTTTTTTTTTTTTTTTGTTGAAATATTACAATAACTATTACAATAGAACTATCGAAATCAAAAAATATATATGCGGTCGGATATCTACTCCTATAATGGGAGATAATTACTCCCCATAACTCGGGAAGAAAACTCTCTATATATGCTTGTAAAATGTGCACGGTGGGAGTTTATATTTGAAGAGAAAAATGATGGATAATTTTTACTTTGGTAAATGGGGAATTGAAACGGAGATTGTGATGTTTGAATAGAGCAATCGACATGATTGATGATGATAAAACAGGAAATTTATCAACAACACGTAGAAGTGGGTATGGAGGTGTCCCAATATTTGTCGTGTAATAAACATAATCATAAACCTAACGAATTCAATCACACCCAACTCAATTAAAAATCAAATAAAGACAAAGACAATTGAACAATAACAGGATGGGTTGTTACTACAAATTAATGTATCCCGTTTCCTATAATTACTAGGGCTCACCATGCTCCTATTTGAACCTGTTTCGGGTACAAAAAATCCCCATCTTCGGAAAAATAGGACGTTGTTTGGTTCGGTTTGGTTTGATCTAATTTTTTTAAAAAAAACAAATTTATAAACCCCCCCCCCCCCCCCCCCCCCCCCCCCCCCACACACACACACACACACACACACACACACACACACATGAACGGTCCATATATCTACTCCCAAAAACATCGAAGAAAAAACTCCCTACACATGTTGATATTGTGCATGACGGAATTTGAATCTCTCACCGTAAGTGTGGAAGGTGACTATGTGAGATGGACGCCACTTAAGCTAAAGAGAAATATAAAATTCATATTTAGAAATTACACTTATTGACTTTTTCTAAAATTTATAAAATTCATTAAGAATTACATTCAATTGAAAGATTATAAGAAATTAATCTTTCTTGCAAGAAAGATTGTCGACGAAAAGATCCACAAATTAGGTTAATAGTCAATATCATGATTCATGAAGAACACCTTTCTTTTTTATGTGTTTCATAAAGAACATCATGATCATAAGAGCTATTTGTAATATATAAATTCACGGGATGTTAATAAATAATAACCCTTTGAGTGAGATTTAAGGGATGGTGTGTTTGTGTTATGATTAATTTGGCCACATCGTTTCCCTGCCGATGTGGCTTTTCTAATTATTATTGCAACTTGCTTTAATTGAGCAGCACAGAAATTGGACCACATTGTTGATGATGGATTTATCATTGAAAAAGAAAAAAAAAAATTGAGAGAGAGAGAGAGATAGAGAAAGATAAGGTAAGGGTGCAAATTCTTGGTTTAAGAGGACCACAAATTGTAAAATTTGGATATATATATATAGTCTTTCTATTCTCAGTTCGTTTTGATAATAAATATATCAGGACGAAGAATGTGGTCTACAATAAATATATCAGGATGAAGAATGTGAACTACAGATTATGGAGAAGTTTTGACAAGTTCATACACTTTGAGTCAAAGTATGTAAATATAGTGGTCCACATTCTTCGTCATGATATATTTATTGTCAAGACGAACTGATAATAGAAAATCTGTATATATATATAATTTTGTATAAATTATTAAAATACATAATATTTTTTTTACGAATTTTTAGGATTTGAAACCCATAAGAAATCTTGTCGACTAAACTAGTTAACACAACAAAAATAACATTAAGAGATTGTATGTCAATGGTTTTGACATAATAGAAGTGATTTCAATTGGTTAAATTTGTTTATAATGTCATATCAAAAACATTTTATTATTATTCGCAGTTTGTACAAAAGAGTTCTTAAAATTTTTACTAGAATCTAGTGATACTTGCTTGTGTGATTAGCATCAATTTAATAATTTAAGTGTCTGTTTGGAAAAACTTGTCTACTAGCTAAAAGAGATTTTTTAATTAAAAAAGCTCTTTTCAATTTTTTTTTTTTTACATCGTTTGGTTGTCATTCAATAAAACTTTTGGATGATTAAAAAAACTGTTTTACATTTATTTGAAGAAGCTCAAATTTAAAGTTTTTCCAAGTAGATCTTTTAGAGTTTTTTTTAATAACACTAAAATCTCCAATATAACCATATAATTTAATATTTGTTAAAGTATTTTGGTAATTCTATAATAAAAAAAAGTTTTTTTTTTAATAATTGACAACCAAACGACCAATGACTTTATTTAAAAGCTCTACCTCTAAAAGATCTACTTCTAAAAGATCTACTTGAGAAGCTCTTCCAAACATACTCTAAGTAATAACATTTTTTTATATTTCATTAATCATTATTAATTATGTTTGTGACAAATCCACAAAATCAAAAAAAGAAAAAAAAAAAAAAGAAAAAAAAAAAAAGAAGTTATTTTGGCCTATTAATTAACTATAGTACAAAATCACTGTGAAGTATGGTATAGATTGATTCCAATTGAGTAGTTGAAATGGGCAGAAAATTTTACTCAAAATTAATTGAGTTTACCTACAATAGGTGAAGGCATTTACCCACAGATAGAAAACAGGCAGCAGGCAGTTGCAAAGTAATAAACATTTAAGGGTATTGAAATCTTGCAAATTAATTTTGATAGATTTGCAAATGTCATCGAATGGAATTAAAGCCTCTTTATTGTGTCTTAAAGTTTTTGCCAATATAAATTATTATTATTATTATTTTTTTTTGGATTGAGTTTGATGATAAATTGATAACTCATCAATATAAATTAAGTATTATTAAACTTAATATTAAATGGATGCGAAGTATTTACTGAGAGGAAACTTACTGTAATTATTCAAAAGCAATAACTATACCACCAAACCATGAGGTGATTGCCTTGGTCCAAGGCGTGGTTTTACTCTTAGTAATTACATTGTGACCAACCATCAAGGCGTTAGCTCAACTGGTGGAAGGACGGGTTTGGGGCACGGGTAACTCCCAGGTCAGCAGTTCGAATTTTACTCAAGCGAAGGCGAGTTCTGATTTACCCGTTTACATCTTTGTGTGGCCGAGGTTTCCTATATGTCCCACTCCATAACATCCAACAAATAGACCATCAGAATTAACAAGTTAGCTATGGGTGTAACATACAGTTGGGGAAGACAGACGGATGGGTGTCTGGACGAAGTCCGGGATCCTTAATACAAAAAATAAAATAAAATAAAAAATAATAAAAAAATAATAACTATACCACCTAAAAGCAAAAGCATTTTATTTAAAGGAGACCGTTAGGACTGCATTCACGAGGGTTGTTTTGTTACAATTGATTGGATGGTCAAACTACCATGTAATATGTTAGTTTATCTTCATAAATCTCAAGCAAAGACTCCGGATAATATCCAAATGAGTAATACTAGACCATAAAAAAAAAATTAAAAAAAAAATTAAAAAAAATTAAAAAAAAATGGTCCAAACAATGTGGTATGTGAGTTATAATTAATATAGCATCCATCACATCATCATATGATTTATATGATGTTAACAGCTCTCATATCACATCATTTGAATGGTCTAACGTTACTTCTAATGGATTGAGTTCAATGTGTAATTTATTTACCCTCTTGATGGATAGTTAAGATAATTTGGTATATAGGATCTGATTGGCAAAACATTATCCGTTTTATCTGACCTGGCCACGTCTCCAGCCACCCGGTCTAAACTCTAAAGAGGAGATTTAAGCGAGGACGGGATCTCAAAAATATTCTTAAAAAATAAATGGGATGGAGCGTAGAGAGAATATTTCAAGAGAAAATGATTAAGAGTGACAATTTTTAGTATGACATAAACAAGAAATAATTTTCAGTAATTAAGATAATTCACTTACAATTAACTCATTAAGATAATTAAAGGTTTTCATTATTTTTAATGAGTTAAGACTTAAGATTATGAATTTTTGACATGAATAAATTAACAAAGATTCAAAGATTCACTCACCAAAACAATTTGTTGAGCAATGAACAAAAATGTTGTTATCATTCAGACCAAAATTTCATGAATGCAATAATAAACGACTTGAAAACAACCAAAAGTTGGGTTATTTACTTTCCGTTTCTGCTGACTTTCTTCATTTTCCCTTCACATTATTCCCTAGCAAACCAGAATAACAATAATAACAATTATTATTATTATTATTTTTAAAAAGAAATGATATGAAACTGGAGAAAAACTTAGATGAGGTGGGTACACCATATGGAAGAATAATCATATGCAATCAGATGGAGAAAAAAAAAGGATTGAATTTCAAATTCGATCATGTGACATACTATGATAATACGAGTATGCTAACGAACTATGCTCGCTCCACCCAAGTTTTTCTCCTAAAACTGATCCCTAAATAGTATTATTGTTAGGGATGATAAAGGATAAAACCGTGAGATTCAATGGTTCAAAGCAGACAATATTTCGGAGGTGGGTAGCCTTGTGTAGTTGTGTGTTCACAAGTGAAATTTGATTGGTCTAAGAAAACATAGCTTACCCTTGACCGGAGGCTTATTAATAAATAAAGGAAATTGCTGTCAGTACCCAAGCCATACTGACCACACCAAACCACCCAATAGGGTGTTGCCACGTGGTAAAACTCTTTTACTTTTTCCATTTTTCTCCTTGTCTTGTGTTACGTGGTAAGCAATGAGTGGTGTGGTCAGCACCTTGGATACTGACCAGTCAGTACCCAAGCATTATCCATAAATAAATGTTAGTCTTAATTCTACAAGAGCCCTTTTAAAGAGAAAAAACCGTGAGTATACAATACTTTGTGGATGACAACCTCTTACCTCGCATGTGCACGGGCGAAATTTTAACAGGTAATTGAACATTATTTTCAGTCATAAGTACCTCAGGTGTTATTAATTTCCCCTGACTACTGCCGACATAACTCATAAGTGCCATTAGGACTCTTGCCATTTGGAACAAATATTGTATGCAAAAAGAATAATAACATTACTTACATCAGAAAAAGTGTTCACCGAAGGAGACATATAATAATAATAATAATACTTTTTAAGGGCCAAGGAAGGAGTCATTGCCTCCAGATGTTAATAAGGCTATAATCCTTTTTGACTCCAAATCCCACAACAATCAACATCCTAATCAAACATGGAAGCAACCAAATCTCCACAAACTTTTACCCCAATCTTTCCTCTAATTACACGAACCACTCCTCATCCTTAGGAATTAACTGTGAGATAGAAAGCTCTATGTCGTTTAGGGATGTCAATAGGTCAAATGGGATAAGAGAGATTCCCCTACTCCCGTTTAGGGGAAATAGGGGTGGGGGTGTTTGGGGGGAAGTATCCTGTCCCCACACAAAAGATTACGTTTATAAAAAGCTTAGATTCAAACCAATGACCTTTGATTAATTAAAAACTATCTCTGACTCACCATCAAGTTGCAATCATTTATTTAATTAATTTTATTATAATAAAATCTCAAAAATAATAATTATTATAATAAAATAATTAATCCAAAGGTAGTTTAAACATTTTAAATTTTATAGTTAATCAAATTGTTAATTAACACTTAGTCAACAAAAAGCTGAGGAAGTATGTGCACTTTTGACAATAGTTACAGCTAAGTGCAATACTGATTAAACTCATGGGATATTTGTGCAATTTTGCTTTTTTATTTATTTATTGTTTTTTTCTTTTAATTTCAAATTTGTGACTGCACGGGCTGGATTTTCGGGTTTGGATTGGGCTCGGTATTCACAGTAATTTATAAATCGAACTCAAGATTTTAAATACTGGATCTACACTATGTTCGGATCCTTTACGAAACCGACCCAAGCTGGGCTGAACCCAGACCGGACTCGGACCTTTCAACACCTCTACACTCATGCATGCTGAGAAATCTGTTTGTAATTATCTAATTGAGGGCCTCTCTCAATTCTTTTTCCACGGATAAATTGTATATGCAAAATGTGGAGAATCACCAAAGTTGGCAATTGCTAACTTGCAAAATGTTGTAGTTGCAGAATTCCGAAACATTAAAGTAATTATGTATAATAATATACTGTAAATACGCATAATGGGACTTGAACCCGACAAAAATAATACAGCTTTCAACAATCAGCTCGTCAGAATTGGCTCTAATATCGAAAAAAGAATATACAATGTGAAAGAATACATTCCTAACTAGCTAACTTGAGTGATCTAACGTGGAAAAAAGAATTTTGACTAATGTCTGGTACTCCTAAAAATACCTAGTATCTTTTCAGCCGCTTCAAATGGCAGCGTAAATAAGCCTCAAAACTTCACCTCATCTGCCCTCCGATCCGCTATCAGGAGTTGATATTCCACAAAAATGAGAAGAATATAACTTGATGTGTGTTGAATTCATTGTCTCTTCTATCTTAAATAGTCCTTTAGGGTTTCTCGATTGAGAAAGAACTGGTTCGGTACCTGTGCTATGGTGAGGTCCTTCAATGTCTGAGTTTACCGTGTTGAGTTTCTGGCTATGAGAATCCTATCTTCCAAGCGATTTCTGGGGGTATCCATTTTTATGCCTCTCGTATAGTTTCGTGAGCGTTTTTCTCTTCTTGTCCATCTTAAACCTATATCTTTCTTCCCTCTCCCTTTCGTAAATCCCTTGCCAATGCACTTCACCTGTCAATGGCCATAACCACTTCTCCCTTGGATAGTCGTTATCATCTGCAGCCTCTGCTAGATCTTCATCCATACTCTTCAACAATGTAATATTAAAATATTTTCCCCACCAAAATCCCTCGCGTTGTTCGATGGGATGTTGTTCTTTCAGTGAACCAGAGATCGGATCTAAGTAAACCATTTTCCGTCCGCTATGATAAGCCCAAACATTGACGAGGAGTTCTAATACACGGCAATAACAGTGCTGTTTCTGTTGATCATTAAACAAACCAACTGAGATACTTTTTACAATACTATTGAAAGAACAGTAAGAACCAGATGATGCTTACATACCTCAAACTCACTTGAACTCAGCAAACATGAATTGTTTTTGCTAGAATTGGTATGCAGAGCATCAAGAGAATCGACAAACATCCTGAAATTAAGTTACAAAAGTTTAGTTATGTTTCAATCTAGCATCCAGCAAATGAACGTAAGAGAAAATTGCAATTAAATGAAACAGGGTGTCCTTTGTAAATTACCGTGAAAACATTACGAACTCTAAAAAGGAAGGGGTTGGCATCACCCAACTATGCAGGGCAGACCAGCGATCACCATCATCTGGCATGGGAGGAAGAGCTTCTAAATGTGATGGCAAGGAATACATATGACGAAAAGCGTCTTCAAAAGCAGTTCTGCATGCATTTAGAAGGGGAAAACAATAATGTTTTTAAGCACTACATAATGTCATTAAAATGTCTAAACTTTGAATGCATGTTAATAGCTAGAACCCACTAAAAAGAGTAATGTCAGGTCATGCCTGATGTTACCATGTATTATTTAGTTTACTGAGGACTTAAAATTGCAATTGGATGTCTACAGTTGCAACTGAAGATGATCTTACAAGTAAGTTATTCTAAATGCACCCCAAGTCCGCAATAGGGAAAAATAAAAACCAATAAACCATGTAGTATCCGGATTGACACGCAAGGACACATTACCAACACAAAATTGAATCAGAAATCTTAACAGCAACACAAAGTATGACACCATGACTTGTGCACACACAATTTGTTTTGTCCAGACTTATGTTTACGTCAACATACCTGCAGTATCTTCCATTTAGGATGTCGCACATAGACCAAAAAGTGAGCATTTTATTTCTTCCTGCAACTCCACCATCCATGTCCAGGTGTGCCCAAAAGAATATTACCTTACCTTTAGTTTCTTGTATTGTTTCAACCAGAACCTTTTCAGCTCTCAAAGACAATGAAACCTATTTTAAGAAAAAACAAGGATGGCATCAATTGTAAACCAAAAAATGTTTGGAAATTAATTTCTAGCAGAGAATACCACATTCAGCTCATACATGCTAAAGTAGAATAGTTTTTTAAGTTATTACTAGACCCAGAAGTTTAAGCTTGCAAGTAAGGAAACAAATAATAGTATAAGCATTTAAACACACCCCCTCCACATGTGCAAGACCAGATTCTTATCACATAAACAAAGCCCAAACACAAACAAAAATTCAGATGAGAACAAACACAAATATGAGATAACAATATTTAATATGTATTCAATTACGTGGGACTAGAATGTATCCCATGTTAGGTAACCGTTAAACCATTCAGCTTAAGCTTGCATTTAAAGAGCCGCATCCTAACATAGTCTTCCCTTATTCCCCCTAATGCGAACAACTTTATTTGCTAATAAAATTTCATGTGTGATTCCAAATTTTCTTTCTAGAAGGCTCAATCCAACTAAAAGAAATTTAGATGACAAAAATAATTGCATATACCTTCCTACCAGTAGCATGCCATGATTGAAAACCAATCCAAGGTTTTATGTGAATGTCTTCCACCCTTTTCGCAATAGAAAACATTCCTCCGATCTCACAGAGAATATCCCTATAGTAAGTATTATTTAAAAAAGGAAGGCGCACAACTGCATCCACATCATCTGATCTTAACCTTCGAGCCGCTGAAGACTGACAGACAAAATGAAGGAGATTTAGAGAAATGAAACTATTTATTTTGCAATTCCATATGACAGGTAGTTTTCAACCTTTTTGTTATTATTTTCCTCATCTAAAAATTAAAAGCATCAATGACACCGAAAAGATTATAAGGATTATGGTCTAATATTAATTCAAGTTAATGATATAGAGTAACATGACTAAATAATAAAGCAAATCTTTGGATATGTAAATGGGACGATAAATGAAATATATCAAACACCAATGGAAAAGATAATAAATAAATGTAAACAAAATAAACTCACAAGAGATAACCCACGGTACAAGGAACCATGGTGCAAAAATGGCCAGGCCCCAGCACCACTGTATATTTCATAAATGCATACTGGCTGCCCTGTCCTTTCCAGCTCTCCTTCATCCCTTTCATTATCTTCAAACTTAAATTTATAGGATCTTCGAGCATTACGATAGATATCATCCCACAAGCCAGAGTCACTTTCCATTCTTTCTTCAAGCTACAGATCAGGAAATAAATCATCGTTAGCTGCCTTCTTAGAAAGATGGCATGAAAATATAAAAGCACATGTAAGGAAGATGGGGTGGGGAGCGGTGGTGGGATGTCAAGATGGGGTAAGACGCAAGAAAGATACTATACCTCCTCCATCTCTAGTCTCTCACTTTCTTCCATGTTTTCTATATCCCTTAAAACATCCCAATCTAGTTCACTTGGAATATCATGCACCCTAGTCTGTTGTTTTATCTCTGAGACAGTTGAATCAACATTAGTAAACACTTCCTCGAGGACATGTACAACACTAGAATTTATATATGAAGTATCCTTCCCATCCATGTTTGCCATGTCACCAGTTCCCTGCCCAATTTCATTCCCGAACAGATTCCACTCCCATGATCCCTGCTGTAATTGAGGAATAGGACCTGGCAGCAAGGCATCTGATGGAAATTTGAGTACATTCTCCAGAAGCCTTGCATAACCAGTTATGCAATCTGCAACCAGCATATTCTTAGCAAGCAGCCTTCCAGAAGAACCAACTGCTTTAGCAAATTTAGATAGTCTCCCATTTGATATGAAAAGCGAAAAAGCCTTCACCAAAGCATCAGGATCATGTTTAGTGAAGAAAATCCCATGGAGTCCATCAACAACCTGTAATTACAAAAACCACTTTACAAATGTAAGAAACAGTATAATAGAAAACCCCCTCACACTTTAATTTGGAACAAAGACAAGTAGCACGTCATAGACTTACATATTTTTTGATTACAGGGAAATCAGGTGTTACGACAGGGATTCCAAAACTCATGGCTCGGATAATCAAAGAAGGAAAACCCTGTTCAACTTGGGAAGAACCATAGAGCACAATGTCAGCCATAAGCAACACACCGTTCACATCACCATCTAAGCCATAATGTGTCATAGAACCTTGCAGAAGTCCTAGCCGTGAGGCAACTTCCTATAGAATAAACACATCAAATCAAGTCAGTCTTCAAAGACAACAATAGAACTACAAAGTTATGCTGTAGGATGAAAACGTTATACATTTAAAAATTACACAACAAATTTCATTTAAATAAGGACTATTTCAATTCATTTTTTCCCATTCCTATGACACCTATTTATAGATATGCTAAAATCTTAAATTCATATTTTGCATCCCTTGTAATTAATAACTTGTTTTTATTTTCATTTTTTTATTTTTAAATAAAATAAAACATATTAATTAGATAAAATAAAAATGATGAGTTTAAGTATCCAACTGAATAAGTCCATGAGCCAGACAAATGAAGAATGAAGTTTCCCGACAACATATCAAAAAGATAAAAAATAAGAACTTCAAGGAGAAGCTCTTCCAAGGATCGTACAAAATCACTGAAGTTGGAAATAACTTATTGAGAAACCAACAAACAAGTTAAAATGCCTGGTCTGATAAATTTCAGGGACCTTTGCTTTTTTGTTTATACGTTTATGTGGTCATTACGTCACACAATTGAACAGTTGCAAACTACTTGATCATAGAGCATTAAAGTTGGAATGACAACAAGAATAATAATAATGCATCAATCCACAATTCAATACCTGAAAAGCATCATTATACTCATCAGTGGAATTGCCACACAAGAAAACAAACTTTAATGATCCTTCCGCATCTTTTCTCCTTGCATATTTGATTAGCAAAGGTGCTATATCATGCATTGCAACAGCATAATCCCAGGGCAGCTCATCGTAGAAGAACGAACTTCCAACAACTAGAACTATAATATCATTTTTATGGAATCCATTTTCCTTCCTTAGTTGATACTTGTCATGGGTGTTACTATAGACTTCTGCAGCCCATACATCTACTGGTGATCCATGAACCACAAAGAAGTTTCCAGTGTCAAGCACACTATATAACATCTGATACAGGAAGGTTTAGAAACAGAATAAGAATGTCTAATACAAGGCTAGCCAAAAATAAAGAGTCATGAGACAATGAGATGGCAAATGTACCGGCAGACTAAAATCTGGAAACACAACAACATTAGCCCTGCTAAAAGCACTTTTCCAGTTCAAAAGAAGATGCTTCATGCCCCTTTCCATGTACACCGGAAGACGATTTGCCAGAGTATCTTCCTGAATTATCCATATAAGTGGGATTGAATGAAAAGGCTCCTGCATAAGGCTGCATAGATATAAAACCCACTAATCACAGCATCCCAAACTAAAGCAACAGACTATAAGGATCCTCTCATGTCCATAAAGCTGTATAAAGATATAATAATAATAATAATAATAATAATAATAATATATACATAATTATCATGTGTGGGATCAAGCACATTTTTTGTTTGTGAGGAAAAGTGGTTCTCTAATGTTAGAGAATTGGATTTTAACATTAGAGAATCACTATCCTGCACAAAAAAACGTGTATGATCCCAGACCTGAAACTGACTATATATATATATATAGAGAGAGAGAGAGAGAGAGAGAGAGAGAGATTAAACTCCAAGCAAATGCAGTAAAATACTCTATAATCCTGATGTTTAGGCTTACTTTGATATTATTAATATTTTCTAAAACTGAATTTATTATTAACTCTCTCGTATACTTTCATGTAATAATATTTTTTCATATTGAAATTTTTTTTTAGAAATTTAATCTTAAGTGGATGACATCTGAATAGACCCATGCCCAAACAAAATATTCATAAACACCCAGGAATGCCTGCGCTAGGAAAACTCTTAATATATAACTTTTAGCATATGTGAACCACGTAGAGAACATTAGATGCACCCACCTGGATATGGCTTCTTTGGCTTCAAGAGAATCAACAATAATGCCTTCAAAACTGATAAAAAGAATGCACAGGATGTTACTCATTCATTCGAGGAAACCAAAAAGCAATATGGGTAACTATGGAGCCGTTTACTACATATTGACTAATTTCCAGATATAATGAGTAATGAAAAGAACTAAAAGCATTAAAATAGCAAATAGATGGATAAATAAACTCCACAATAGAAAATAAAGGGAACATACATTGACCAATCAATATGGTCATATCGCTCTGGACCTAAGATAGAAACCTGACAACCTATTTGCTCCCAAATTGAATGAGCTTTGCTATTCTGTACTGCATATATCTGTCAAATTGGCAGCAAGGTTACATCAGCTTTTCTGAACCAGGAGTTAAAAACAATGTTCAGAACATAACAGATCAGTTCTCCACTTCTCCTATATGCATGATTAATTTTCATAACGGGTTCCAAGCATAAATTTTCATATTCGCACTTTCAACCAGTTGCAGAGGTTATATATCTTACTCATCTATGAGAAACAACAGCTTTTTCTTACAAGTACAGAAACGATGATAAACGCCGCAGAGAAATGTAAAAGAAATTATCCCCCACAATACCATAACAATTACCTTAAACATATAACCAAGTGTCTGTAGATTCTTCACCACAGTAACCAACATTAACGATCGTGGATCAAGCATCATGTTTCCTATGATCTGTCATTCACCAAGCAAAGAACAATTTAATAACATAGTTCAAACCACTTTGATGCAGAAAACTATGTAAACAGAATTCATGCAGAGTCTGATCAAGAATAATAAATTAATAATAACCCACTTAAACTCTCAACACATTCTCATCCACAAAATGATTGCCTAACTGACATATAACCATAACTGTTTATTTGATGTAATTCAAACTTAACTGATACTAGCTCATTAGCAGAAAAAACTTAATGTAAAGCACATAAATGTAAAGGAAATGCATTACAAGTGTCTCAATAAACAAATACACTTCATTATAAAAACAAATTGTAAAAGTTAAGGAAAAAAAAAAAATCACTGACAAGACCAATCCGCGGCGGCCGAAGACCGATTCTCGGCTTGGAGCGCTCACTATCGAGTCCGTCGCCGATCACTTGACTCTGCACGAAACTCAAAGTACTCCCATACATCAGTCGTTCTCTGACCATCCGCCTGTCACTCCCGAACACTGACGCGATCGAGTTCTGCATAACCATAGACGCCATCGCGAACACGAAAACCGCGAAGAATACAGTGAAATACAGCAAGTACGCACCTTTGAACCGGAAAAGCGATATCAAACCCTTGCGATTGAACCGGTTTGTGGTGGCGTGCTTACGTACCACATGCCGGTCGTTTGACGGTGGTTTGTTTTGGTTCTTCTTTGGGCAGGGGTTTGTATTATTTCGCTGCAACAGAAAACGATTGCGATCGCCGGTCGAGTGGAATCCTAGATCATTGTTGGTGCTCGCGTTTAATTCGTCGGAGGAATCGAGTGAAGAACCGCTTCGTCCCATTGAGGGATTGGATTTTGGTTTGGATCGGAAAGGAATTTTCTCGGGAAATTGACGGAAAATCTCCCTCTCCCTTTTATTTGATCCTTTTTTTTTTTTTTTTTGGTCAACGGAGTCGTTTAGTGTGTGATTTTTTATATTTCCGTTTGTTCGTCAGCAGTAGTAATTGATTCATTTTTTCTGTTTTTAGATTTTCCAAAATGTGTTTCCAACTATTAACTATGGCAACTTTCCATAAAAAAAAAAAAAAAAAAAAAAAGAACTATGGCAACTTGATAGTTAATTTTAATTCTTAAAAAAATAAAAATAAAAATAAATAAACCGGTTAGCTAATTTTTTTTATTCCAAATTTAATAATAATTTCTTCCTGTAAATCAAATAATATCTTACATAACCTTTTAGATTCAAGCTATATAAGCATTTTATAAATATATGTAACGAGTTTCATGGTACTATATCCGAATCGTATATGTTCGGTTTGATCTCAAACTCTCGATAGACCTAGACCTTGGGGCTGATCATGGTAATATTTCTTTTAATCTTTTTTTTTTTTTATAAAAAAAAAGTATTATCTATTGGCAATATTTTTTGTAATACTTTAAAAAAAAAAAATGTAATTTTTAAAGTTATTTTAGGATATTTAATTTTTAAATTTTATAATTGTGAACTGGATAATGGAAGGACGACAAGCATTTACGCGTTTTAGCGTAATGTTCTTTGAGGCTACCAGCATTAAATCAGAAAAATATGCCTCAATAAATTTCAAAGTACAAACAAATTTCCCAAAGTCATATAATTGTCACATTGTCAAATGTCACCTAATATTCCTTTATATTATATGAATTATGAAAGTGACATAATATGGTATGAACAAAAAGGGTAAATTGCATAAACACTCCCGAGTTAATACCAATTTGTTGTGTTTGTCTAATGTCTATCTCTTTGCTCATTGATAATCGATTTGTAGAATTTGGTCTCGAGTGTGTTAATGAGTTATTAGGGCACATAGCCTCTTAGCTTTGGTAGTATACACCTCCCATATTAGTGAGGAGGGTTTGAATTCCACCGCACGCATTTTAAAAACATGTGTATTATGTTTTCTCTTTGGTTCTATGAGAATAAACATTTAGATTGTTCATGTATAGGGATGGTAAAATTATCTACAAATACGATATCTGTAAGAATCTACTTTATTTATAAAAATGATGGATACTATTATTTCGGGGATAAATATCATCTTAATATCCATTTTATTTTCGGTGATGGGGATGAATATTGTCGATCTGGATCCATTGTATTTTAATATTTAAAAAATATAAAAAATTTATTATGTAATTTTATTTTATTTTATTTCGATAATATCTATTTATCTACCTATCTAAATCATGTATTTTTTTTTAAGCTTTTTTCCATTGGTAGGATTCCAGCCAGTGACAATTATTTGCCAGTCCCAAACTCGTTCATCTACCAGTAAAGCTACGCCCATGTGGGCTATTGTGTAATTATTAAATTGTGAAGTTTTATGTGATTTGATTTTGAGAAATGTTATTGACAATTTATTAATTATCTGTTTACACCCCATTTAATTTTTTCTTATTAATGACAATTTTAACTTGAATTAAAATTACTAAACAAGACATGAAAATTCTAAAGACACTCCAAACATTTTTTTTTTTTAAAAGTTTATTTTCCATTTTTTCCACTTTTTTTATTTTTTTATTTTTTTATTTTTTTATATTTTTAGAGACCCTAAAATATCTTTTTTCTTCTTTTCAAAATATTTTTTTTTTCTCACACACCATCAAACTCTCCATCATTATCATGACCGATTTATAATATATATATAGTTTTCCTATTTTCCGGTTCAACTAAATTTGAATTCTGATTTTTTTTTTCTTAAATACTACCCACATTCAATCATCACCATCACTAGAAAAAATATGTATAAATTTTTTTTCCAGAAAAATATATTATTTTTTTTTTACTCAATATAATTTTTTTTTACTAAACTTAAAATCCAAAAGAGAAAAACAAATATTGTTTTCCTATTTTCACTGTTTGATCTCTATAAAAGTTTTATTATTGTTTTAATATTCTCACTTTTGTTCAGTTTTATTCTATGTTTTAATTTTATTTCATTACTTAACATCTCTTTTCTATTTTCCGTTTCAAATTTTCTAAATAGATGTATTCAAAGTGGGTAACATTAAAATCAAAATGAGTAATATTAAAATAAAATGGAGTGTGTTTAGAAATTTAATTTTTTAAAATAGATAATTTTGGAAAAAATAAAATGTCTTTAGAATTTTTTTTTTAATTTAATTTTTTAGAATGGAATGTAAAAAGAAAAACATTGGATTATAAGAAGAAACCCTCTTTGATTTTTTTTGTTGTATTTATGTTGTTTGAACTTTATTGGATATATCTATTTTCCCTTAAATAGGATAAAATGTAACATTACACATGTTAGTTATATTTTTCTTCTGTAAACTATACAAATTTACATTTTTTTCATCGGATATGGATATAGACGAAGCGGAGATGGATATTTCTATCTCAATTCGAGGATTATCCAAATTCGTACCGCTCACTTAGAAATGAAAATGGATACGGGGATGAAGATATATCTCTCAAACGAATACAAGAATGGATATTAGGGTATCCATCCCCAATCCGAACCATTGCCAATTTGCCATCCATATACATATAGTGTTTGATTTCGACTGGTCCAGCATACCCCTCTATCGTTCGGTGTTATATTTCAAAATAATAATAATTAACAGGAACAAAAGTTGAAATAATAGAGCTCACTGATCATTGCAGACGGCTTTGTTCAACATTTACCTAGAGTTTCCTCTGATCATTGCCCCATTATGCTTAGCCTTCGGAGCTATCACATCCCCCGCAACTTTCTCAAGCCTTTTAGATTTGAGGCTATGTGGCTGAAGCATGAGCAGTTTGGTGAGTTGGTGAAACAGAGATGGGGAGTCCATAATGGGAATATTGTTGATAAGGTTAATAGTTTGACAGATAAGTTGAGAGATTGGAACAGGGACACGTTTGGGTGCATATTCCAAAGGAAAAGGCAGATTCTTGCTAGAATCAATGGTATTCAGAATAGTCTTGTTGTACGGTTTCGGTTGAGCCTTGCTAATCTTGAAGTTAAGCTGCGTGAGGAGTATAACCATATTATTGAGCAAGAGGAAATTTTCTGGCTTCAAAAATCCAGAAACACTTAGCTCAAGGAAGGGGATAGAAACACAAAATTTTTCTATTTGTCTACGATGGTTAGAAGGAGACGTAATAAGCTTGAAGACCTTAAGGGAGAAGATGATGTTTAGAGGTGTGATAAGGAGAGTATTATCAATGTTGCTATTTCTTATTTCAAAAATCTTTTTGCGGGTATGCCTTGTGTCACCAATTATGATTGTATTCCTCAGTCATTTCCTTGTTTAGAGGATAGTGAGATTGCTAATTTATCGAAGGTTGCGAGTGAAGAGGAGGTGAGATCTGGTTTGTTTAGGATTGGGGGTTTGAAGGCGCCTGGGCCTGACGGGTATCCTGCCATTTTCTTCCAAAATCAGTGGGATGTCTGTAAGGAGGATCTGGTCAAATTCGTGGTTGACAGCTTTAGACTGAGGAGGTTTCCTACAGCCCTTAACCAGACCCTTATTACATTGGTTCCTAAAGTCCCTGGTCCACTTGATATGACCTAGCTTCGGCCTATCAGTCTGTGCAACACTGTCTATAAGGTGATCAGTAAGATTATTGTACAAAGACTCAGAAGTCTTTTGCCTAAGCTTGTTAGTCCTAATCAAGTGGCGTTTGTTCCTGGTAGGCAGATCCAGGATAACATTATTGTCGCTCAAGAGGTT
Organism: Acer campestre; assembly: GCA_954870605.1. Classification (NCBI taxonomy): domain Eukaryota; kingdom Viridiplantae; phylum Streptophyta; class Magnoliopsida; order Sapindales; family Sapindaceae; genus Acer; species Acer campestre. The sequence continues at coordinate 9,515,261 of OX940808.1, forward strand.
CTCCATAAATTTAAAATTATGAAAGGCAAGAAGGGGTGTATTGCTTGGAAGATTGATCTTGCCAAAGCATATGATAAGCTTCAATGGGATTTCATTAGAAGTGTGCTTGTTGAAATAGGCTTGGGTAGTGATTTGTTGGAGCTTATTATGTGGTCTATTACTAGTGTGCAATATAGGATGGTGCTGAATGGGGAGGTTACTGAACCTTTCACGCCTGGGTGTGGCATTAGGCAAGGGGACCATCTCTCTCCCTATATTTTTGTTTTGTGTATGGAGAAGTTGTCTCATCTTATTACTCAGGAGCTGAATTCGGGCAGGTGGAAGTGTATTAAGGTTTCTAGGGGGGGCCCTAGTATCTCCCATTTGTTTTTTGCTGATGACCTTATTCTGTTTGGTGATGCTTCTCTCACCCAAGCTGGTATTATGAAGGAGTGCTTGTATGTATTCTGTAGCCTTTCTGGGCAACAAGTCAGTTTCAGCAAATCTAGAGTTTTTTGCTCTAACAATATTACTGAAGGGGTTGCTAAGGGTATTGCTGCTGCTTGTGGGTCTCCTCTGACCAAAAATCTTGGAAAATACTTAGGTGTTCCTCTTATTCATGGGAGGATTACCAACTACACTTATAATGATGTGATTGAGAAAGTTCAACAGAGACTGACTGCCTGGAAATTTGATTCCCTGTCTCTTGCTGGGAGAGTTACCCTTATTAAATCTGTGACTACGGCTTTTCCTGTGTATATCATGCAGTCCGTTAAACTCCCCATTCAGGTTTGTAGAAGGCTTGACAAGATTAACAGGGATTTCATATGAGGACATACTAAGGATATGAAGCATGTTCATCTTATTAAGTGGAACACTGTTTGTCTCCCTAAATGGAGTGGTGGTTTGGGTATTAAGACCATGAAAGATATGAATCAGGCCCTCCTCGCCAAAACAGCCTGGCGGGTCTCTCAGGATGACAGTGGCATTTGGTGCAAAATCCTCAAGCATAAGTACCTGAATACTAAATCTCTTTCTGATCCTGAGTTATGTAAAGGGGTGGTCTGTTCCAGTACTTGGAGAGCTATTGCTTCTGGTACTGATCTGATTAATAAAGGTCTGCGGTGGAGAGTTGGTACTGGTGAGCAGATTAGGTTTTGGGTTGATGATTGGGTTCCTGATATAGGTGTTCTACAGGATCATGCTCTTGTGGATCTTTCTGTGGGTATGCTAAGCCAGGTTGTTAGTGATTTTTCTGGTGGATGGTCAGTGGCTTATTTACCAGCTTGCTGCGGTTCTCCCTTGGAACATTGTCCATAGAATCGCTAGTATTCATGCTGGTAGGACCTCTAGTGGTAGTGATCGAGCTATTTGGGGGTGGTCTAAGAACGGAGATTTTTCTATCAAGTCTGCCTATGACGGGTGTGTGAATACTAATCGCAATGTTGTGTGGAATTGGAGGTTCATATGGAAGCTTCGTCTCCCTCCTAGAGTCCAGCATTTCCTCTGGCTTGTGCTGCATGGAAAGATTCTTACTAATAGCTAAAGAGCAGCTCGTGGTATGGATTCTGATGGCTTCTGTCTTAGATGTGAAGTTGCCATTGAGGACACTGATCATCTTTTGAGGGGTTGCAACTATTCTGTGATGGTGTGGGATAGTATCTTGAAAGATGTTAGTTCCTCTGAGTTCTATTCTAGTGATCATATAGAGTGGATGCGGTTGAACTTAACTAATGATAGCTTGGTGTATGGTAACATCCCTTGTTGGCTTCTTTTTGCTATTGTGATTTGGTTTATTTGGAAATGGAGGTGTAGGTTGGTGTTTGATTCTGAGTTCGTTTCTCCAAGGCTCCCTCATCTTCTTATTATTCAGTTTTGTTTGGATTGGTTGGGTACCATTTCGGTTGGGAATGGTAAACATGGTTCTCTCCTCTCAATTTCTTGGTTTCCTCCCCCTGAAGGTTGGGTGAAGCTTAATGTGGATGGCAACTGCGATAATAATTTGGGTGTGATTACGTTTGGTGGGGTCTTGAGGGACCATTTGAAGAATTGGTTGACTGGGTTTGTGTTACATAAGGGAAGAGAGAATGCGTTGGAAGCTGAATTGTGGGGTTTATTTGAGGGCCTCACGTTGGCGTGGAGTTCTGGCTATCGAAATGTCCTTGTGGAGACCGATTCTTTATGTATGGTCCAGCTACTTGTCAAAGATATTCCTGTTAACCACCCCCTGTTTAGCATTGCTAGTGGTTGCTCGGCTCTTATCAATTTGGATTGGCGATGTTTGATTTCTCATGTGTACAGGGAAGGGAACAGAGTGGCTGATGGTATGGCTCGCTTAGGGCATGGTATGGAGCCCGGTCTCCAGATTTTTGAAGCCCCTCCCCCGGATATTTGGTTGATTTTTCAGGACGACTGGAAAGGTTGTGCCTTGTCCAGAGCCTGTCCTTTTTCCCCTCCTTTCTAGTTTTTCTTCTCTCGGGCTGATCGCCCTCCTCTGTACCAAAAAAAAAAGTTGAAATAACCCAATGATACACTCCTTACACCCGCATGACACGTTTAATTTGTGGGTTCAAATCGTATTCCCCACTATCAAATCCCAAATTTGTTGAAAAACCCTAGAAGTCATATAATGTCATCTTCCAAGACATATAATGTAATCATAAGTTAAAGTTCTCCAATGATGAATTATACAGAATACTTAAGAATTAAAATCCATAGTTATGAACCAGGAACCAATCAAAAGGGATGGTAAGAAAATTTATTCGAGTACTTCTAAATGTATGTTCGTTAACTTTATTGATATTTTTATTAACTGTACCACAACTAGTGATTATATTATACATGCTTATATTGGGTAAGAGTAAGAATTCTTACGTTTATGATTTTACGTGATAATAACCTTAGATTACCATGCCTTTGCTATTCATCTTCGAAAGCTTCAAGAAACTGTCTTATTTTACGCCGTTCATCCATCGAGAGATCGAAATCATCCCTGGTTGACCTTTTCCACAGGGCTGCATGAGCACTGCTCGGATCATCCTCGATAACCTGTGAATTAGAGTCGACGAGAGAATCATCAAAATTACTTCATTAAATAAAATTCTCATTTGTTTATTTTCAGAAATCTGAATAGGTCCGAATGTAATTAATTCCAGTGACATTTGTTTCTTAAAAGATAAACAATCAAACAAATCCTAATCTGTTCAACTAAAACCAATTTTCTGAAAGGAGCCTTAAACAGGTATGCAGGAAGCTTTAGAGTTCAGCACTTGGTTAATTCCAATGAGTAGTAACAATAGAATTCCCAATTGCATCTTGATTATCTATATCTTTTCTCACATTAACGTCATTTATTTTATATCGCACTTCACCTAATCCATCAATGGTCAAGTTATTTAGTTTTATAAAAAGATGGCAAAAGATGTGCCCTGGTCTCAATTAGCATCAGTAATCATTGAAAGACTTTCATTAGCTAAATAGTTGAAACTTACTTCAACATAATTGTTGACATGGCCGTCTTTGTTGGGAGAGGTAATAAGCTCATTGTTGTTGCATGTCCATTCACCATCAACAACATACTTGTATTCATAGTGTCCCTCCTGTTAAATAAAAAGTTTTCGGTCAATGCATTGCAATGACAGATGTCATCATAACTTCGTAAGAATAATTAGCCTAAAGGGAAATACACTTACAGGCAATTCCCTCTTAAGAATCCATGAACCTTGTCCCTCGTCAAATGTTAAAGGTATTCTCTGAACAACAATAACAAAACAAAATGATTGAATTAGTCACAATAATAACTTGTTTTCACATGAGGTGGGATGCATATGTCAAAATATGATGAGCAGTTCTTAGTTCTTTATCTGATGAAATATCAAGGGTTCACATTGACAGTTCATTTTGTTTATCATTGCACAGAAGATGTTATTCTAAAAACCTTAAGTTTTTGTATTCTTTTTCCTCATTTAAAGCATCAGAAAGGATTCTCAAACCTCAAGAGGCTAACAAGACATAAAAAAACAGTACCTGGCCCCATCCGATATCAAGTCCAGATATTTCCACCATAGTGCGATTTTGATCTTTCCATGAAAGATTGACTACTTTCTTTCTGAGCCCTGTAAGCTTTTATTTAAAGATCACATGAATTAGACAGAAGGAATTTCATCCATACATTGAAAACACATCCAATAGTAACTTCTTGTCAACAATTTCACATTTAAGAAATCAGACCACCAAAAAGTAAAGTCACAAAATGAAGCTGTCAAAGAGAACTGATGACAACTTGTAGCAAAAGGCTTTTTAAAATGAGTATCTTACTAGATTAAGGTCATGAATTTAGACCTTAGTGCAGATAAAAAATCAAAAGGATGAGAAAAAGATAATTTGTATTAGATGAAGTAACATAATCTATGCATATAAAACAATTTCAATGGCCTCTTCCTATCAAAGGTTTCACATAGAAGAAATTTGGCCACCAAAAAGTAAGAAAAGAGACCTAAAGACCATTTGAAGCAAAAGGCTTTCTCAATTTCAAATCAGTATCTTATTTGGTTCAGTATTAAACAGCTAAACCCTAAACCCTAAAACTTGGTGCAGTGTTAAACAGTCAAAAAAGTAACCAGTAATTTTGACCATCGGTATAGGAAACAGAAGCAGAATTTGTTACAAGGTAAATTTTGAATGCATTTAGGCATCATTACAATAAATTATATCAAACAGATTGTTAATAGTTAACCATTTTCATAATCATATCACATTTAAGGGTTCAAAGAAATAAATTAGCTCAAACATAAGAAAGTGTCTATAGACTTCAAGACTTCCAGCACAACAAGGACTACTATAACATTAAAAAACAAATTTGACTTACAATATCAGCAGTTGCACTCTTTATAGCATCCAATTTTGGGCAGCATGTGCGCTTGCTCTGCAAGGAAAGAAACACTAAACTGTATTAGAGATAGTCAGAAGATATGCAGTTATCTTAACAAAATGATGGTTCTCTTACCCATTTATCTCCAACAAGAAGACTTATTTTGTACATGATATTAACATTTCAACAAATTGCATATTTATTCTTGATAAGGAAATATGCAAGTAAATTGTTCTACGGAATATTAAGTGCCCTTTCTACATTAGCAAAATGTAGAGAGTTTTAATTGAATTAAAAATCATTTGATACATCAGCAATCAATTGTGGAATCAAAAGGTTACTTGCCGGCATTCGGCAATCGATCAAGGTCATAGGGAACATAATTAATATAAGCAAGCAAGATACTGACAGTTGTGGGATTCTTTCAACTATGCATCTAATATTCCAAATAATAATATCCTTCATAATATCAATTTAAACAATTCTCAAAGGCTACTCAGGATAGCAGAATTTAATTGTGAAACCTGACATATGCAGACTACTAGTAATGGTTTCAGGAAGTCCATACAATAAGTAGTTGTAAACTCCATGAAGAAGAAAACAGTAAAATTTATGATAAATTGTGATAAGGATGAAATTACCAGCAGCAAACTGTTAGCTTCACTTAGTTTGTAGCCCTGAACCCAGAACATGTATGCCAGCTGTAGTTTAAAAGCAACAGAGTTTCAGCACACTAAGGATAGGAAATAAATCTATAAGGTATTATGCATGTGAGTGAGAGACCATTTATCATCATAAATAAATAAATTGTAATAGGAAATAAATTAATAAGGTATTATGCATGTGAGCAAGAGATCATTTATCATCACAGTAAATAATTGCTAATTTACTTCTCTGTCTTCTATATATATGATATGTAGATGAAAGCTGACATTCAACAACCATTTGAATTTCATTAGTCAACGTTAAAGGAATGACCTTGTCAACAATCAATTAAAAGAAGAGAGCAGTAGAAGGACTATATCAGCGAAGCTAATCCCTCTGGGGTACCAGCAAAATGTTAGTATTCCTAATTTGACATTGTAAAACCAGATAGCTGCCTTACAAGATAACTCATCAACTTGGAAATTGAATGCAAGGATTTCTCAAATTACTATGAGTAGGTAAAGACCTTCAAAGTTGTATATAATCCATTATATTGCAATTAAAGACGAAAATGTATAGGACAGTGATGCTATTTATCTTATAATTTGTCATGAAATTACCCATCAAGTATGCTACAATTAACAAGATTGCAAAAATCAAAAGCAGTATGGAGAAGCAGAGTGAGGCAGAAAAATGAACCAACAAACTTACTCAAAAGGTTCAGAAAAATAACAATGGGAGCAAGCTCCTACTCTTACAGCTTGACACAATTTGGGTTTTTAATACAAGTCACATTGGGTGGAAGCCAAGATCCATACAGGCAGGTTGAAATGGAGAAATTACAGCATTAACCTTCATATTAATGCATGACTACTTTGGACGAATTCATTATTGAAATTGTTAACTACTAGCAGAGAGAATTCAAAGGAATATCTTTTTGGAAAAGTAAAAAAAAAAAACCCCACAAAAAGGATTTATTCTTATGTAAGTTGGGCCAAATTTTGCACATCTTGCCTGAATGTTTGTTTTAGGATTTTAGTCTCTAGCAAAGAAATATTAGTTATTCACAGCAAACTTCTCTTTCACATGGAATAGAGAACGTGAATTCTCCAAGAACAAGAGCATGTTAAGTTATGATTAATGCCTGCAATGGATTACAAAATGATTGAGAATCACAATTAAGGCTACAGAAGAATCTGCTGCTCTGTGATGATTTGTAAGGTCTTAGCTAATGCATACCGCAACGGCAGGTGCTCTTCCAAGTCCAGCAGTACAATGCACATACGTAATACCTCCATTTCTATTAATGGCCTTAAAGAATTTACTAAGCACAGCTGGAAGCCGCATCCGCAAATCAAATGAATCAAAGTCCCTGATATGTAAACAAATAGCATTTAAATCAAGTAAAATACCACACTGTGCACACATGAAACTATACACGTGTTTATCTATGTGTCTGTGCATATATATGCGCAGACATAATACATCTATACAATTTCATGCTCTTTTCGTACAGTTATTGAAAGAAACTGAGTTGAAAAAATTGACCTAAAGACAACACAATGATCCAATTAACATTTAACATAACTAGACACATGGCATCCACCACGCGGAAGCACATCATTTATATCGACTATAAAGTAGTAGATAGATTATTAATGAAATTTGTCAGGTAAATGGAATGATGAGTTGGCATAAAATCCTAATAAAGAAACTGTTTTAAGGAGTAATATGGGTAAACTAGGGGACTAGGGGTGGATGCTGAAAGTGAATTCTCCCTTGAGATGTTTGTACATATTTCGTACAGGGAAACTATAGGTGAAATTGGTGCAGCCAAGTACCCAAATAGTAGAGAACTCCTTATCCAGATTGATGCAAATAGCATTCTAATGTTTGATGTGCTCAATTTATTAAGCAAATCTAAGTACAGAGTGCATTTTAAATCAACTAGTTCTTACACTTATCAGCCGTGACATACAAAGTCATGATAAAACTATCACTCTTTTGTAATAGCAAACCTTATTTCAGCACGCAAGTGTTGAATGTCATCATATGTCCCTGCATACTGTTGAATGGCTCTAATATCTACTCCAAAATATCTGAAGGCACTCGTGAAGGAATTAAAACATTTCAACTTTCTCCAATAGTATAGTCTATTGGTTTCTTTAAACGCCAAATAATAATAATTACGCATTTTAACAAATACTAGTCCATCGGAATAATGAATATAATTTTCTTAATGAATGTTCAGATAAAATTTCAAAGATAAAATCCTTTAGGATACTCCAAATCTGAATCTTGTTGCAAGCAAAATATGGTTTTAACTCCAATTTGACGAAGCTTGTCAACATCTTCGGGAGTCTACAATCAAGAAAGACAGAGAAAATAAGATGGTCGTTCCAAAGGGGATAGAATAGTCCCTATATTGAACTTTACAATCACCTGCAGGCATGATCCCACAATCAAGTCTGGACGAATGAAGTTGTAGTTCATTCCTAGTTCATGCCTATAAGTCAAAACTGTAAATAGCACATAATAATTGATTAGCAACAATTACAAACACCAAAAATACATAACTCTACTAGAGATGAAGTTTTAGAGTAACGCGTCCATATAATGACGTATCCAAATGTAAGTTCAAAATATGTGTCAACCATTTCACACAATATACCAATAGGCTGCCAAAAAGACGTTCGAATTTAAGAAGGAAAAAAATGATCTGAGACCTTAGATTCGAATGTTTTTTTGAACTTATAGAAACTCAATCGCACTTTATCTGGCCAAACATGTCATAGATCCATAACATTTTACATGCCTTAAGACAGAAGAACATGTCCTTTCTACCTAGAGGTTTCCCCAGCTTCCTCTAGTCAAAGTTAAAGCATATTATAAGCAAACTTACCAGCACCCATGGCTTCTGTCATGTTAGTGCTGTAGACCTCAGATTTTTCTTCCTCAACTTCAGGTTCATTCATCTCTTTACTTGACATAGAACCAGAAATTGCCTGTAAAATGAATTGAGTCATGAATCTTCTGAGAAATTTTTTACATATAATCAAAGAGCAGGGTCATTAAAAACAAATAAAACAAACATTTCCAAACAAAAGTCAAGCACCTACCCATTAAAATTACTAATATAATGGGTGATCATAGACTATAGTCACTTGATGCTGATTGATATATTTAAACATTTACCAAGTGACCAATATGCATTTTAAAATGAACAATTAAGATCCCACCTTCATAGAATCCACAAATTTTGATAAAGGAAGCTTATCTCATTCTGCACATACTCACCACATAACCGTTCAGGTGGACACAAAATAACAATCACTAAGAGTAAACACATCATTTTACCACCCTTTGTTGGAAAATATCTACTATTGACTTTATCACTGAATTCAAAGAACCCTTGAAACACAAAAACTCCCAAGATATATGAAATAAAATAAATTACATACCAAACAATATCAGTTACAGCAGTTGCATTCTAAAAACAAAAACAACACACTAGACCAACACCAATGGCATTCGCAGCTAACAATCGATAAAATAAATAATTTTAACAAAAATTGAAGTTTCTTTAAGTTACCTTGACTGTCATACTGGTATTTAGATCAACAGAATTCATCATTCGCTGCAATCAATAATGAAAAATAACCACAGATTAGTATACATATATAAATGTAAGTATAATACATCGAATTGAAAGTTAAGTTAGCGTACAAGTACCAGTGTATTGAATGAGCATGAAGAAGAAGGGTTTCTTTGATGGAATTTGAAGCTCTGCAACGCAAAAGTTGAGGATCTGAATTTTTTTTTTTTTTAAAAAAAAGAACAAATGAGTTACATGAAACTGTTAATTGTTGAGCATATATGTTAAAAAGAAGTGAAGTGGAGGGACCTTGGAAGATTCTGCAGGCAGTTCATTGATAACAAGTGAGGGATTTTATCAGAGAGTGAGAGGGAGAGAGAGAGAGATAGAGAAAGCAAATCTTGAGTAGACAAGTGGCTCGAGTGATCGACTTTTTGAACTGATATTTTTTTTACGGGTATTTATAAGCGTTAACAAAAAAAAGATCAGCTTTTGAAAGATTCTCAGAAATGCCATTTCATTTTGTCCTTTTCTTCCTTTGATTTTATTCTTGGGCTGGGCCCCAAAGAAAATTTTATTTATTTATTTATTTTATTGATTGATATATTTTATCTCTATTTTTTAAAATGAAAAACATAAATGCCTTTGATAACATTTTTGAAAATATTTTAAAAAGTAGATAGAAAACTAAGGGGTCGTTTGTTTTTTTATCAGAAGACTGAATAGTCCTAAATTTTATTGAAAACTGAATAGTGACTGAAACTTGAATCTGAATGACATGTTTGTTTGTTTTTTTTTCCTCACATCTGAATATCCTGTCAACATATTTGTTTTTTACAAATAAAATTGTCTGAAAAGAAGTAATTTTACACCTATACCCATGTTAAACAATTATACATATAATATAGAATAAAAACAATCAAAAAAATAATAATTATGTATGAACATATATGATCATAATCTTCTTCTTCGATTACAAACAAACTTTATTTTTACTAAGAAAAAAAAAGTTTTTTTTTTTAAAAAAAAAAAAAAAAAAAAGGGAGCAGGAAAACTCAAATAAAACATTCTAAAAATAATAATATATAAATACATCACCATAATATCATAATAAAGTATTGATATTAAATACTAAAATAAGAAGTGATTAGGTTTTTTTTTTTTTTTTTTTTTTTTTTTTTTTTTTTTTTAAAAGCTATTTAAAATAAGCAATATATTAAAATAAATATTTCTATACAATATATAATTATGATGAAATTGGAAATATGTTATATATGAAGGATAGTATCGGAAAAAAAGATTCTAGATTGCATTTAATGCAATTCAGTGATTTACAACTAAGTGAAAAGTCAGGATTTTTTACTTTTTATTTTAAGTTGTTTTTTGGTATTTTTAAATTGTTTGATCACTTAAAAAACAAACAAAACAACTTAATAATTATGATTCAGACCTATTAAATCTTAAGTGGAAAAAACAAATGACCCCTAAGTTAAAAGAAACAACCACCGGCATTGAGCTGATCATTTAGAAACAATTACACTTGTAAAGTTATAGGAATTGATAACTTGTAAACAATTACACTTGTAGAGTTAAAGTTATAGGAATTGTAAAGCAAATTAATCTTACCCATCCATTTGTATCCATTTGTTTGGGTGCCACGTGTCGATAGATATTTAAAAGATGAGTAAAAATGAGATGGGTAGAGGATCTTGATCCCATGAATAAACCCTTGTTTTAGGATCAAAATCCCCTACCCATCTCATTTTTACTCATCTCTTAAATATCTACCGACACGTGGCACCCAAACAAATGGATACAAATGGATGGGTAAGATTAATTTGCATTAGTTTTTTCTCTCTACTGTATAACAAACGACTTCATTTAGATTATTTACTTTAGGAAATAAAAAAAAAAATCATTTTCAGTAAAATATATATATTACACACTTCCAGCTGGAACCCAGAGTAGAAATCCATTCATAATCAATCTGATTTTTTTTCTTCTTAAATTCATCTAGTCAAATCCAAACACACTTCTACTTCATCTTAGGAAAAAATCTGGACAACAGTGGAGCAAACCAAAAAAATCCAATCATCATTAATCTGATTTTTTTTCTTATATCTTCATCAATCCAAATCCAAATCCAAACACAATTACACATCATCTTAAAAAAATATTCTGGAAAATGGTGGAGCAAACCAAGAAATTTACCATTTTCCAGATTTTTCTTGTAGAGTTGTAGTGAATATTTGGGGATAACAAGTACAAAGAAAATGATGTGGACATCTACGACTATACTGAAATCTTCGTATTCTTCTTTCTCAATCATTATCTCAACATCAATTAAGAAAATCAAAGAAAAATTATATGAAAAAAAATATTTTTTTTTAAGAGATTGGGAACCTAGATCTTCGTCTTTTTCTTTCTTAAAATAAAAAATAAAAGAAAAACATGGAAATAATGAAGTTCTTTAATCATTAATAACATCAATTAAAGAAAAATAAATTAAAATAACTTCTTTTATGAAGATCCGGAGATTTTCATATTCATTTTTCTCAATCATCATCACCACTAAAACATTTTTGATGTATTTGGGCGTTTTTATTTATCATTGAAATCTTCTTTGATTTGCTTGATTTTCAGATGATATTGAATTTGGATTTGGGTTGTTGTTTTTGTTTTTCTTAGAACAAATGTCAATAGAGGACTTTTAGATTAAGGAAAAAAAAATATGTTATTGTTATCTGCTTAAATATGTTTGTTAGGAGAAAGAGAGGAAAAAAATAAAGGAAAATTCAGACGAGGAAAAGGAAATCAGGGGAAAGAGAAAAAATAAAAATAAAAATAAAAATAAAGGAAACTAATCTCAACCATTCTTTTCCTTGTCTGCCACATGTCAGTAAATGCTTAGAAGTTGAGCACAAATAAGATGGGTATGGGATCTCAATTAGAGATGGCAAATTTACCCGGCCGGGTCGGGTACCCGGCTTTACCCGGGCCGGTTGTGTTCCGGCCCGGGTCCGGGTATACCCGAATACCCGGCCGGGTACCCGGTTTTTAATTTTTTTTTTCTAAAAATGTGTTGAACTTTGCTGGAAAATGTGTAGCTCTAATAAACTTGACCATTTTTGTTTTACTAAACAGTGGAAAAAAAAAAAAAGCAAAATTTTTGACGGGTGATTTGTGGCTTCTCTCTGTGCAGGCCCTGTTTTTTGCTTTGCCATTCTCTGTTTTTGTTAGTTCTCTTCATATCAGCTTTTGTTGTGTCTCTGGGTTTCTGTCTTTATCCCGCCCTTGTTGCTTTTCTTTGACTCTTTGGTTTCTGTTGTAGCTTGTTTTTACCCTGCTTGTTTTGGGTGGTGCTTGTTTTTGGTTGGCTTTGGGTTGCTTCGTTTGTTTTCCTGCCATTTTCTGGCTTTTATAATACACTGCAGTTCAAAAAAAAAAAAAAAAAAAAAAAAAAAAAAAACTAGCAAAATTTCTGATTGTGATAATGGTGGAGTTCAAGATTCTTAATTAATTCCTTGTTTGAATGTGATATATCAATACCTTTTTAGATGACATGTAAAGTTGTAAACATTCAAGCTTTTTCCTCAATATCGAGTCTTGTCTTTTTTTCTACTTTGAACTTACAGTAGTCTCTGTAATTTGCTTTGTCAGCTGTTGTGTGTTTTTTTTCTTTATTTATTTAATTTATTGATATAATTTTTGTTTTCTTATTTTGGGTTGTTTTATTAATTAATATGGTAAATTTTAATATGCTAAGGATATAATGTAAATTTTGGGTTGCTTAACAGCAACATGTAGCATTGTAGCCTTGAATTAAAATATTAAATAATAATAATAATAAATAAAGAATAAAATCCGGGTAAAACCCGGGCAAAATCCGGGTATGGATACCCGGAAACCCGGCTAGGTTTTTCAGGACTGGGTACCCGGATTCGAAAATCCGGGTATTTCCGGGCCGGGTACCCAGACTGTTAAAACCCGGGTACCCGGCCCGGACCCGGGTTTTTGCCATCCCTAAGATTCTCGATCCTTATTCATGAACATATAAAATCATTATTTAAGATGAAGAACGGTTATGATGATGATGATGATTACAATAATAACATTATATAAAGATAATAATAATAATAATAATAATAATATATCACCACTCAATGGGGTCTGCGGAATGCGGATCGGGATCCTAACTCCTGATAGTGTCCCAATTCGAATCGTTGTCATCACAAGATAATGACAATAACAATAAGATAATTACGAATTAATTTAGTATATATATGACTCAAATGAACCCAAGTATTAGTTAGTTACCTTGATCAACTACAAAACAAACATGGCGACCACCATGACAGCTCCTAGAATCCAAGCTCCATGGCTTCTTCCATGGCTACTTCTTATATTGCTCACAACATTTGCATCCACTTCACCTTTAAAAACCATACCAAAACTAGCCGTCCACCATAGAATCAACCTCGAAAACCCTAGCACGTCCACCTACTTGAATCCATATAACCCGGAGGATCATAAAACTTACTACTATGATCAAACACTTGATCACTTCAACTATCAGCCACAAAGCTACGCCACCTTCCGGCAGCGATACGTCATGAACGAGAAGAAATGGGGCGGCAGCCGCGTGGCAGCTCCGATATTCGCTTATCTTGGCGAGGAGAGTGATTTGGAAGGCGATATTGAAACCATTGGCTTCCTTAGGGATAATGCTGCTCGCTTTAATGCATTGCAAGTTTACATAGAGGTGAGTATATAGAGCCTTGATTTAAGCTATATATATATATATATATATTGCATGGCCTTCTCATTAATGCCTATTGTTTTTCTTTTGTTTTGTATTTTTTTTCTCTTTGAATAGGCTAAGTGAAATCAATGTTTTTTTTCCTTGTTTCAATGAAATTAATTATGATACTGTAGATTCAAATCATATACCTCTTGTAATAGTAATGGTTAAAAAATATGAATCTTCACCAAAACCCTAGAAGGGTATGATCTCCAAAAATAATATTAATGGAAATTATAAACTGTTGAATTTCAAAAAAAAATAAAATAAAAAATAAGTGTTTGGACAAATGTTATTTAAAGAATTAATTAGATCAATTATTTTAATTTCAAATTTAGTAAAAGAAAGTCGCTTTTCTTGGGCGTGTTTTTCTGATATTTTTCTTAGTGTAATGCAATCTCAATCCTTTTTTTTTTTGTTTTATTTGTTGTTAATTATTTTAATAATAAATCAATATATAATAATAATCAAAGCATATCTGCAAACCACAATTTGATCCGAATTCAAACTAGCTAATATATATATATATATATAAATTAATACTATCTATTAAATAGAAATAGCTTTAATCTATATCAATTCAAATAATATAGCAAAAGCTAGCATTGTAATTTAATAGTAAAAATATCATGAAAACAATAAAAAATAAATGGATTAATTATTGGACTAATTGCACAAGCTTCCCCTAATTTTAGGTCTAATTACAGTTAGATGGACCTTTTACTCAAAATTACACAAACATCCCCTATCATAAGTTGACTTCCGTTAAACTTAACCATTGACCAAACTTTTAGGGTTAAATGACTTGAATACCCCCATTTGTATTATTTTATTACCTAAAATAAATATTATCTAATATATAATAAAAAAAAAAAATTAACATTTAGTAAAAAATGATGAGGATAATGTTGTTGTTTTTTTTCCGATATTTATCATCCATTTTTCATAAAAATCATTTATAGACCTTTTTTTCTTTTTAATGGGTGATGAATCTCGAGAAAAAAAAAAAAAAAAAAGTTCAACTATGAAAGATTAGGTGTTGAACCTAGAAAAACTAATATAAAAAAAGCTCGAATGATGATGATTTTCTCTTTAGTTGAAAACGGATGGTGATAGATGTCGATAAAAAAGAAATGTTCACCATTTTTTTTTTCTCCTCTAAAAAATAGTGATAAATTTGGAAAAAAATAACAATATTATTCTCATTTATTTTATCAAAATTTTAAATTTTTATTATATTTTAGATAATATTTGTTTAATTATTGATTTTAGGTAATAAAATAATACAAATAGTGGCATTCAAGTCATTTAACCCTAAAAGTTTGGTCAATAGTTAACTGTAACGGAAGTCAACTTATGGTATGGGAGGTTTGTGTAATTTAAAGCAAAAGGTCCATCTAGCTGTAATTAGACCCAAACTCAAGTGAGGTTTGTGCAATTAGTCCAATAATTATTTTATAATTATGTTATGTATTGGTGCATGCAGCATCGTTTCTATGGAAAATCAGTCCCATTTGGAACAAGAGAAAATGCGATGAGGAATGCAACTCTTCGTGGATATTTCAACTCAGCTCAAGCTTTGGCAGATTATGCAGAGGTTCTCTTATACTTGAAGAAACATTTTTCCGCTCAAAATTCTCCTATTATCGTTTTCGGAGGATCATATGGTGGAAGTAAGATTTTTAATTTAATCACTCTCTAGTTGTTGTGTCTGTCCATTACCATGGGGTTATTTCTTTTATTTAATTTTATAAAATAAAGTTTTTTATTTGAAGAAACCAAAAATATTGAGTGTCAAATATATGGAAAGAAAAAAAAAAACCCTCCAATTGCATGCATATGCATAGCTTTCTTTTTTCTTTTTTTTTTATATATCGATAGACTGAATAAGCATTAATATTTCTACCGAACCACATTAAGTGTCGATATTCGATAATAGCTTTCTTCCTTCAAAATGTTAATTTATCATAGATTTCATCGGTTATGTCATAATTCTCATCAACTTATATTAATTTCTTATTCATTGCACATGTTACACGTTTTTACTTCCGTACATTATTGATAAATTAACATTTGTTGTCGTCAGTGCTGGCTACATGGTTCCGTTTAAAATACCCACACATAGCTCTAGGAGCCTTAGCGTCCTCAGCTCCGGTTCTCTACTTCGATAACATCACACCCTCCAATGCCTACTATTCCGTCGTCACTAAGGATTTTTTGGTATGCACCACCAACCAATCTTGATTCTTGATCTTCAATTACAAGCTTATTTTATCAATGATCGATTATTATTGTACTATGAATTGGTTGATTATTTATACAGGATGCCAGTTGGAATTGCCATAACACCATCAAACGATCATGGGGTGATATCGATAGGGCTGCTGCTACATCCAACGGTCTTTCATGGCTCAGTAAAAAATTCAACACTTGCAAGTAATTAATTATCATATTCTCAACTTCTATATAATAATCCTTTAGTCAGGACCAAGCTGATTTTTTTTTTTCGTGGGTTATAATTTTATTTATTTTTTTGGGTCTCTCAATAGTCCTTTGAAGGATGGTTCAGAGTTGAAGGATTATTTAGATACTCTATACTGCACGGCGGCTCAATATGATCGTCCTCCAATATATCCGGTGACTGTGGTTTGCAATGCCATCGATGGTGCATTGCAAAATAGCGATACCCTTGACCAGATTTTCGCAGGAATTGTTGCTTTTAGAGGCTACAAATCTTGCTATAATCTTTCTGAATTCCTTCCCTCTGAAACATTACAAGGCTGGAGATGGCAGGCAAGCTCTTTATTTATTTATTTTCTTTCTCACTATCTTCTGTTTAGTCATAAATATAAACTCAGTTTATTGAAGAAGAATAGATATACAATACGTTTCTCATATGCAAACCCCTTTATGTAATATAAAGAGAATATTGATCACCTATTTTCACATGAGATATGATTGATCCGGAGGGTTTGCACCTGAGAATTCATTAACCGATTATCACATGAGATAATTAGTGATCCCTGGATATAATTAAATTATGCGGGTTTACATCTGAAAATGATAGAATTAACTGTTTTATGTTATGGATTGCAGACTTGTAGTGAGATTGTATTTCCGTTGGGTCGTGGCGATCAGGACACAATGTTTCAGGCATATCCATTTGATATGAAAACATACAGTGATTCTTGCAAGCAAGTTTTTGGCGTCACTCCAAGACCACACTGGATCACTACTTACTATGGCGGTCTTGTATGATCTATATATCACCCTAATAACTCTTTTATATACAGATTTTCTATTATCGGTTCGTTCCGACAATAAATGTATCAGGACAAAGAATGTTGACCACCAGTTTACATACTTTAACTCAAAGTGTATGCACTTGTCAAAATTTCTCTATAATCTGCGGTCTATGTTCTTTGTCCTGA
Organism: Acer campestre; assembly: GCA_954870605.1. Taxonomy (NCBI): domain Eukaryota; kingdom Viridiplantae; phylum Streptophyta; class Magnoliopsida; order Sapindales; family Sapindaceae; genus Acer; species Acer campestre. The sequence goes on from OX940808.1 coordinate 9,532,582, forward strand.
TATATTTATTGTCAAGATGAGAAAGACTGCTTTTATATATATATATACAGATTTTCTATTATCAATTCATCTTGACAATAAATATATCATGATAAAGAATGTTGACCACTAGATTTACATACTTTGACTCAAAGTGTATGCATTTGTCAAAATTTCTCCATAATTTGTGGTCCACATTTTTCGTTCTGATATATTTATTGTCATGACGAATTGAGAATAAAAAGATTATATATATATAATATCATCACACGCGGAATCTTGCACCTGATCGGCTCTCTTAAAGTTTGACGCACTTGTTTCTTGATTTAATATGCAGAATATAAGAGAAGTTTTGAAGAGATTTGGAAGCAATATTATATTCTCCAATGGCCTTCGTGATCCTTATAGCACTGGCGGGTAAAGCTTAATGTTTTGAATTTTAATTAATTTCTACCTTGCTGATTTGCATTAACAATACATGTTTTTATATGCTTAATAAATAATTTTAAAATTAATTTACAATATAATTTTTTTTTTCCTATTTCATGACTGTAGGGTGTTGGAAAGCATATCAAACAGTATAGTAGCATTGGTGACACAGCAAGGTAATTATTAATATTTGATTAATTTCTAGTAACATCAAAATATCATTTTGAATATTTCAAAAAAAAAAAAAAAAAAAAACGATTTTGAATCTTAGGATTTTTGTGTAATACTTCAAAAAAAAAAAAAAAAAAAATTACGATTTTGCTATTATAGAAAAATAGCATAGTTGCTGGCTCTCTATTAATTTAATTTTTTGGCTTCTTTTTAAATTATTGATTGAATATCCAATAAAATGACTCAAAAGTGCATGATAGTTTATTTTTATTTTTATTTATTTTTATTTATTTATTATTATTACAATTCGAAGATTTCTAACAAGGTCATTTTTAATTATTACAATTCGGGGATTTCTAACTAGGTCATTATCATCTCGAACAATTATTTGCAGGCTCACATTGCCTAGACATAATGCCTGAAAGCCAAAACGATCCGGAATGGTTGGTTCAACAGCGAAACGAAGAAGTTGAGATCATTAGCAACTGGATACTACAATACTACCAAGATTTATTTCAAAGTTATTAGGACATATCTTGCTTTCATGTTTTTTTTTTTAGGATTGATTTCATTATTTTCAACCATTAGAGGTTTGTAAGGATACAATTTGCACTTTTCAGTAAAAGTGCTTTAGAAATATGTAGTTTAAAGTTTTTTTGTGACACCGAGATGGGAAGAGGTCTTAATACATCGAACACCTTTTGATGTTTGTTTTGTCAAGATTTAATTTTCTTACAATCGAGACTTATTTAATCTCATGTTTGATGATAAATCCACAAAATTAACATAAAAAGTTTTTATTTTGACATATTAACTCTACTTTACTTTGACCAAATAGTTTAGAACAACATACAAACCTTACCAAACAAGTCTTGATTTTGGAATTCCTATAACATAACTATAGTTTATGAAAGACTAATGCTAGACGTCCCAATTTTTTTTTCCAAATTCTGTCTCAAATGATGTGGCACGTAAAATGTTGACATCACATCAGAAATTATATGATGCTAACACCTTACGTGTCACATCATTTGGGATAGAATTTAAAAAAAAAATAAAAATAAAATAGAATGTCTAGCGCTACTCTATGAAATTAGTGATTTAGTTGAATAGTTCAAAAATAAAAAGAAAGAAATTAGTCGATTTTCTTTTCGAAAATTTGTCAAAAACACCAAAATTTTAATGTTTGTTGAAAGAAATCTTACACATTGAATTTAGACACAACTATAATCATATGAAATTACTAGGGTAGGAAAATTAATAGTACACAATGTATTCACCTGGAAAAATAAATAAATAGATAAATCTTTTTGTTCCATTTCAATAAGCAATAATTCGACTTTAAGTTCCAGTTTAACTTAAAAAAAAAAAAAAATAGATTACATTACATACTAGAACAACGCAAATAAAGCTACAGTTTCCTAAAAAAAAGAAAAATACTTTTTTTTTTTTTGAGTTTGCTGGACAACTTGCATTACATTATGACTAATCTAAATTGAAAAAGCTTTCAAGACCGAAAAAAGCTATTTTCATTAGTGTGTTTCGTGACTGAATTTGTTAACAAGTGCTCACATATCTACTGGTCCAAAAATATCATCAGACTGAGGATCTCCTAAAATGGTTTCAATCTTAGGTCTTACAGGTTGCTGTCTCTCAAGCGGGAAGTTCCAGAATGAATCAGAATTCTCAAAAAATATGTAAAATGCAATAGCTGATGCCAAAAATAGTCCTAGAAGCAACAAGTAAATCTGCCACTCTGCACAACAAGAATAAAAAACGTCTCAGTCACTGAACAATGTGGCACCGTGAGCGAGAGATAAATGTGTTTGTGTGTGTGTGTGTGTGTGTGTGTGAGAGAGAGAGAGAGAGAGAGAGAGAGAGAGAGAGAGAGAGAGAGAGAGGCACAAGAGCAGGAGAGACCTTTCCAGTCTGCAGGAACATTTAGCTTGGTAACCACCGCTCCCCATTCTTTGGAAGTAGTAAGCACCACCCTGCATAAACGCACGCACCCCACCAGTGGGAGACTTAGCAGGCAAGCACCAAATGGAGGAACCATGAAGATATAAAATTGGTTATAAACATCAAGGTTCATTTTTAGCAGTCTCACTCTTAGAATACACGAGAGAGCAAGTCTTCTACATAATTATGGGATGATTTATAAACAATCACTTATTTTAATTACAATAGGATTATAGAAATACATTTATGATTTGATGATTTAAATTCTAATGATTGAATGCAAACCTTTTCAAATTAATCTTCCAAAAGTTTCAATCTAAGCATGACACTAAAGCTGACAGAGACCATAAAAATGGTCTATGTTGAATTTCTAATAAGATGGAAAACTACTTCTTCCTCGAACATTCATTTACAGTACAAAGCCCATTTAATGTTTCATAGGATGATTAATTTCCATTCCATTAAAATCCTAGAATGTGTTTCTTCATTAAAATCAAGGAATTCAATATCTTCAGGTGTTGATCAAACAACAATGGCAATTAGCAGACAAACGCTGTCTAAAAGAGAAGAAATTATAATATATATGTCACCATTTGAACCTTTACCTTTCACTAGGACAGAACTCTAGGGATTCAATGCATGTACCAAGATGTAGCCTCTTACTAACGTGACTGATTTCCATTTTCTTTAGGTCAACAACAGTAATGTCTCCATCTTTGCTTCCCCTTTAAACAAGAAAAATCAAACATCATTTACAATAATATCACAAACGAAGAAAAAAAAGGAAAGGAAAGGGACCATTTTTCCACAAGTACACATAACTTCTATCTAAGCACCATCCTAGTTTAGTAACTGTTAACCAATGGCACCATAAACACGGATTGTATAATTTAAAAGTTTTCCTCCTTCACCCCTCCCTATTTTAAGAGCTTTTCCCCCTCTTCATCCGTCCCTCCTACTTTTCTCTTTCTCCTCTACCACTTGTTTTGTATGATATGTGAACCTTTTAAGACACTTTAAGGTCACCCCCTTCCTCTCCGTCCCTCCTACTTCTCTTTTCTTCACTTCAATCTTTCTTGTCTGCTCTCTGCCTCCTTCCTGTAACTGAATACCTCATAAGATGCTTAGTCACCCCACTCTCATATCTATTTAACTCGTTGGGTTGCATTCTCTTTTCTAACTAATTTGAGAACCCACAAACACACCAAACAAATAAATCTTTGATTCATTCAACAAATGTAACACAAGGCCAGATAATAACAGAGGTTCAAAAGAGTATATCACTAAGTGCTTACATAGCAAGATACTTCCCATCCAGGCTGATGGACATTGTCGATGCAGGTTTTCTAAGCAGCCTTTTGTGCCCAATTTTATTCCAAGTACTTATGTCATAAACTGCAATGACAACTTTGGCACCTGTTCCATATATGAATACAGTTTACAATATGATCACATAATAACAAATTTACAATGTTTACTTAAAATATGGGATGAGTATACCTTTTTTAACAGTGCAAAATAAAAAGGGTTTTGTCCCATCCTTAGAGAATCGACATAATTCAATATTCTCATCCTGCAGGAGAAGCAATGTTAAACATAATGTCAATATAACACAAAATTATACAATGTACCAACATAGATTGTTGGACTAAACAAATCATACCGAGTTGCGACTCAAAAAAGTCAGAGGAACACCATCTTCAGTCTTCCATATTTTAGCTGAACCATCAGTAGATGTTGAAGCTAAATACTCTGAGTCTAGGCTATTGTACAAAAAACAAGACCAATTTTAGCATTGTGCTACAAAAAATGTCAAACACTCACACAATGTTTTTAATTCAGCCAACTGTTGGAAGCGAAAAACATAAAACAAAAGGTGAATATTACTTTTTTCATCTCACCTAAATATAGTATTACACGAGATTTTAGTAGCTTACCAAAGTTGTTGTTTTTTTCTCCTTTTTTTAACTTCTATTTGTTGCCACGAACCCCACCCCTCCCCATTGCATAAACTAAAATGAACTGAATCCTCTTCCAGGGTTGGTGTAAGGAGGATTTATCTCTATATGTCTTTCTTCATATACAATAGATCTAATCATCTAAGTATCTAACCAACTAGGCTATCCAATTAGCGACAAGATATTTAGATAGCAAAATATTAATTGACACAGAGTACTATAAAATAAGACCATAACATATGCTCATAATTCATAATCCATTGCTTCAACTTCAGTACTTACAGCTCATCCCTTCCAACCAAAATAGTTAGTTAATCAAATTTTGTTTGTCTTTTATTTATTGGTGTGTACAGAATTAACTTTAAAATTATGTTATGCACATGATAGTGATACAGTATGATGATAGTTAAGCAAATAAGCTTGATGCCTACCTAAAATCCATATCACCAAAAGACTTGTGTGCTCTTGGCTCATCTAAAATAATGCGCAGGCTTGGCCAATGCAAGATTCTGAGGTGGCCATCCTGCAGTGATTAGCAAAATGTCAGAACATACATTTGTCATATATTAAAATGCAAAAAGCAGAACATAATAATATATCAAACCATACGTTATTGCTTACCATTCCCACCAGCATATTATAACAAAGATCAAATAATTCATAATGCTTACCATTCCACCTGCAGCAAATCTAGATCCGTCAACACTGAAAGCTAGGCATTTTTGTGGGCCAACGTCTTGTAGAGGAGCTATCTTTTTAGCCAACAACTTCACAAATTCTTCTCGACCGTATACCTCAAATAATCTGTGCGTTACAGCAATCATCTCAGTTTAATATTACACCAAGAGCAATAACGACACATTCTTATCTTCAGTGAACATAGAGTAGCAAGTAAGACTTTATGTGAAAAGTGTCCTCAATTTGATCAGATTTATGTTGCAAGACTACATATGAAACCATTGTTGCACACATCTGATAAAAAAATAAAAAAATAAATAAAAAAACTCCTTTGTTGCAAACTAACGATTGTACTGGAATGGTCTGACTGAAAAAAATGAAGGTATATCTGAACTAGATTACCAAAAAACTTTAGCATCCAAAGAAGCAATACCCTTAATATTTCCACACCTCAAGTAAGCTCCAACCAACAATTCAACACACAGTGAGCAACAACACTTGTGCAATATTCTAACGAATAATATATCCACATTTTATATGAATATTTTCATTGTCTGTCCCCTATGTTTACCAAACTCATATATTCCATCAGCATCAATATTCTTCTAAATTCTTCTTTTAAAATGTACGAGTTCAAAACATAGTCACAACAAGTACAATTACAGAATACAAGTATTTTCAAGCTTTTTTATTCATCAAATATTCCCATTTCAATAAGCTTTCCACCACATACTTTACTTGCCAAAGTTGTAAATGATATGGCGAAACGATTGAATCCCCAAATTACAATTTAAATTTATGTCTTCAACATCCAATCATCCATTTGAATGAATTGTTTTTAACTAAAAGCAAATTTAAGCTGAAATTAACCTTACTAAGACCTTACTAAATAAAAATAATAATACCCATATCGATAAATTAACTTGGAAGTTAAAATTACAAATAACAAAGTCTTTACAATGTTAAAATTAAAAAGAATTAAATTATTGAATAAAAAAAAAAAAAACTTACTTGCAACCACCACTTGTGGTAGAGCAAACAAAATCATCTCCACTTGGATTCACTGCAATTGTTACAGGATCGCCATCGCTTTCTTCAAACACATACGTCACCTAAAAAAACAAATAAAAAAAATGAAAAACCTCCAAAAAATTAAGTTTAAAAAACCATTGCTTTTGAAAAAAAAAAAAAGTGTTTACCAACGGAGAAGTAGAGAACGTGGTGGTGTTAGGATCGAAAGAGAAGATCTCGAGCACCGCCGGAGACGATGAAGCCCGCCGCGACTTGCCCAACACTACCAGATTCACCTTCTCGGGTCGTTTTATCCACGACCCGCAAGACACGATTCCTCCGCCCTCCATTTTTAATTTTTCAACAAGAATCAATCTCGATTGAAACAAAGACTTTGAGCGCTTGTTTGTTTGTTTTTTGTTTTTCGAAGCGAAAACAGAGTCAAAATAGAAAAGCAAGTCGCTGGTTTGATTTTATAGTTTCTCGGGAAAACGATTTTGGATTTTTTTGCTTTTTGTAAGGTACAATATAGGGACAGCGCAAGGTACAAGGATACAAAGCGTGCGTAGTTATTTTTATTTTGGATAATATAATAATAGTAGGAACTAAGAACCTAGTGGGTGTAAAATGACTTTTGTATCCTTGAAGAGATGTGGTGGCTCCAGAGAAGAAAACAGAGTGGAGGCGAAATCAATGTCAACTCCTTTGTTAGAGGATATTCGTTGGTTTATTCTGCGGCGAAGTCGAAGACTCGAAGGACGTTATTTTATGTCAAGAGCCAGCCGGTGCATTGACAAAACGAAGTGTAATAACCAAGCCCGGAGACAACTAATATCATTTAGGCCAAAATATTATGGCATATTCTCGGGACCGGTAATACGGCTCAACCAATATCTGTTGATTAAAACTTATAAATACATATGGTTAGGGTGGACGTTCAATGGTTCATTTTTTAATAGAATCGATAAAAAATCGATAAAATTTGAATTTTGAAAATATGAACTGATATAATAAAATTTATAAATGTCAACCGATCAAAAACCAATCGAATTGGACTAGTTTGATTCGGTTTGGTTTTTTCAGTTTTGGTCCTACTGGGCCAAATTCATGGACTTTAATTATTACACATATTTTTCAGATTTTAATCCTTTTCAACCTTCGATCAAATGGAATTATGGCTTGAACAAATTTAAAATACTAGTTTAAAATAATATTCAACAAAAAAATCAAAGAAAAAAAAATGATATGACACACTTTCCTAATTTTATAGTTTCATGTACAATGGAACATTAACCTCCGATGTCAAAATGTTTCATCTTACTCCTCAGAAAAGAGATTTAAGAACATGTGGTAAATACAATAACAAGATTACAATTTACAACTACAATCTTTGGTCTTAATCTTGTGCAAGTGTTCTAACTGGTTTTCTTTTCATTTTGGTTTAAGATTTTGCATAGGGCTTTTATTTTGGACCTTGATTTGGGTCTTCAAACTTTAGTTGCTGATCCATTGGATTTTTTATTTTTTTTTATTTGACAAATTGAATTTGTTTTGAAAAATAGATGTCAAAAAAAAAAAAAAATGATTTAAAACATAATTCAATTAACTCAAATTTCAAACTCAATAGCTTTTTGTTCTTGTTTCACACTTTCACCGAAAATAAATCTAATTAATATAAAACCGAATTAATAAATCTATTTTTATGGGTAATAATATGTATAAATTATGCTCATCAGTTGGTGTGAAACATCAGTGTTGTGAATCTAGATCTACGACTAGATTCTAGACTCACTTTAGATCTATCTATTAACTTGTAAGATTCACTTAACATAATTATAAGATAATAACAAGATATACTAACAGCAGATATAAAATAAAACAGGAAATAAGAAATAAAAGAACACAAGAGGTTTTTATCGTGGTTCAGCTTGAGAGCAAGCCTATATCCACGTTGAGCTAGATCAAGAAGCTTACTCCACTATATGTAAGATATTACACAATCACAAACTACACAGGACTCAACCTGAATACCCTCAACAAGGAGCCCAGAAACTCTCAAACAACAACGCTCAACAACAGAGACCTATTACATAAACTAAGCCTCAATTCACAACCCAGAATCTCTCAATAGTTACATCAACAGAATCAGCACTCACAGATCTTACTTTTTATCTCTTAACTCTCTTGCAAATTCATGGCAGAGAAGCTTGATATTCAAGATGAATATCAAGAATACCAAGAACAAATACAGAGAAAAGATATTTGTAGAATAAACGAGAAACCCTAGAAATCAGAAAAAGTAGTTTCTCTCTCCATCGCTTCACATTATATAGCCTCTAGAAGATAAGATCCAACTGTACTAAGTGAAGCCAATTATCTATTGTCATGTCACCAGAGAATCCTGACTCATCAATATCCACTTGATATCTGCTAAGCCAATACGCAACGTTTTGGTAAGTGAGGCAGATTAATTCTGTTAGAGCATTGTTGTTGGGCTTTTGATGGCTACAACTCCTTCTCATCATTAGGCTTCAAATGGATTAGGCCACAGATGATTTAAGATGGACTAAATCATCATAATCAATGTTGTTTCACGTTGGCAACGTGAAACAATTACCGATGTGAAACAACTAGTTTTCTTTTTTTCTTTAAAGCGGGTATTCATGTAATTGTTTGGTTGAGTGAGAATGAATTTTAAGTGGTTAAAAACATGAGAAACAATAAATGCGGTTAAAAAAAAAAAAAAAAAAAAAAAAAAAACGATGATTTGAGATGGTACATTTTGTCTGATTTTGACGATTTCTTCCTTTATTTTTTAGCAACTTTTTTTTTTCTCTTTCAGATAGTAATATGATGGAACTCAATCCAATTGTTGAACGGAAAAATCTCATTACGAATCTCAACAACGAATAAATCCATACGTTGTTAGCTAAGATCGTCATAATTCAACTGGCTGACATTGCTACACACGAATATAAGAGTATCTTTTTACAACCAAGCAACAAGTCAGTAAGGCTAGCTAGAAGCCTAAAACAAACACGCTGAGTATGGTGCCGACAAAGTAAGATGATATAGGTAAGCCTCTGACTAATGCAGTTGAGCACTGGAGTCCCCATTTTGATATGATGGTCTTCAATGGCGGACCTAGCTTAGGATTAGGTGGGGCACGTACGTGCCCCACGTGCCCCACCTTAATTTTTCAAAAAAATATCTAGTATTTTTTTTTTTTTCTCTTTAACGATGGATTATGTTAACCTTAAAAATAATATATAAAAAATCTTGTAAACCATCTACACCAAGAAAATAAAAAATTTGCATTCATAACTCAACACAAGTTGACAACTATTTTCTCTTTGAACATTCTAACTTCTGATCCAAGGAACAAAATAAAAGATATCACACAAGTACACAACACTTTTAACTGTGAACATTCTCTCTTTTCTATCTTGTTCATCCATTGTATCACACAATGATACGCCTCTGGTCTCTAGCAAAATAAGCATAAAAAAGACACAGCAAATAATAATGAGCCCAAAAACACCATATGATAGATATGGATTCTTCCTCCCAAGAGAATTCAACAATGCATTTATGACTGCACCAGAAGTTATTACTTGTCTTGACAATTGACATTGATGCTGCAAAGTTTCTCACACAAGTAGGAAACAGTTTAATTGAAAATACCAAAATCAAGTTGAAAGCTGTATCGGCACATATCGAGGAACGATGCTAGACTCATTGTGATTTGCATCATCTTAAGTTTCTCTCCTATAATGGCAATCATAATACTGAATATTCCACCTCCTAGACACAAAATCAACAGCGTAGTCCTCCTCGTACATTTTTTTCTATCAAAAAATACAAGAGAAAAACTACTGGTATGTCTAACAACCCATTAGAGATCCCTCTAAGATATATGTTAAAATTCAAAATTTCAATTCCAAACGTAACTCCATAAAAACTCAGACCAATTCCAAAAGAAACAACAATAAGTGTTACCATTCTACGATGAGACCATCTCCTGCTACATATTTAGGATTTTCATAGCCGAGAAAACATTGACACTTCTGGAAGTTTCATGTCTTTGGCACTTGTTCACGGATATCATATGATCCTTTAGTGGAGAATTTTTTTTTTATTTTTTTATTTTTTTATATTACTTATATGGCTTCTTCCTTGTGTCCCTGCAGGAACAACCATCTGGGAGACTCGACTACAAAGAAATACAGTACTAGAGAATAAACAAGTAGTGGAACGGAAACATAAATGTAGACATGCCTCCTTGAAACCCTTATGTTCATGTATGATATTGCTGGTAAAAACAACAAACCTACCATGAAGAAGAAAAACAACAAATTTCCAACTCGTCCCCGCCATTTTTTCTGACCGCTTTAGATAGTAATATGATGAAACGCTGAGCATGGTGTCGGCGAAGTGAGATGATGCAAGTAAGCCTCTAAGTAATGCAGTGGAACATTGTAGTCCCTAATACTCCCTATTATGATATGATGGTCTTCAGTGGCGAACAATAGCTTAGGATTAGGTGGGGCACGTGCCCCACCGTGTCCCAACTGAATTTTTTTAATATTACATTTATATTATAATCTAAAATATATATTATATATTTACTTATATAAATAAACCTAATTTTACATATTTTTCTTCATTCTTTCTTAACTATTATAGTTTTTTTTTTTTTTTTTTTTTTTTTTTTTTTTTTTTTTTTTTTTTTAAACTTGTTATAATATTTGAATGTATGTTAATTGTTAACGCAGACAATCAATATCCATCAAAAAAAAAAAAAAAAAAAAAACGCAGACAATCAATAAAGTATATCAAAATCCCACTCCGCCTTTCTACTTTTCCAATAAATATAAAAGTTATATAAACAATAATACATAACACAACCATGATCCATCTCTCAAACTAAAGAATAGAAATAAAAAGAATAATGTTACAAATTCCATCTTTTCAATCCCAACCCATGTAGAACAGTTATGTGTCAATTGGTGAGTGGATATACATTAATAATGATTATTCCCACTTACTCTTGTATCTACTTACAAATTAACATCTCTGACACATGGATTAGGATTGAAAATGTAGGATTGTGGATGAGTTGTCTAACATTACTCGAAATAAAAATACACTAAATAAAATGAAATTTTTTAAAGAATAAATAATTTATATTAAATTTTACATTTTAACAGTTATACATGCTATTGAGACTTCGTTTTAACTTAATGTTAAATGAAAGATCTAGAATCACATATTGTTTCACATATAAAATAATCACATTAATAATATCTTACATTGATTCACTGCTGAAGACATTTTGACAACAATCGTTTCTCTCTTCCTTAACCTTTATTCTTTCAACTTTTATGTGCTATCTTTGTATATCATAAATATATATATATATATATCTAAATGTTCAAATTAGTGCGCACTGATATAACTTCATCAACGCGTTGGATGTGGACCATTAGATTTATACACTTTGACTCAAAGTGTATGCACTTGTCAAAGCTTCTCCATAATCAATGGTCCATATGCATCGGTACTGATGTAGTTATATCTGTGTGCACTGATGTGAACGGAACCGTATATATATATATACATGCTACTGCGACTTTTTTTATTTTTATTTTATATAATCAATTTATCTCAATAGTTCTTTATCTAATTAGTTCAAATTTTATAATATAAAGATGTTAATTATTATAATTATAGTGTTATGAGTAATATTAAATATATTTTTTTCATAATTAAAAAAGATTTCATCATGTTATATACATAAGGGTTTTTTTGTAATCAATTATGTATCATTCTGATACCTTAGTTTAAGTAAACACTAGAAAGGAAATAAAATTTGATTCCGTTTTCAATTCCTATATTGTTAGTAAACACTGGAATGTAATTTAACAACTTGATTATAATTCCCTTTCATTCCCTTTCAAATAGAAATTGATTCTGATTCAATTTATTCATGATTAGTAAACGCACTCTTAATCTTAAGCAATTGTTTCAAAATTCAAGTCCAAAACTTGATATTCGAAGTTGTAAAGTCATGATTCTTTATCTTCTCGTTCGTGAAAACCTTGCTTCACACTTCACATATTTAGTGGGTTTTCCTCTGTATTGTTTCGGTGGCTTTCACTCTTTACTTTCAATGAGTTTCTCTCTATTTTCAATCATTGATTTCTCTCTTTAATGTCCATCGTGATTTTCTCTCCTCAAGTTCAAAAAGATTTCTTTGTCTTCGTTCTTCAAGTTCAAAACTATTTCTCTGGGTATTTTGGTCCAAAATTGTTTATTTCAGACAAAAAAAATAATAATTCTAGAAGGGGATAAAAGGGTGAAAGGGCGGAAAAATGCAAAACAAGGCGGATTAAATCCAAAAAATTAGAATCAGGTTTGTCACAAGCTTCCAAGTCAGATTTTGATAACTCAAAAAAATAAAAAAGCAAGCAAATCGACTCTTTTTTTAAAATTGCGATAAGGGATTGTTGATTTGTTGTTCCCTAATCATCAAAACCATTCATACTTTTATAGTCCTTCAACCATTGACATGCATAATTTAAAGTTTAAACACAACAAACATTGAGTATCTAGTCTCATGTCAATTACCACAACAACTACAACAACAATAATGCTCAGCAGCTCTGCTTCATTCACCTTCCCCTTCTCGAAGCCCTGCTAAACATTTCCTTGATGTTCCGTGATTCCGTCTCCATTTTCGCCTTTTTGCTGCCTTGCTTTCCACTTCTCATTGTTCTCGTACTCTTGCTGCTCTTTTCCTGTAAGAGATCATTAGTAGATGTAGACCCATGTTTACTTTCCGCATAACTCGCAAAGACTTCCACATCTGGTGCTTTTTTGATTGCATTTGGTAGCTCTAGATTCAAACGGCTACACAAAAGCTTCAACCAAGGCTCATCTTTCACATACTCTCCTAAGATTGAAACAGCGTCGGATAATGTATTCTTCTCATCTTGAGCAGCATAGTTTTGGTCTAACGCTGGCAGCGTCTCCTTCAATTTGCATACCTTGTAATATAACCAGGCTAAAACTTTCGAGTCATCAAGCCTGAAGAACTTTGTTGATCCAATTTCTTTTATTTCACAAACAACTTGCATACAATTCCCAGCAACATTTAATAGATTTTGATATCCAGGATAGTCACTGACAAAAATTATCTCTTCTAATTGCCTGAATTTCCCAGGATCATCATCCCCCTTCTTCATTCTTGCTTCTTCGAAAATCGGCAACAATATGAACACAGGGTCCACTGGGGTTGCAGTATATATGCCTCCATCTTCACTGACATAATTTCCCAAAAACCAAGATCTGTATGATTGCTTAGACCAGTTAAGTTCTTGAAGCTCCCCATTATTGATAAATAGATAGCATGTCGGGTTTCCTGACTTGGGATGGCGAAGTGATAGTAAACGTCCCGGATTACTTCCATTTGAACTGGAATCAGGTGCAATGAGAAGACGAGTTGAATCAAAACCTTCCCACCAAGCCATTTTGGACCTTCACGTATATAATTTATATATCCAATCCTATAAAGAAAAATAACTTTTCAATTGACTTGAATCACTTTAACTAAAGTACCAGCTGATGAAGACTTTTATCAAACACCTTACATGCAATTTTCAATCACCCTATTAGCAATGAAATAGGTCTACCAAATTCAACACTCAAGCATTGGAATCCTAAGCTATTCTGGACCTAAACGTATCGTTTATATACCCAATCCTACAAGTACAAAATAACTTTTCTATTGACTTGAATCACTAACTAAAGTACCAACTGAAATAAGACTTGTATCAAACACCTTACATGCAACTTTCAAATACCCTATTAGCAATGAAATGGGTCTACCAAATTCAACACACAAACATTGGAATCCTATAATAAAATCATGAGACCCTTCAAGAAATAGTCATCCGAAGTGTGTATAGAAATAGTCATTGCAGGAAAAGGTGGAGGATTGGCAATAGACAAAGGAAAGAGAAGAAAAAAGCTAACCTCGCAGAGATGACCCAGGGACAGACTTGCTAACCATATGCCGGAAGTGACTAGCAGCCAATTTTTATAGGGAGAATTTACAATTTAGTCCCTGATAAACGAGGACTTTGCAATTCATAATAACATAGGGACAAAATTTATACTTTCCCATAAGAGAGATTCCATATTTAAATAGTTAAAAGGGCTGGGCGGCCCATCTAAACATTGTCGCTTGCGGCGCCTGGCCCTTAACATCGAGGGCCGCACTTAAGGCCCGGTCCATATACATATATTATTTTAGATCACAGAAATAAGAATAGAGACAAAACCAGAAATAACCACTCAAAACAATAAACTTTTTTTAACAACCATGTTTGAAATTATAATTGTTAATAACCACTTTTTTAAAAAAAATTCAGTGTATGTCCATAAATTACAAGATTACCCCTGAAATTAGTTTTCTTTTTTTAAAACCTTGAAACTTGAAATCATGGCTAAATTGAAAATGTCCAAACTTGAAACCATGACTAAATTTAAATGTCCAAACTTGAAATTAGGACTAAATTGAAAATATTAAAACTTGAAATATGGACTAAATTGAAATTAGACTTAGGTTTCTTTTTCCCCTTTTTCTTATTCTTTTTCCTTTTCTTCTTCCTCAAATTAGGTTTAGGTTTTTATGATTTCTTTTTTTAATTGCAGACCAAGATTGCTTCAAGGAACCGCCGCCCGTCGCCTGAACCAGCGGAACCGCCGAACGGTGACGAAGCAGTGGCACACGAAGGCACTGCCTGGTCGTCACACGAACCAGCGGCTTTGGTTCGTGCGACGACTATGCGATGCCTTCGTGCGCTGCTGGTTCGTCACCGTCCGGCAGCTCCGTTGGTCCAGGCGCTGCCCCCGAGAGAGAGCAAAGGGAGAGAGAGCAGATCAGGAGAAAGAGCAAAGGAGAGAGAAGGATAAAGAGAGAAAAGAATGAGAGAGAGAGAGAGAGAGTTTTGGGGATGTTTTTATATGAGGGTTTTTCAGTAATTTCTCAAAAAAGTGGTTATAAACAATTAAAATTTCGTTTGTGGTTAAAAAAGAATTTCCCCTAATATTTGTGGCCATTCTGAGTAATTTCCTCATAAGAATAATATATTTACGGAATTCAAAAGTTAAATGAATAAAATCATTCATCAAAATAAATAAATCATTATTATTTTTTAGCGAGCAAACATAATACAAACATTCATAAAATAAAT
Source organism: Acer campestre (assembly GCA_954870605.1). Classification (NCBI taxonomy): domain Eukaryota; kingdom Viridiplantae; phylum Streptophyta; class Magnoliopsida; order Sapindales; family Sapindaceae; genus Acer; species Acer campestre. The sequence goes on from OX940808.1 coordinate 9,548,027, forward strand.
TACATGAATATTGTATAAACCGGAAATATGGGGAGACTTGAATCACTATAGCTTTAATGCATGGTATAGCTTTAAGAATAGAGACAAAATCAGAAATAACCACTCAAAACAATAAACTTTTTTTAACAACCATGTTTGAAATTATAATTGTTAATAACCACTTTTTTTAAAAAAATTCAGTGTATGTCCATAAATTATAAGATTACCCCTGAAATTAGTTTTCTTTTTTTAAAACCTTGAAACTTGAAATCATGGCTAAATTGAAAATGTCCAAACTTGAAACCATGACTAAATTTAAATGTCCAAACTTGAAATTATGACTAAATTGAAAATATTAAAACTTGAAATATGGACTAAATTGAAATTAGACTTAGGTTTCTTTTTCCCCTTTTTCTTATTCTTTTTCCTTTTCTTCTTCCTCAAATTAGGTTTAGGTTTTTATGATTTCTTTTTTTAATTGCAGACCAAGATTGCTTCAAGGAACCGCCGCCAGTCGCCTGAACCAGCGGAGCCGCCGAACGGTGACGAAGCAATGGCACACGAAGGCACTGCCTGGTCGTCGCACGAACCAACGGCTTTGGTTCGTGCGACGACTAGGCGATGCCTTCGTGCGTTGCTGGTTTGTCACCGTCCGGCGGCTCCGTTGGTCCAGGCGCTGCCCCCGAGAGAGAGCAAAGGGAGAGAGAGCAGATCAGGAGAGAGAAAGAGAAAGAGAGAAAAGAATGAGAGAGAGAGAGAGAGTTTTGGGGATGTTTTTATATGAGGGTTTTTCAGTAATTTCTCAAAAAAGTGGTTCTAAACAATTAAAATTTCATTTGTGGTTAAAAAAGAATTTCCCCTAATATTTGTGGCCATTCTGAGTAATTTCCTCATAAGAATAATATATTTACGGAATTCAAAAGTTAAATGAATAAAATCATTCATCAAAATAAATAAATCATTATTATTTTTTAGTGAGCAAACATAATACAAACATTCATAAAATAAATTACATGAATATTGTATAAACCGGAAATATGGGGAGAATTGAATCACTATAGCTTTAATGCATGGTTGACTTGAATATATGGCATTTACTCTAATTACTTCAATTAAATGATTTTTTTTCTTTTACATAATTTTATTATTATTGAGGAATTTGGATTCTATGCCGATCTAATCTTTTTCCTAACCTCACATGATCTCATGACAGATAAGCATTGCAATGAATGTATGGTAAATATATAATTGGTTTCCACAACCACTTTATCAACAACCAATCTCATGCTTTAAAAATATCAAGAAAAATATTAGATCAGCAGATGGTCCAAATCCATTATTGAGAGGTGAACACAACACCCAACAATTTTAATTCAGACGTTTTATTATTCTTAGAAGTGAACACCAAACAAATTTAATTCATAATGTTACATTTTTTTAAAGCACACACTCATAACATTAGCTCTAGGAAATGCCACACTAACACAAATATATGAGAATTTTGTGTAGGGTGTCAATATTGATACCCATAAATATGATACACACACCCTATGTTAATAAAAAATTTAATACCCTACAAAAAGGGTTTTTAGCAAAAATGCCCTATTTTAGGGGCTTAATAGCAAATCTACCCTAAAACCTAATTCAATTGCAAAACTAACCTATTCTTCCCAAAATACCCTCACTCATCAATCACCATATTTATTATCCTTTTTATTACTTTTACTAATCATTTACCAACCAACTTATCAAACAAATAAACTAAACACTATCTAACAATTTTCCTACACTATAAACAACACTTTGTTTTCCACACATTTGCTTTTCAATTTTATGTTTAAAAAACATTGGAGGATATCAATAAAGTAATTTGAAGGTATGTATTGCATTTTAAAATTATGTTTTCAACCTCATTGGCTTTATTTTGAGAGTTTTGAAATATCCAAGAATTTTTTATCTTTCTATTTTATGTTAAATCATTTTAGAAGTAATTTTCAAGGCATAAAAAAAGGTTCGGGATGGGGTGATCCGACATCGGGCCACCCCGTCCCAAGGTTTTAAATCTTTGGAAAAACGTAAGGCAATGTGACCCAAATGGCCATTGGTCAAGTTTGATAGTTGATATGGTGGTTCGTATCATTACAATTTAACCATTTTGCCCTTAAAATAAAACACTCAATACACACCTCGTACAATCGTACCCTCTCACCGTGGACATATAATCCTTCTCCACCAAATACATCAATGCATTGCTTCCCATTCACAAGTATCCTAAACAAAACATCAACTCCACCTCCGACCTTGATTTTATAAATAAGATTTGAATCTTCTCCTCACTTTAAGTGTTATCATTCTTATAATCTATTGACACATATTTAATTAACAAATAAAAGGTCAGAATTAATTCTATCTATTAGTAAAGTAAAGACATAAAAATTAATTAAAGTCATTGATTTGCATATTATACATGTATTATGAATGTGATGACAAAAGTAAGAAGAGAATCCAGATCTTTAAAAATAATAACAATAATAAATTCACCTTCCACCCTCCAAATCTTCTCCATATGACGTTTTCACTACCTCTAAATCCCCTATTTGCACATGTATACCCTATAGTTTCGAGTCGATACACGGAGAAAGAATGGATTCTAATAACATTTCCACTTTTCTATATTTCAATGGATTCTTGTTATATTTTTAAATATGTAATATATAATTCATTTATAGAAAGAGGAGTGTTAGATGTACTCTCTCAACCCACTTTCTCAACATACTCTCTGTTTATATGATGATACATGTACAACATTAATTTTTTCACATTAAATTTGTGGCCTTTATAAATGGCCTAATTTTTCATTTTATTTATAATACAAACCAACAACTTATTTCCTAGATTGTCCTTCTTCTTTAACTTTAACATTGCCATATTTTCAAGACTCTACAACTTCTTTTATTTCTTGAGTGTATAGTCCCAAATTGAATTTCTCCGATATTTCTTTTCACCAAATTTTTATTACCAAATGCTAACTAATTTGATGGTTGTTGTATATAATAAATAAATAGTAAAATAAATTATAGTTAAATAGTTCAAAAATATATTATAAAAAATTCATATAAACCGAAATTCATTATTTTAATTTTTAATATATGAGGAGAAGAACGTGAACCTCATTTACCCTTATTAAGTCTGCTCTAATTGTATATGTTTTTGAGCCAAAATCTTTACCTTTCAAGATTTAGCTAATGAAAGAATTTTTTTTTTCTCTCTCTATGTGATTAAACAAAAAAACAGATGAATTTGGTTAGATTGACAGACAAATTAAATCAAATTAAAGCAAATCAATTTTAAATTAAAAGATAAAAAATATGTAAGTATCTACTTAATAGTAGATTTTTCCTTTATTTTTTATTTTTAATTTAGATATAGACATTAAGTTTTACTGATCTTGTCTTATGAATTTTTTATAATATATTTTAAAATTATTTAACTCTAATTTGTTTTACTATTTATTTATTTTATACAACAACTATCAAGTTAGCCATTGATGTAAAAAATAAATAAAAAATGTTTAAGTAAATTTGGTAAAAAAAAAAAAAAAGACATATGAGCAATACATATATTAAAAAAAAAAAAAAAAATAACTGATATTAAATGACAATATATTAAAATTAAAGAAGAAGGGCAATTTATGAAATAAGTTATTGGTTTGCATTATAAATAAAATGAAAAAGAAGACTATTTATTGAAGTCAACAAATTTAATGTGAAGAAATTAATGATGTCCACGTGTTAGCACATGAACAGAGAATGGGTTGGAATAGTGGATTAAGAGAGTACTCATTGATGAATATAATGTTGATGCATGCTAGGAATTTACCATGTTCTGTATCCTAGATTCATAGCCTGTACTCTTTTAATAAAATTCGGACACAATGGACAGTTACCGGACAACAGAGACAAAAATGGATACAAACAAGATTTGGGTTTTAAAAGGTAAGATTCCATCTAGTTTAAAACCTGTCACAGTTTTCACTTTCACGGTTTCACCCAATTCAATTCAGCTAAGATGTTAAAAACTCTACTCACAGTCACTTCAGTGCCCCAAAAAAATGATGAAAAACAAATAAAACGTTAATGGCAGCAGAAAATAAAAACAACACAAAGAGAGAAATATTTTTTTCTATTTGTATGTAAACTATAAACAATCGGATCTCGGCAGCCAGAATCAGAGAAGCAGAGTTTTTTTGTTTGTCGGTTATTTACAATGACGACGGCGACCCTCTTATCATCATCATCGTGTTCTTTCACTCTTCTTCGTTCACGCCCAACAATCATCCGCCGCCACGTCATCCCCACCACCACCCACCACTACCCTCTTCGTTTCCCTTCTCCGAATCGGCCTGGTTTGGTCTGCCGTGAGCCGTACTACAAGTGTCGGGCGGCCATCGCCGGAGATTTGCTGCGGGACGTTGGAGCCACGGTGGCTGTGCTTGTTGGGGCTTACGGTCTTGTTCGTAGTTTCGACAGTCTCACTAAGCGAAACATCATTCAACAGGTCTGCTTTTGTTGTTTTAAATCTTGTTTTGTTGTGCTTGGTGGGTTGTCTTGGATTTATGATTTGGATTTGGATTTCGAAACTAATAGGTTGTTAATAGAATCCATGAAGTGGGTTTTTGATTTGGAGTCTGAAAACGACACCTTAAATGAATTTGATGGTATGAGCATTGTTGTTTAGGACATAGAAAATAGTTTCTTGCCATATAAAGCAATATGTTGATAATTCACTACAAGAAATGTGTACATCTACAATGAGCAAGCAATGCTCGCGGTAGATATAGATCTACCGCGTGTATAGCATCTGTGGTCTATTAAGCTGTGATGGAAAATAAAGCTTTTTAGTCCTGAATTTTGATGTCAACAATGGCCGAAAAACAAAATGTGACAAGTCTCTCCAATACCTGCTGATTCCTGATTTGCACTTATGATTAGTTGAAGTATAGCATCCTATTTTCGTTGAATCGAGGGTGGTCTTTGTTTAACTTCTTTAAGTAATTACATGAAATGGTGCAATTTCTCACTCAGTTTAAGATATTGCTTGCTTGCTTTCTCCTAATTGATAATTGCTCTTCATTTGTCTATTGATGGAACAGAGTTTGAGCAGGAAGCTTGTCCATATAATGTCAGGGTTGCTATTCGTTGTTTCCTGGCCAATTTTCAGGTATCGCTTCACTGGCTTCAGAGATTTTAACTAGATTGATTTGTATGTATATCAAGTTTTTCTAAACTACTTCAGTTGATTGTTGTAATGCTAGAATAGCACCTCAATGGAGGCTCGATATTTTGCTTCTTTCGTCCCTCTTGTGAATTGCTTAAGGCTCATTGTTCATGGCCTCTCGTTGGTTAAGGATGAAGGACTTATAAAATCTGTTACTCGAGAAGGAAAACCAGAGTAATTTTTTTCCATCACCATGTCATCTAGCTATTTGGATTTTTCTTTCTCTTTAATGCAACGATATTGTTTGTGATTTAGCTTCAATTTTGTACTACCAGGGAATTGCTTAAAGGGCCTTTGTATTATGTTTTGATATTAATGCTTTGCGCTGTTGTCTTTTGGCGCGAATCTCCAATTGGGGTGGTCTCATTGGGGATGATGTGTGCTGGGGATGGTAACATCTATGCCTACTCCATAAACAGCTTTTGCATTCCTCTCATTTTACTAATTTCTGGTCAGTCATTTGTAGGTTTTGCTGACATTATTGGAAGAAGATTTGGGTCGATGAAGATCTTTTATAATCCAAAAAAGAGTTGGGCTGGTAGCATATCCATGTTCATTTCCGGATTCTTGATTTCCTCCGGGTACATTTTGAAGCTTCATTATCATCAACCAAATTAAGTCGATTTTAGCTTGTTCTATATCATATGATTTATGGATTTTGACATTTATTCTGACGCAAAATTAATCTTTACGATATAGGATGCTGTACTATTATTCGGTTTTGGGATATTTCGAATTGGATTGGGTATCGACAATGGAAAGGGTTGCTTTAGTTTGTTTGGTGGCGACCGTGGTTGAGTCTCTTCCGACAACTCATTTAATCGATGACAATATATCTGTTCCTCTATCAAGCATGTTAGCAGCATATTTGAGTTTCGGTTATTAGATCGTGGCTCTTTTCTCTGTCCATCCTTCTCCTTGTATACATTTTTTTTTCTCCGTTCTCTTTTCAGTCCATTCATTAAAACCTAGATTGCTAATAATAGACTATTTGCCTTTGATTTTCTTATTTAATCATCCTAAATGGTTGAAAATCATTGGCTTTAAATTGTACACTGTTTGTTTGCCAGGACTCTATAGGATTGGACATAAATCAATCCTAGTCCCTTGTTTGGTGAGCTGACCGGATAGGATAACAAATCCGGTTGGCCCACAATTAAAGTGGCTGCAGTGGGACTAATTAGTCCCGCCTGAAAGGCTGGGTTTCAGAATAGTCCCAAGCCATCAATATTTTTTTTATTAAATTAATATATTTTATGTTTGATCCCATCAATTTTTTTAATTAAATTAATAATTTTTTTAATCTTTTGATCTTCATCTTTCACTTTCCAGAGATAGAGATGGTTCTTCCATCTTTTAATCTACTACTCCTTCACTTTCTCAACCAGACATACATTATCATCACCATTTTCATTGAAGAAGAAAGGAATACATGAGAAGAAGGTAGTCTGGTGGTGAAGATGGTGAAGATCCAGAGGTCTTATGGATCAGTCAATCACCATCTCAAAACAACAACAACAACAACAACAACAACAAAAAAAAAAAAAAAAAACTTATGGATCTGGAGAGTTATCTCCACCAAATCAATAAAATAAAATAAAATCCCCTAATCAATTTCATTCAATAGACCACCATCACTATCACCATTGCTGCCACCACCACCGCTGTCATCTTCTTCACCTTCCCAACCACCCAAACACCAACACAAACCAACACTCAACACATATTTCACATGCATCAAACACGAAATTGGCACCACCACCAACCCAAAATCCAAACCAATCAATCCACCACCCAAATCCACCATATGTCGCCATCCCTAAACCCCATCAAATCCAAACCACCAAGGTTCCCTTTTGCGGCGATCGGATGTGCGAACTGTTCTCCTACCGGTCCGGTTCTCTGCCACCGGCCACCACACATCTGCCTTCATAAATACCAACACCAACCACCACCCATCCACCACAAATCAAGATTAACAATGTTGTGGGAGAGAGAGATCGAAGGATTATGACTTGTGAGAGAGTGGAGAGAGAGAGAATTAAATTAATATTAATATATTTTATTAAAATATGTTTAATTTTTTTTTTAATTATCAGTTAAAAACTAAATGTTATTTTATTTCAAATACTTATCCTATCCCATGTTATATCAAACAAGAGGCAGTATTATTTTAGTCCATTCCATATTGCACCAAACACTGATCAATACTAATTTAGTTCAGTCCAATCCAATCCCTTAAAAATAGTCCAGTCCAATCCAATCCCTTAAAAATATTCCAATCCTATCCAATCCAATCCCGCGCACCAAACGCAACCATAAAGTATTACATTAAATTTTGACATCGAATGAATACGGGTCTACCGAGATCAAACATTGTGTATGGTGTTATTTCAGCCTCTTTGATATTAGAAATGAGAATTGAACCCGTGCTGCACGGATTTTAGACAGAAAATAGGGTTCAGGTTGTATAGGAATCACCGAACGAACTGTTATATATATATGGTGGTCCCGTTCACATTAGAGCGTACTGATGTAAATATATAAGGACATTGAATGTGAGCCACTTGGATGTGCGAACTATTCTCCTACCGGTCCGGTTCTCTGCCACCGGCCACCACACATCTGCCTTCATAAATAACAACACCAACCACCATCCATCCACCACAAATCAAGATTAACAATGTTGTGGATGAGAGAGATCGAAGGATTATGACTTGTGAGAGAGTGGAGAGAGAGAGAATTAAATTAATATTAATATATTTTATTAAAATATGTTTAATTTTTTTTTTAATTATCAGTTAAAAACTAAATGTTATTTTATTTCAAATACTTATCCTATCCCATGTTATACCAAACAAGAGGCAGTATTATTTTAGTCCATTCCATACTGCACCAAACACTGATCAGTACTAATTTAGTTCAGTCCAATCCAATCCCTTAAAAATAGTCCAATCCTATCCAATCCAATCCCGCGCACCAAACGCAACCATAAAGTATTACGTTAAATTTTGACATCGAATGAATACGGGTCTACCGAGATCAAACATTGTGTATGGTGTTATTTCAGCCTCTTTGATATTAGAAATGAGAATTGAACCCGTGCTGCACGGATTTTAGACAGAAAATAGGGTTCAGGTTGTATAGGAATCATCGAACGAACTGTTATATATATATGGTAGTCCCATTTACATCATTAGTGCGTACTGATGTAAATATATAAGGACATTGAATGTGAGCCACTCATTATGGAAAAGTTTTGACAAGTGCATACACACCAAGTCAAAGCATGAAAAATGAGTGTCTCACATTCAATATCCTCATAAATTTACATCAGTGCACACTGACTTGAACATTTATATATATATTGGTTCTCTATTAAGGACGTCCTGAAATTATAAGTTAAGGATATTTAACGACAACAATATATTCATATTGGGTGTGGGTATTTATTGATATGGGGCTATGAGCCCACTGTGAATGTGTGGTTGTGGTTGGACTTGAAATTATAAAGTCGGGACGATTCTGATTGAAGAAGTATTCTATATATATATTGAAATATTTTAATAAATTCGGGATTTGAGGGAGGGGACATGATTCGAATCTTAATGACATACCAATGAGTTAATATCATCTTATCACTATCAAGTACTCGTTGAAAATTTAAATTTCTTGTGACTTAAGGAGAAACTAGAAAGCTAAGTGAATGAAGTTGGCCTTAATAATTTTTTGGGTTCAAAAATTAAATAGCACTTTTTGGGGGAAGGTTTGTGCAAATAACACCACATTAATAAGTCATGTTTTAATAGCACCAAAATAGGTGATGAGACCAAAATACCCCCACTTACTCTTTTCCTTTTTATTTTTTTTCTCGAAAATTCGAGACTTATTTATGATTTTTTCGAGACTTATTCATGCGTTTTCGAGACTTATTCATGCGTTATTCGAGACTTATTCCTGCGTTTCGAGACTTATTCTGTCGACCTCCATTAATGGCGACAGTGACGATCCGACGACGGCGCTAATTGACTCCGGAGATAGTTGGATCTGGAAGATTGAACGATGCCGAGTTCGTTGGTGCTATCGGTTTCATCAGATTCATGACGGATCGTCATAAATCGGACGATGAAGATTCGCGATGGTTTGGGTTTTGCTTCGTTTCTCTCTCTACACAACTCGAAAATGAAAATGAAAACGAACACTTTGGTTACAATGATTGGCACTCGACGAACGTTTTCCCGGTGGTTTTACCGGTCAACTCGTCGGTCGGCGATGGCACCTCCATTGAAGCTCCATCAATGGAGGTTTGGGAAAAAGGAAGAAGAAGGTGAAGGACACCCAAGAGAAAAGAAAAGAAGCTGGGGGGTATTTTTGTCCAAATTCCAATTTTGGTGCTAATAAAACATGAGTTAGTAATGTGGTGATAGTTGCACAACTTCAAATTTCAAAAGTGCTATTTTGCCCTATTTCCTCTAATTTTTTCTTTGGTTATAAATTTTTTCACGTGGTTCCTTATAATTTTTAGGGTAATTATTATTTTGGTCTTTATATTTTTTTAGAATTTTTTTTTTCTACTGATTGTTTTTTTTTTTTAGCTTGTGTGGTCTCTAAATTATATAAAATACATCTATTTGATCCTTTAAAAGTGGTTAGATACTTAGATCTAATAATTTAAAATGTGTGTAAAAATAAAATAAAATAAAATGCTTATGCAAGTCTCATTAATATTTTGACTAGGGTAAAAATATAGTTAGCAATTAGATATCTTTGAAGAGATTGATCCGATTGTAAACCCTTTACACCTAATAACTTTGAATTTATATAATAATGTAATACTTTTAAAAAAATAAAATCTGAGTTATGTGTGATTCGAATAACTATTCCTATAACACAAGAGATAACTACTCCTACAATCCGGGAAGAAAACTCCCTACATATGTTTGTAAAATATGTATGGTAGGATTGGAATCCCCAAACATTTATGTGGAAGGGAAGTGCACTACCTACTAGCTTTGCTTAAGAAGTGATATGGTCTCTTTCTTTTACACCAATTGAATTTCCACGTGTATTATAGGAGGAGTTACTGAAGTAATCAAAATTTTGTGAAACCATTTGTCCGAGAAAAAAGGCACTTCATTTGCTAACTGGAAAATGACTTAACAAGTTCACAAAACATGTCTAGCTATGAATAACAACCACATAAAAGGAAAGGCAGAGAAATGACAGAAAAGAGATTTTTTAGGACTATAGACTATAGAGTATAGAGAGAGATATCAAACAAAGACGAAAAAAACAAAGGATTGATTATGCACGTTGACAACACCTCTTCTTTCTCTTGATGTCTCAACATTGCTTGCACTCTCTATCATCAAATATGTTCACTTGTGTTATCATTTTAATTACTTGATCTTATATAGATAAATCATTGGCTTTATTTATATTATATTATACTATATTTTCAACAATGAAGCCTGATAGCTTAGCAGATTGCCCAGATGACCCATTTAATCCTCTTGCAACAGCAATTATTCAGATTTCATGCATGCTTGTCATTGCTCACGCCTTCCACCTTATCTTCAAACCTTTGGGACAACCAGGACCCGTTTCGCAAATTCTCGTAAGAATTTCTCTATTTCATTTGTTTGTTTGTTTTATTACATACACTACAAGAAAGTTGCTCACCTGGGACAAAAATTATTCGAGAATATATATATATATATATATAAATAACATTCATGCTAATTGCATATGTGTTTTCAATATTGTTGCATCATCAGGCTGGGTTGGTTCTTAGTCCCACATTGCTGTCTCGAATCAACAAAGTGAGAGAATTCTTCATTCAAGATACTTCTGCATTTTACTATCGAATCTTCGATTTCATCAGCCGAGTACTTTTCATGTTCTTGTTTGGTCTTGAAACTGATGTTCCTTATCTAAGGCTCAACCTGCGCCTGGCCGGCACCCTTGCGCTGGGAGGGATCGTAATGAGCATCGTTTTCGGACTCTCCATCTCCTTTCTCTTCATGAGTTTACTAGACATCAAAATCAACAAGGTGGCCTTCATGATCGTTGTCTCCATCCTTCTAGCAAACTCTGCCTCTCCTGTGGTGATCCGATTGATCGATGAGCTCAAATTCGACACTTCTGAAGTGGGACGCCTAGCAAAATCCGCCTCTATAATAAACGAAATCGCCTGTGTTATGGTGATGTCTACGTATCTTGTATTCACAGCGACATGGATGCCAGCAAACGCATTTTGGTCCATCATAATCACCGTAACAATGGTCATTCTGAACAGATACATGGCGCGGTGGTTCACAATGTGGAACAGGAAATCAAAATATGTGTCCAACGCTCATGTTTTGGTGATATTGGTCTTCATTGTTTTCGTTTCATTGCTTATTGAAGGATTAGGCTATAGCAGTATCTTCATATCCTTCCTGCTTGGCATGTTGTTTCCAAGAGAAGGCAAAACAACTCGGACATTATTCAATAAACTCACTTACTCTATTCATAATTTCATACTTCCAATTTATTTTGGTTTTATGGGGTTTCAATTTGATGCCCATGATTTGAATACTTTACACCACCTTGCTTTCGTTGTTCTTTTGGTTTCGCTGAGTTTTGTCGCCAAACTTGCTGGCACCATGGTCGCTTGCCATCACCTGAAAATCCCGCGTATTAAAGGAGTCCTCCTCGGTTTCATTCTCAATCTGAAAGGCAATTTCGAATATCTAATCATCCATGTAAACGTTAATGGCAAAGTAAGTACTTTTCTTAACCTGTTGTTGATTGTTATCAGGATTATGTTAACGCGTACAAAAAACTCCGATTTCTTGACTATCTTTTACTGATTTTTTTTGTATTGCAGACCTGGTGGAGCTCAAAAGTTCACAATTTGCTTTTGGTAGTAGTGGTGCTTAATACATTGCTCTCAGGAACAATAGTGGCTTTTATATTGAAAAGAAAGGAACACTATTTTGCTCACAAGGATACAGCAGTAGAACAACTAAGTACGGAGTGTGAATTCAGAGTACTGGCTTGTGCTTACGAGCCCCGCCATGCTTCCGGACAAATTGTGCTAACGGCAGCCTTGAGCGGATCTCTCGCACCTTACTTGATGCACCTTGTCGAGCTCCCCAAGAAACGCCGGAAGAACAATTTAATGTACAACCAACTAGAAGATGGTGGTAGTTTTAGCGACGAGGAGGAATATGGTGGCAACGATGTGCTCGAGATCAATGATGCTGTGGATGCCTTTACCTCAATGAGCAAAATCAGGATTCACCAAATTAAGGTAGTCAATAGTTTCGCGAACATGTACGAGGATGTGTGTAACGCTGCTGAGGACTTGCGTGTGTCGATGATTATCCTGCCTTTTCACAAGCATCAGAGGATTGATAAGCAAATGGAGAATGGAAAAGAAGGGTACAGGACTACTAACCAGAAGATTCTCCGACATGCTCCATGCTCGGTAGGAGTTTTCGTGCATCGAAACCAGACCGGGTTCCAACAACCAATTGGATACGAAAAGGTACAACCTGTTGCAACATTGTTTTTTGGAGGCATTGATGACCGAGAGGCACTTGCTTATAGTACAAGGTTTGCTTCAAACGCAAGCATCCATTTGACTGTAATCCGATTTAGACCTTCAGAACCATCCTCGAAACAGCCTCCCAAAATGTCCCCTAACATTGACGATGTCTTAATGTCATTATCGATAAGCAAGACCGAGTATGAAAAAGACATCGTCTTTATAGAGGATTTCCGTCTCAGGTAATTAGTGAATAGTATTATTATATCATTCAACACGTCATCTCATATCTTTAATTTAGTCTTTTTAAGTCTTGACATAGCGATTCTTTTTAATAGGCACGTAACCTCAGGACTAGTTGGATACATAGAGAAGTACGTTAACAGCGGGGAAGAAACTGTGGAGGCTCTAAGAGAGGTTAAGGACATGGACTTCTCATTGCTTATAGTAGGGAAAGGTGGGCGAGGACGATCACCATTGACGACTGGTTTGAGTGACTGGGAAGAGTGCCCGGAGCTTGGAACCGTTGGAGATCTCTTGGCTTCTGCAGATTTCAACCCGAAAAGTTCAATGTTGGTCATTCAACAACATAGGCATCATTCAGATACAGAAATAGAGAATAGTTAGTTTTTTGGGAGACATGTATGTACATATATTGATATATATATATATACACACTACAAGATAGTTAGATCTTGAAAATATATATAGTTTCAAAAGTGTAAACTTGGACGAGCTCTCACATTTACAAGTATTTCGTTTGTATTTCTTATGTAGAAATGATCTTGAAGCATACATTTATTTCCACACCACTACATATGGCATTCATTGATTCACATTAATTGCTACGCATAAGTATTTCGATATAGGATGATCAAGATCAATTGATGTTAAACTGAATTATCACATGTGATAGTCCTTGGGACCTAAAGCAAAACTTCAGGATCAGCAAACCTGACTAGAGAAGGATCCAGTTTAACTAATTAACATGGAAAATAAATTTGCATGAGCATATATTTGAAAATATATAGAAAAGTTATAAGGAACCTAAAATGGTGAAATACATTTTAGTTTTTGAATTGGGTTAGTGAGCATAGTTCCATTTTATTGAATTCAGAAGATTCATGATTGGTTCCAATGTGATGCAGCAGCTTTTCTATATTGACAGAGTTCAATAATTTATGCAAATGGAAACAACTCAATTACTTCCAAAACTCAGAGAAAAAGACGAGGAAAAGCACATAATTTAATGATGTTAAACGTCCTGTTTTATCACAATTATTGCATAAAGAGTAAATTAGAAATGATCAGATACGGGATCTCGAATGTTTTTTCATACGGGATTCGATTCTATACTGTAGGGCAGAAAATTATCTCCAATCTATCTAGCATTGTTGTTTGAAGAAGGATTGAAGATATGGCATTGTAATAGCTTCTTCTGTAAGACTGTAACATGATAATGAATAATCCCATTCTTCCATGTATCAGAACGAATGATTCAATAGGGACAATTTTCCCAAAGAGAAGGCAAATATGCTAATAATTCATGCAATTGTATTTGCCTTGATAATTTTTATATTATATAGTAGATCCGTGATTATGAAAATATTTGGGGATTTGCCCTAAATTTTTTTTTTAGTATATTCATGATTATGAAAATATTTGGGTAAGTTTTAGAATTTTATTTTGTTTTAAGAGAAATGCATATTGCCACTCATAAAACTAATTAGTATACCCATTTTTATAAGTATATCTATGTCTAAAATTTTAAAAATAAATATTACTATATACACCTATCGTAATGCCAATAGTACTCTTATTAAAATGAATATATTCATTTGAATACATTTTATTTGTAAACCCTCTTAAATTATAAACACACCCGGTTTATATATATATATATAATCATATTATTTTTTGAATCAAATCCTTTTCTAATAATGGTCAAGTTTACTTTTAGAAATGTCTCGAAGGTAGAAGCCTTATAAAACGGAAGATGTATAACTTGATTGTAATGCCAATATATATATATATATATATTGACTATATCTATTAATTTGGAACCAAGTATTTTTTTGAAAGCTTTCGCCATTAATAGGATTCAAACCGTTGACCTGTGAGTCATTTGACCATACCCAAGCTATTGTAATGCCGAGATCAAATAATACATGTATGGCCCGGATAACTACTCCTATAACTCGGGAAAAAAACTCCCACACATGTTTATAAAATGTGCATAGTGAGATTTAAATCCCTCACCACTTATATAGAAGGGAGATGCATTACCAGCCCCACTAAGAAGTGGCCTCTTTCTTCTACACCAATTGAATTTCCACGTGGAGTTACTGAAGGAATCAAAATTTTGAGAAACCATTTTTGTCCGGGAAAAAAGGCACTTCATTTGCTAACTGGAAAAGTTAACAAAACATGCCTTAGCTATGAATAACAACCACATAGGCACAAAAAATGGAAAGGCAGAGAAATGACAGAAAATAGATTTTCTAGGAAAAGAAGTAGAGACTATAGACTATAGAGAGAGACATCAAACAAAGACAAAAACAAAGGATTGATTATGCGCATGGACACCACCTCTTCTTTCTCTTGATGTCTCAACATTGCTTGCACTCTCTAACATCAAATATGTTCACTTGTGTTATCATTTTAATTACTTGATCTTATATAGATATATCATTGGTTTTTGTTTATATTTATATTATATTATGTCTTCAACAATGAAGCCTGATAGCTTAGCAGATTGCCCAGAAAACCCATTTAATCCTCTTGCAACAGCACTTATTCAGATTTCATGCATGCTTGTCATTGCTCACGCCTTCCACCTTATCTTCAAACCTTTGGGACAACCAGGACCCGTTTCGCAAATTCTCGTAAGAATTTCTCTATTTCATTTGTTTGTTTGTTTTATTACGTTCACTATAAGAAAATTGCTCATCTGGGACGAAAACTATTCGAGAATATATATATATATATATAACATTCATGCTAATTGTAAATGTGTTTTCAATATTGTTGCATCATCAGGCTGGGTTGGTTCTTAGTCCCACATTGCTGTCTCGAATCAACAAAGTGAGAGAATTCTTCATTCAAGATACTTCTGCATTTTACTATCGAATCTTCGATTTCATCAGCCGAGTACTTTTCATGTTCTTGTTTGGTCTTGAAACTGATGTTCCTTATCTAAGGCTCAACCTGCGCCTGGCCGGCACCCTTGCGCTGGGAGGGATCGTAATGAGCATCGTTTTTGGACTCTCCGTCTCCTTTCTCTTCATGAGTTTACTAGACATCAAAATCAACAAGGTGGCCTTCATGATCGTTGTCTCCATCCTTCTAGCAAACTCTGCCTCTCCTGTGGTGATCCGATTGATCGATGAGCTCAAATTCGACACTTCTGAAGTGGGACGCCTAGCAAAATCTGCCTCTCTAATAAACGAAATCTCCTGTGTTATAGTGATGTCTATGTATCTTGTTTTCACATCGACAGGGATGCTACTAAACGCGTTTTGGTCCATCATAGTCACCATAGCAATGGTCATTCTGAACAGATACATGGCGCGGTGGTTCGCAACGTGGAACAAGAAATCAAAATATGTGTCCAACGCTCATGTTTTGGTGATATTGGTCTTCATTGTTACCGTTTCATTGCTTATTGAAGGATTAGGCTATAGCAGTATCTTCATATGCTTCCTGCTCGGCATGTTGTTTCCAAGAGAAGGCAAAACAACTCGGACATTGTTCAAGAAACTCACTTACTCTATTCATAATTTCATACTTCCAATCTATTTTGGTTACATGGGGTTTCAATTTGATGCCCATGATTTGAATACTTTACGCCACCTTGCTTTCGTTGTTCTTTTGGTTTCGTTGAGTTTTGTCGCCAAACTCACGGGCACCATGGTCGCTTGCCATCACCTGAAAATCCCGCGTATTAAAGGAGTCATCCTTGGTTTCATTCTCAATCTGAAAGGCAATTTCGAATTTTTAATCATCCATGTTAACGTTAACGACAAAGTAAGTACTTTTCTTAACCTGTTGTTGATTGTTATCAGGATTATGTTAACGCGTACAAAAGACTCCGATTTCTTGACTATCTTTTACTGATTTTTTTTTTTTTTTTTTGTATTGCAGACCTGGTGGAGCTCAAAAGTTCACAATTTGCTTTTGGTAGTAGTGGTGCTTAATACATTGCTCTCAGGAACAATAGTGGCTTTTATATTGAAAAGAAAGGAACGCTATTTTGCTCACAAGGATACTGCAGTAGAACAACTAAGTACAGAGTGTGAATTCAGAGTACTGGCTTGTGCCTACGAGCCCCGCCATGCTTCCGGACAAATTGTGCTAACGGCAGCCTTGAGCGGATCTCTCGCACCTTACTTGATGCACCTTGTCGAGCTCCCCAAGAAACGCCGGAAGAACAATTTAATGTACAACCAACTAGAAGATGGTGGTAGTTTTAGCGACGAGGAGGAATATGGTGGCAACGATGTGCTCGAGATCAATGATGCTGTGGATGCCTTTACCTCAATGAGCAAAATCAGGATTCACCAAATTAAGGTAGTCAATAGTTTCGCGAACATGTACGAGGATGTGTGTAACGCTGCTGAGGACTTGCGTGTGTCGATGATTATCCTGCCTTTTCACAAGCATCAGAGGATTGATAAGCAAATGGAGAATGGAAAAGAAGGGTATAGGACTACTAACCAGAAGATTCTCCGACATGCTCCATGCTCGGTAGGAGTTTTCGTGCATCGAAACCAGACCGGGTTCCAACAACCAATTGGATACGAAAAGGTACAACCTGTCGCAACATTGTTTTTTGGAGGCCTTGATGACCGAGAGGCACTTGCTTATAGTACAAGGATTGCTTCAAACGCAAGCATCCATTTGACTGTAATCCGATTTAGACCTTCAGAACCATCCTCAAAACAGCCTCCCAAAACGTCCCCTAACATTGACGATGTCTTAATGTCATTATCAATAAGCAAGACCGAGTATGAAAAAGACATCGTCTTTATAGAGGATTTCCGTCTCAGGTAATTAGAGAATAGTATTATTATATTATTCAACACATCATCTCATATCTTTAATTTATTCTTTTTAAGTCTTGACATTGCGATATTTTTTAATAGGCACATAACCTCAGGACTAGTTGGATACATAGAGAAGTATGTTAACAGCGGGGAAGAAACTGTGGAGGCTCTAAGAGAGGTTAAGGACATGGACTTCTCATTGCTTATAGTAGGGAAAGGCGGGCGAGGACGATCACCATTGACGACTGGTTTGAGTGACTGGGAAGAGTGCCCGGAGCTTGGAACCGTTGGAGATCTCTTGGCTTCTGCAGATTTCAACCCGAAAAGTTCAATGTTGGTCATTCAACAACATAGGCATCATTCAGATACAGAAATAGTGAATAATTAGTTTTTTGGGAGACATGTATGTACATATATTGATATATATATATATACACACACTACAAGATAGTTAGATCTTGAAAATATATATAGTTTCAAAAGTGTAAACTTGGATGAGCTCTCACATTTACAAGTATCTCCTTAGTATTTTTTATAATACAAATGATCTTGAAGCATACATTTATTTCCACACCACATATGGCATTCACTGATTCACATTATTAATTGCTACGCATAAGTATTTTCGATATAGGATGATCAAGATCAATTGATGTTAATGGATTATCACATTTGATAGTCCTTGGGACATGAAGAAAAACTTTAGGACTAGCAAACCTGACTAGATAAGGACCCAGCTGATGTAGAACAGGTGGCAGAATCCTTCATGGCTTTGATGGACCATCCTAAATCCAAGGTTATATGATTTCTACTAGTGCTGATGTCGGAGGAGTTGGAATGACGTGAAACTTTCACGGTTGAAGCGAATCGACAAGATCTTCAATAGTCACTACTTAGTGTAGCATGCCCTTTTTTTTTTGGCCAAATTCCATTGTTTAGGCCCTGTAATTGCCGTTTTTACTATTTTAGGAAAGTTATGTTTTGGTCATAAGTTGAGTTTTACAAGTAATCGTCTGCCGTCGATTCTATCTTGATTAGGGTCTTTAGTATTATTTATTTCCACAATTATCTCAATTTTGCTATTTTTGGTAATTTTCATTAATTAGGTCCATTTCCATGATTAACAAGGATTAGGGTTTAGGGTTTGATTGCTTTAAATAGGCTTATAAGCCGAAAGGCTATTTTCTCTTTTATTCAATAAAAATTCAAAGTTTCTTTGAGAGTTTTTCTCTTCTTCTAGTGGATTCCAGTTTATCTCGGAATATAGACGTTGGTCTTATTCCTTCATTGTTTCATGCTGCATCAGTTTAACTAATTAACATGGAAAATAAAATTGCATGAACATATATTTGGAAATATGTAGAAAAAGTTATAAAGAAACTACAATGGTGAAATACATTTTAGTTTTTGAATTGGGTTAGTGGGCATAGTTACATTTTATTGAATTCAGATGATTCATGATGGGTTCCAATGTGATGCAGCAGCTTTTCTATATTGATCGACAGAGTTCAATAATTTATGCAAATGGAAACAACTAAATTACTTCCAAAACTCAGAAAAAGACTAGGAAAAGCACATAATTTAATGATGTTAAATGTAGTACTGTTTTATCATGATTATTGCATAAAGAGTAAATTAGAAATGATAAGATGCGGGATCTCGAACGTTTTTTCATTCAGGATTCGATTCTATAGTGTAGGGCAGAAAATTATCTCCAATCTATCTAGCATTGTTGTTTGAAGAAGGATTAATGAAGATATGGCATTGTAATAGCTTCTTCTGTAAGACTGTAACATGATAATTGAATAATCCCATTCTTCCATGTATCGGAACTCAACACTCTTCAATTTGGGCAATGTGGTAACTGATGAAGATGATGACACTTATCTTCCTCTTTATAACAAATGATTCAAGAGATGACAATTTTTCCCAAAGAGGAGGCAAATATGCTAATAATTCATGCAATTCTATTTGCCTTGACTTTCATATTATTTCGTAGATTCGAGATTATAAAAATATTTGGGGATTTGCCCTAATTTTTTTTTTTAGTATATTCATGATTATGAAAATATTTGGTTATATATTCATGATTATGAAAATATTTGGTTAAGTTATAGAATTTTATTTTGTTTTAAGAGAAATGCTGCTGACAATCCATAAGAGTTCAAAATTTAAATGTCACTATTTGGGGTGGTTTTTGGAAAACAAGCACTACATTACTAACTTAAGTTTAAAAGGACAAAAATACCCTCATTTTGGCAATTTGTGTGTTTTGAAACGTGGAGAGAAAAAGGTTGATAGAGAGAGAACAGTGGAGAGACAAACCATTGGTCGTTGAAATCCGGCTGTAAATCTCACAATAAACTCACTGGCGGAGACACTACAGTCCTGAAGTCGACGAGAACCTGCAATCTCACGGTAATGTTATGTTTCGATTTGTTTTTGTTAGTTTATGTGCGTTTGATTTAGATTATGTCTGGGGTTAGTTTAGGTTTAGATTAGGGTTTAAATGAGATGTAGCGGAAGCATCTACGAGAAAATCTCACAAGAACAATTTGAAAAGCAACCTACCAATATTCTGTTGATCCGTGCACGGATGCCAGAATATCAGGCTTCAAGATCGGTGACCCGCGCAGGGTACTGAAATTGGGAGATAATTAGAGAAAACTCTAAAAAATTTATTAATTCAACAATTGATTCTCCAAACCCTAATACAATCTATTTAAAGGAAACAAATTCGAAATCTCCTAGACTACTAAAGATCCTAAACAAAATCGGGAAAGAATCCCGAATAAAAAACTAAAAACAAATTCTAATCAAAAAATAGGAAAAAACACCTAATTAAATATATAATAAATGGAAATAAAACAATATGTATTAGTTACAAGAATATTTTTTAAATAAAAAATCTTCAGCAATATCTTTGATAATCTCTACCGCATCATTCTCTTTAGGTTAGAGAAAATTCGTCCTCAAATTTTGATTGCCTTCATCCCACAAACCTACATAAAAATTTTGAGTGCTAACAGCCGAGATTGTATACGACAAACTTTAAATCCTTCAATTCTTGTCATGATGTCCATCCAATCGCTCCAATAGAATGAAACAAATTCATTAATCATCACTTTTGACAACAAAAGATAAACTGATGAATCTTTATAGTGAGAAACGTGTGATTCACAAAAATAATCTATAAATCCCAAATTACTCACAGACTCTTTTTCAAATATCTCTTCATCAAAAACTGGTGGTAGATCGAAATCAATAAAAGATTCCTCTGATAGATATGTATCATCGTAGAACAACGAAGGATCAGATTCCCCTTCGTCACTTTCTTCAAACTTACTATAACCACCCAAATTAGGGTTGAAACCCTGGAATGGGTTTCGGTTGGCCAATAACGTAGCAATCTGCTCCGCTAAGTGTGCAACATGTTGCTCCAATTGTGTTATGCGGCTATGTTCATAGGCTCCATCTACAGGGATCCGGTTTGGTGGACTTCTCTTCGGAACCATGTCGATGTCGTCCTGAGTGAACTAGGCTCTGATACCAAACTGATGTAGCGAAAAATTCACAAAACAACAATTGATAAAAAGAAAGGATAAACGATTCGGATCTGTTGATTTGCGCACAAATACTGAAAG
This sequence comes from Acer campestre, assembly GCA_954870605.1. Taxonomy (NCBI): domain Eukaryota; kingdom Viridiplantae; phylum Streptophyta; class Magnoliopsida; order Sapindales; family Sapindaceae; genus Acer; species Acer campestre. The sequence goes on from OX940808.1 coordinate 9,569,506, forward strand.
CGAATCCTATTATTAATCTATTGATCCGCGCACAGATACCAGAAAAATAGACCTCAAATACCAACTGAGGTAGTGGGAAATTCAACACAAACAACAATCGATAAAAGGAAGGATAAACGATTCGGATCCGTTGATTTGCGCACGAATACCGGAAGCGAACTCTACTATTAATCTGTTGATCCGCACACAGATACCAAAATAATATGCTTTAAAATCGTTGATCCACGTAGGATACTGAATTTGGGAGATAAATAGAGAAAACTCTAAAAAATTTATTAATCAAAAAAGCTCCATTTCAAACCTAATACAATCTACTTAAATAGAATCGCAAAACTTGATGAACAAGAAAATCCACAAACAGGAAATTTCCCAAATAAACTAAAAGACTAAAAAAGGAAAAATAGGAAAACATAACATAGTTTCCCAAGTAAACTAAAAGACTAAAAAATAGGCTAAAAATATTCAAATAGTATAAACCCAAATAAAACCCTATTGCTAAATCACGCAAGTCATTCTTCCTTTTGGGTCAACTCACTGTATGGTCAGCCAGAACATCATCCTTAAATATTCAAATACCTTTGCTTGTCGCATCATTCTCTTCAGGTTGGAGAAAATTCATCCTCGAATTTTGGAAAGGTAAACTGAACACACCAACCTATACGGCGACTGAAAAACATTGTTTGATAACCAATTAGTTTCTTTTGCGCGCGAAGATAGGAATGTACACCTTACCACCATGGCTGACCCATGTTCTTCACCTTTGTTGCCACTGTCCACGACCCCTATATTGTTGAATTTGGGTGCTGATTGGTCGCCTATGCCCAAGGATTAGGGATGGCCAATAGGGAAATGGGGATGGATATAGGTCCCCCCATCCCCATCCCCAATTTTCAAACACCACCCCCCCACCCCCCCCATAAAATGGGGATGTGGTAGATTTGGGGGGAGGTCTCCCCACCCCCATTCCCTTTTCCCCATTTTCCCCCATTTTTCCCCGATTCCCCATTTCCCCCGGATCCCCCATTTCCCCATTCCCCCATTTTGCTTATATAAGTTAGGTTTTAAGTTATAAATATGTATTTATAGTTAGTAAAATAGAAATAATAGAAATAATAGAAATAATAGAAATAAGAAAAATAATAAAAATATAAAAATAAATATATATTAATATATTATATTATATTACATTACATTATATATTTGGGGGAAATGGGGAAATAGGGATGGGGGCAGCTTCCCCCATCCCCATCCCCATTTACATAATTTTTGGGGGAAAATAGGGAAATGGGGATGGGGGGACCCCTCCCCATCCCCATCCCCATTTTAATTTGGGGATAAAATTCATCCCCATCCCCTCCCCCCCCCCCCCCCCCCCCCCGCCCCATTTCCCCATTTTTCCCAAAAAAAAAAAAAAAAAAAATTCCCAGATGGGGATGGGGGAGCGGGGATTTGGGGCCCCGGGGGAAAATGGTCATCCCTACCAAGGATGCCTCCTTGTCGACTTTTGGTGCTGCATGACACTCCTCTTCAACTAATTTTGGTTTGGGATCATCATTAATTGTTATGAAATCAGGGCATAGCATTAACATTGGACCAACATCGCCTTCCACCCAATCTTCTTTGGCTGTCTCATCTTCGTCAAACTGCAACTCTTCACCAACTTCCATATTTTCTTCTTGGACTTCCTCCTCTTCATCAAATATGGGTTCAGCTCCAATGTTTGCATCTCCATCCTCTTCATTAAATTGCGGTTTAGCTCTAATGTCTGCGCCTTCATCCTCTTCATCAAATTTCTGTTCAGCTCCAACATCTGCGCCTTCATCCTTGCCTTTGTGAAATTGCAGCTCGTCCTCTACTTTAACTTCTCATTCTTCTTCTTCTTCTTCCGTTTCGATGATCAATACTCTCTTGCTCAATTTCTCTCCCTTGGACTGTCTGTGTTCAACGTCACCATAACTGAAGCATCTCAACCCACTCAAAGAACTAGGTTGCTATTTCGGATTAGCAACTGGACGCGAAACGAAGCCACTGTTGCCTGCCGCTGCTCGGCTGGTTGCGCTACCGCTGCTGGTGCCTGATCGCGCTACCGTACCACTGCTATGACCTGATAGTAGTTCGCCTCCTCCCATTCATGTGACAATCTTCTCCACTTGCAAGGCTCTTTGATGGGCTTCAGATACAGTACCTGGGTCAAAGAGTTTCACCACCTCAACGATTTGCGAACGAAGGCCACCGCAATACCTGGATACCAATTGATCTTGAGTTTCTTGAATATCATTACGCATAAGCAATTGGTAACTCCGTTGTATACTCATCAACTGTCCGCAAACCTTGACGCAATTTTTGCAAATTTTGATACATTAATTTCTGAAAATTGAGGGGTAAAAATTTTGATCGCATCTTTCTCTTCATCTTCTCCCAATCCGTTAATTTTGACTTTCGAGTCCATGAGAGCTTGAGTTACTGCCACCATGCAACTGCCCTTCCTCGAAGCCGAGTTGCCACCAAGGCTACCCTTGCATTCGTTGGCACGTTTTTAAACTCCAAGATCTCCTCCACGACTCCAAGCCAATCGAGGAATTCTTCGGGCGTAAGGTTGCCCTGAAATTTTGGAATATCTGTTCGCATACCTGACTCCCACTATCGGCTGTTTTCACGAGCTCGAGCTTTTCGACATGGTTGCGGAATCAAGTCTTCCTCATTGCTCTTCTCATTACTTCCTTCCTTGTCTCCATTCGAACTTGAGTCTAAGGGACGGCAGGTATTTTGGTTGGCCATTAACATAGCGATTTGCTCAGTTAATCGCAAAACCAGTTGCCCCAACTGTGCCATGTGGTCACGTTCGATGGCTTCTTCTATGGGAACCAGGTTTGGTGGATGTCTTCTCGGCGGCATGATGATGTCATCTTGAACGAACACAGCTCTGATACCAAACTGATATAGCAAAAGCTCTGTCGAGAAAAACCTGCAAGAGACAATTTAAAAACGGCTCTAAACTGAATTCGTTTTGGTTTACGTCTCTTCGGCGGCATGTCAATGTCGTCCCAAACGAACACGGCTCTTTTTTTTGGGGAAATAAAGATGGTGAATTTTTGGCGTTGAGGAAGATAGTTGGTTGTGGTCGTGGATGTTGAGCCTAGCACAACGGTAGACTCGGTGGCTCTGATACCAAACTGATGCAGCGAAAGATTCACGAAACAACAATTGATAAAAAGAAAGGATAAACGATTCGGATCCGTTAATTCCCGCACGAATATCGGAAGCGAATCCTACTATTAATCTGTTAATCCACGCACAGATACTATAAGGCCTCAAATACCAATTGAGGTAGTGGGAAATTCAACACAAACAACAATCGATAAAAGGAAGGATAAACAATTCGGATCCGTTGATTCACGCACGAATACCGGAAGTGAATCCTACTATTAATTTGTTGATCCGCGCACAGATACCAGAATAATATGCTTCAAAATCGTTGATCCACGCAGGATACCGAATTTGGGAGATAAATAGAGAAAACTCTAAAAAAATTATTAATCAAAAAAGCTCCATTTCAAACCTAATACAATATACTTATATAGAATCGCAAAACTTGACGAACAAGAAAATCCACAAACAGGAAATTTCCCAAATAAACTAAAAGACTAAAAAAGGAAAAATAAGAAAACATAACATAGTTTCCCAAGTAAACTAAAAGACTAAAAAATAGGCTAAAAATATTCAAATACTAAAAACCCAAATAAAACCCTATTGCTAACTCACACAAGTCATTCTCCTTTTTGGGTCAGCTCATTGTATGGTCGGCCAGAACATCATCCTTAAATATTCAAATACCTTTGCTTGCCGCATCAAAATGTATAAAAAATATGTGTAGAAGACGATACAGATTAGGGTTTTCGAGCCTTTTAAAACCTATTTCGAGCCTTTTACGGGCTTTTTAAAACGTCTTCCGAGACTTTTAAATAGTAATCCGAGCCTTTTTAAAGAATATGAATAGGTTTGTTAATTTTGAATCTCCAAGCCTTTTAAGACGTTGTCCGAGCCTTTAACGTTTTCTGAGACTTTTAAATAGTACTCCGAGCTTTTTTAATCAATAAGAATAGGTTTTTCAATTTTGAATCTCTAAGCCTTTTAAAACGTTTTCCGATACTTTTCCGAGCCTTTTCAAATGTTGTCCGAGACTTTTATCAAATATGAAACTCCGAGACTTTGAACACTGTTTTCGAGCCTTTTCATACTCTGTCCGAGACTTTTACCAAATATGAAACTCCGAGACTTTTAACACTGTTTTCGAGCCTTTTCATATTCTGTCCGAGCTTTTTCATACTTTGTTTGAGACTTTTACTAAATATGAAACTTTGAGAGTTTTAACACTGTTTTCGAGCTTTTTCATACTTTGTCCAAGCCTTTTCGTACTCTGTCCAAGCCTTTTCAACTACTCTTCATGCCTTTTAATTTTTTCTCCGAGCCTTTTAATCAACTTATATGTTTTTTTTTTCCCTGTGAATATGCAGATGACGAATAAGCTCAAAGATTTTCTTAAAACTTTGGAGGATGAAAGGTACTTGGGAAAAATAACTCGGCATGACCATTTTGATGACCTTAGAGATATCGACACCGCACTTAACAGGGTACCTGAAAATCTTGTGGTTGAAACGTCGATATATTGAGTCATGTTTTGGACATTTCCTTTGGATGCATCGTGAGATGAAGTTTTCAGGTGGCATTTTCCTTCGGTTGCTTATTCGCAAGTTGCATCACGATGGGTCGAAGGATGAGATGAGATTTCTTTTAGGTCGTCATTCTGTCCGGTTCTCGAAGGTTGAGTTTTGTTTGATCACCAGATTGAAGTTCGGAGTCATTCCCGACACGTCGACCTATGATACGGTAGAGAATGGCATACACCAGTGGTACTTTGCGGGTCGAGATGACATTGAGTATGGAGAGCTTAGAGCCGTATTACGAATTGGTGTTTTACCGAGTAGTACGATGCAATTAAGATGTGCTTATTGTACATGCTTAACTAGATATTGATGGGGTTAGACGAGAGCGAGAAAGTTCCAGTATGGCAGTTTTGTTAGGGTTAACAAAAAGTTCCGGATTGAAGGCAATATTTATGGAAAAAAGTCTTTTGTTAGGGTTTTGTTTTCAAATTTGATTTTGTTGATTTTGTGATATTAATTTTGTTTTGATTGATTTTGAGTTTTTATTGTGAATTTGTTGTCAATTTGATGTGAATGGTGAGTTTGTTGAATCTGAATGGGGGGTTTGTTTGAATCTTGAATTGGTGGATTTGGGTTTGGGTTTGTCAAATCAGAGAAGATGAACAGTAGTCGAAGTTGAGATTTTTTTTTTTTTTTTTTTTTTTTTTTTAATTTCGAGACTTATTTGTTCCATTTAGAGTAGTGGTGCCAAAATGTGCCGGGCCTGGAGGGCCCGGCACGGCCGGCCCACCCAGACTGGCAGGCCGTTCCTGGCACAGCCTGCTTGTAGCGCGGGCCGGGTCACATTATATGGCCTGGCGGGTCGGCCCGGAACGGGCCAACAGGCCGGCGGGCCAAGCCCACCAGGCCGAACGTTAATTTTTTTATTTTTTTATTTTTTATTTTTTTACCGTTGAAGTTAAAAAAAAAAATTAATATGGCACGTGCCGACCCGGCCCGGCACATGTTGCATGTGCCAGAAGCACATGCCGGGCCTACTGTTCATGAAAACGGGCCGGCCCGGCCCGGCACAGCCAATTCCTATGCCGTGCCAGGCCAGGCCAGGCCAAGCCCGTTTTCATAAATGGGCTCATTAGGCATGGCACATGTGGGCCGGGCCGGCCCATATTAACACCACTAATTTAGAGCATCCACATTGGTGATAAAAAGAGACCCACTTTTACAAGACCCATTTTGGGTTTGATAAAATTGTGCCACAATGGTGTTAAATGGGATCCAAATAAAGGGACCCAAAAGTGGGCTCCACCAAGTAGACCTAAATAGAGTTCTAAATTTGAAACCCAATTTGGGTCTTGCCCAACGATTGGGGTTGGGTTCTCAACCCTCTCCAATCATTGGGTTGGGCATTTTTATTTTATTTTATATATATAATTTAAATTAAAATATATAATTATTAATTTCAAAATATATATAATGAAAAATATATATTTAATATAAATATTTCAATTATTTAAATTTAAATATATTATTATTAATTTCAATAATTATATACATAATGACAAAATATAAATAAATTTAATTAGGGGTGAGCGTTTAATAGATCGGTACACTTTTCGAGTGAACCGTTAAAAAACCGATAATATCCGGTTTTTGAAAAAGTGAACCGATATGATAAAATTGAAAAGTGTGAACCAATCAAAAACCGATTGAACCGGTTTGGTTCGGTGATGACACATCGTTGAGGTGTATCAAAAGATTTGAATTTCACATTCAATGTCGCAAGTGCACGAGTCAAGAGACTAGTATAGCGTGCAAGCAAGGGTATCGTTCCGCAGGGAGGTGGAATCCATCAACCATCGCTAGCTTAGCTTATTTGGAAAGTACGAATTGGGGTGTGTGTGTGCATTAAATGTAAATATTGCAATGAAAAGATAAATTATGTATAAAAGTATTTACAAAGATAGAATGGATGTGAGAGATGTGGCATATAAATTGTTACACTAAGTAAGTGACTCAACCATAGTAATCACACAATTTCATACAAACATGCATTGTCAATATTGAAAGCCGTGCTCACTTAATCTTCGCCAATATTCTCTCTTGAGTAACAAAGGCTATACCCACATGCACCAACAACCTATCAACGGATGGTTACCTAAGCTACACACGAGTTCATTAAGAACTATGAGACACATATAGCGGCTTTACATGCAAAAGCCTCGCGTATCTCTACCTTACCCTGCATGTAGTGACCAATCTACTTATGCACGTTGCGTGCTTCACCTCTCGGTCCTTCACACAACAACCAAGGTTCATTCAAGTGGTGGCTAACCACTCAAAAGCATTAAGCACTTCAAATGACCACTTAACCATCAACAAACATATTTAATAAAAGAGGCAACAATGCTAGGTTTACATCAAATCCCTAATGAATGAAAGTACACATCAAAGATGAGACAAAAACACAAAGAAAGAAATACAAAATAGATAGAAAGGAGACCCCATCCGTAACCGGGAATCGAACACCGGGTTTCTCGGTTGTCAATCTGATATGTACTCACCACTATACTATTACGGCGGTCTCCAATCTCATGAATGCTCAACTCTCTCATAGAGAAAGCTCTCTCCTTATCTCTCAAATGTCCTTAAGATAGATGGCTAAAAATGGGACAAGCTCACCAAACAACAATGTGCATATAGTTGATTGTTATCATTAAGAATATTCAATTCGAGTTAAGGGTTCATTCTCTTGATTAAGGAATTCACCAAAATCAATTCATCACCCAACCCAAACCATGAGATGAGCAATTGTGCCTTAATAAAAAGACTCATTAAGCACAAGAATATGGAACCCAAGCCTAATCTAGCATGTGAATGCATAATCAACCAAGTTTTTCCTACTCCTTGGAGCTAATACTCAAACACTCAAATCATTCTAAACATGGCATTTTGGCTCACTCATCAAAATACAAACAATCATGGGAAGATAAATTACACTACTCCTAATATAAATTACTCTACTCCTAATCCCATTCATGCATACATATTGATTTTTACCATCCACACACATGAATATCATAATAAGAGGGAAAATTATGGATTTGGCAAAGAGTAGAACAAAATCCAAAGAATTTAAGAAACATTCATACATATATTGCACAAGTGTAGGTTTACAAAATTCCTAAATTGGTGATTACATCCAAGAAAACAAGAAATACAAAAAGAAATGAGTGTAAAGGAGACAACCCTTGAAGACAACTCCTCTAAGCTCTCCTTGATTTCCTAGCTCGTTTTTGGTCCAAAGACCACTCCATTCTTCTTGTAATATACTCATAGATGGGTGGATGTTGTATAAAAAGGGTGGTCGAGATGTATGGTGAGCTCCCATGGAGGAAAATCCTCTATGGGAACTTGAAGCTCTCACTTACTTGGGGAAAAAGATAGAGGAAGAAGATGAATGGGATTTCGGTTTTGAGGTGTGGGAGGTGTAGAAGTTCCTGTTTCAGACCCCAAATGGGGGTATTTAAAGAGTTGGAAGGTTAGGGCATGAATGGGGTGTGAAAGGACAAGATTGCCTTTCAAAATCGGCCAAAAATCCCAAAACTGGTGCCCAGTCACCTCTAAACCGCTGTACACTAGCTGTACGTACAGCGGGTTGGAGGCAGATCAGAAGCGGACACATTATGGAGTAAAATCGATGTTCACCCGCTTTACGTAGGGCGGGTGTATAGCGGTTTTGGCATTTCAGTCATTTCCAGCTTCGCGCACCGTCACAGAAATGGGCATAACTTCCTCTAGAGACATCTGAATCGCGTTCTGTAAAAACCATTGGAAAAAAGACAGCTGGGGCTTTCCAAAAATAGGTGACATGAAACCTAATTCAATTTGAGAAGAGAGATATGGCCCCCGAAAGTTTGGTATTCTGCACGAGCCATTTCCATTTCAAACCTTTTAATTTCCAAAACTCATCAATTAAGCTCATATACCTTATTTATGGCAAATAACCTACACAAAGCTCACAAAACACATTATATACAAAAATATGCTCGAAAACGATAGGAAATGGGGACCTCAAATAGGTGTAAATATGGTCCGATCATTCGGTTTGGTTCGGTTTTTTCAGTTTTGGGCCTAATCAAAATCTCCTTTAATCGATTTTTTTGGTCAATTTACGAGCAAAAATGTTTGTCATGGTCAGCTTCAAAGAGTAATTAAATCAACAATGGAACAATTTTGGAATTTTTCTATATATATAGACCGGTTCTCGGTTCGGTTTACCGGTTTGAACCCATGAACCGGAAACCGAACCGGAAACCGAACCGGAATATCTATTTTTTTTAAAACGAACCAAATTGATCCGGTAAATAGTGAAAAACCGAAGAAAAACCAATTGGACCGGTTTGGTTCGATTCAGTGGTTTTTTGCCCACCCGTAAATTTAATAAATATGTATTTAAATTATTATAATTTAAATATATTATTATTAATTTCAATAATAATATATATTGAAAAAAATATAAATAATTTTAATATCAATTATAAAATTTTAAAGAAGAGTAATAATTGTTTGGAAAAAAGTTAAAAAGGTAATGAAACCGAACCGTTGGAACCGACGAAACCGAAACCGAAATTGAAATCGAAATCGAAATCGAAAGCGGAACTGAACCTTCGGAACCGTCGAAAACCGGACTAGAACTGAAACCGAACCGTTGGAACCGCTAGACTCGAACCGTTGGAACCGCTAGACTCGAACTGTCGGAACACCAGACCCGAACCGTCGGAACTGCCAAAACCGGACCGGATCGAACCGGACCGGACCGGACTGGACTGGACTGGACTGGAACCGAGGAATCGGAACCGGAATCGGAATCAGAACCGAACCTTCAAAACCGAACCTTCAAAACCAAAACCGAAACCAAAATTGAACCTTCAAAATTGGAATCGGAGCCGATTTTGAAGGTTCAGAACCGAAGCCGGATTCAAACCGAAACCGATGCCATGTCTAATCGTATACAATATTTTGTTTTAAATATTTATTTTTATTGTTGATGTAATTCGGTTGTGATAATTTTAAATTAATAATTTTTTTTATTTTAAATTAATTATAATTTGTTAAATAATTATTGATAGTGTTGATATTTAAAATATATTATATAATTTCTTTATTAATATATATATATATATAATATTTTAAAGAAGAGTAATGATTATTTGGAAAAAAGTAAAAAAAATGGATCCATTTCTCTTTTTTTAATTTAGCCCCATTGTAGGGAAAAAAGATCCAAATAAATAGGACCCAAATGGGAAGACCCATTATTTGAAAAGAAGACCCATTATTTGATGATGTGGCAAAAATGGGTCTTGTGTTTGGGTCTCCACCATTGTGGATGCTCTTAGAGACTTATTTATGAATACTCGAGACTTGTTACGCTTATTCGAGACTTAATTTATGAATACCCAAGATTTATTACACTTATTCAAGACATAATTTATGAAGACTTATTTGCTCCATTTCGAGACTTATTTTATGAATACCTGAAACTTATTCATGAGTTTTCGAGACTTATTCATGTGTTTGAAGACTTAATTCATGAATTTTCGAGACTTATTCTGTTCGACCTCCATCAATGGTGAAAGTTGTAAGGATTCCCATTATTGATTGACTTATTTCGTGGACAAACCACAAGTTGGGGTTTGAATTGTAAGGGTAGATTAGGTGATTGAAGACCAATATCGAAGGCCCTCTTCAAGACCTCAAGGTGACAAGCACTCCAAAGGTATATTTCTAGTGCTTAGTTTTCATTGAAGAGATATAGAAGCACACACACACTTAGCATACTTGCATATGTGTGCATACTCTTCACATGTCACATTTCACACTAGCACTTTGATTGATTATATCTTGTTGTGTGTTTTTTGTGTCGTGTAATTCTTTTCCCGAATATGTTCGGAAACGTCCGCGCTTGCACGATTATGTGCTTGGGTTTGCGCGAAGATCGCCTTCGGAGAATGCCCTTGGCTTCTCCCTTGGTTTCACCATCATTGGTGAAACGGCGGTTTAATCGGCGGTCTGGCCGCCGAATGAAACCACCGTTTGATTCCAAAAAGCTCTGGACTGAATCTGCGGTTACGATCGGCGGTCAGGCAGCCGAATCGAAACCGTCGAATAGACCTGATGCATTTATTATTCTCGGGTTCTGTTCGACGGTTTAATCGGCGGCCTGGCCGCCGAATTGAAACCGCCGAATCAGATATTTTAGGTCGGTTTCATTTTGGGTTTTGATCGGCGGTTTCGATCGGCGGTTTCGTGTGACCGCCAAATCTGGTCGCCAAATGAACCCCTGCTTCTTGGGTTCAATTCGGTGGTTACATTCTGCAGCCACGACCGTAGAATGAAACCGTAGATCGGTGATTTCAAGGTCAAAATTGTCTTTTCACTTGCCCTGTTCTTGATGCCTATAAATATCATACTTTCTCATTTCTCTAAGACAAGTTCTCTGATTTCAAAAGAACCCTAAACTTCAAAGAGAGATATTTGAGAGAAAATCAAATCAAGAACTCATTTTTACACACTCAAAACCATTCTCATATGCATCTAAATATCATCTAGCATTTTCTAGCATAGTTAGGATGCTTGCTTGCATGGGTTTTGGTCAACACACATCCTTTGGTATGTTCTTCACTAATCTCATCTAAGTTTAGTGTTTTATTTATCAAAGAAATCTCTTATATTATTTGTATGCTCTTAGAATATATTCTAGATACAAAATAGAGATTGTTGTGTTGACATGTTTGTGTGTTGTATTTTGATAGCAACATCTAGGTTATTTTATATATGATTTGCTAAGCTTTATGACATGTCATTTAGCTATTGACATCTAGGATTGCATTTATTGTTATCTAATCATCCTAGATAAGCATCTAAGGTTACCTAGCTTTATTTGTTCATTGAATATCATCATATATTCACATAGGTTGTAATCTCTTCATTGAGAAGTAAGTCTTGCGTGTAGCTTCCGGGATTAGGTTGCTTAGATCGCAAGCGATTGAAATCTTGTTGTGATAGACCGGGATTAGGTCGGACACCGGGATTAGGTGGTCACACAAGCAATTGGACTAGGTTCACTCATACCGGGATTAGGTAGGTGTGTGATTATATACCGGGAGTAAGTTGTAATCGTTTAACACATTTAGTGGATTCGAGGTTCGAGTGTGGCGCACTATACAGCCCGTGGTTTTTCCCGTGAGGGTTTCCAAGTAAACATCAAGTGTCTTTTATAATTCCGCACCATATTACACTTGTTATTGTATTGACTAGTTTGGGGCATTTTCGTAAATTGACTAAACGCGAAAATTGGGTAAAATTGATAAAATATATTCACCCCCCCTCTAGATTAATATTTGTATACACACCGTGTTTATTTGTGGACTTTCAAAAGTGACGAGCCGACGACGGTGCCCGTTGACTCCAGATATAGTTGGATCTGGAAGATCAGACGACGCCGAGTTTGTTGCCGCCATCGGTTACGTCATATTCATGATGGACCGTCACATATAGGGTTGCACATTAGGGAAATGGGGATGGATATAGGTCTCTCATCCTCATCCCCATTTCCCAGACCCTTCCCCATCCTCACCCCCCATTTCCCAATTTGGGGAAAATGGGGATGGGGAATTTTGGGGGGAGGTACCTCCATCCTTAACCCCAGTTCCTCATTTTCCACGTTTTTCTTCGTTTCCTTGTTTCCCTATTTCCCCATTTCCCCGTTTGACTAAAAATTACAAATTAAAAAAAAACAAAAAACAAAAAACAAAAAAAACAAAAAAACTTTCCATTACAAATACAAAATAAAATTCATTAGTGCATTACAAATATAAAAGAAAATTCATTACAAAATAAAGTAGTTCAATAACCCATTAGTGTAAATGAGGTTTATATAGTTAGGTTTTCAAATAATTAAAAAAATATATATACAAATATAAATATATATATATATAATTATATTTATAATATTTTTTGGGAAATGGGGAAATGGTGATGGGGGGACCTCCCCCCATCCCCACCCTCATTTCAATATATTATTGGGGGAAATGGGGAAATGAGGAAATGGGGCTAGGGAGGGTCTACCCATCCCCATCCCAATTTCAATTTAGGGATGAAAATCATCCCCATCCCCATCCATTTCCCTATTTTCCCCCAATTGTTTTTCCCAAAATGGGGATGGGGACATGGAGAAATGGGAGTTCAAGGGAAAATATGCAACCCTAGTAATAGATTTGACGATGAAGATTCAACGACGATTCGGGTTTAACTTCGTTTCTCTCTCTACACAAGCTCGAAACTGCAAACGAACACTTCAGTTACAACGATTAACACTTGATCGACGAACTTTTTCCCGATGGTTTTGTCGGTCAACTAACCGGTTAGCGGCGGCAACTCCATTGAAGCTCCATCAATGGAGGTTTGTGATAAAAGAAAAAGAAAAAAAGTAAATGACTGATAAGGAAAAAGAATAGAAGATTAGGGGTATTTTTGTCGAAATACCATATTTGGTGCTATTTAAACTAGTGTTATTAATGTGGTGTTATTTGTGCAAAAGCTAATCCAAAAAGTGCTACTTAATTTTTGAACCGGTTCAAAAATTTATTAGCACTTTTTAAGGGTGAATTTTAAGGGTATCACTCATTTAATAACTTAAGTTTAAATGACACATAAAACGGGTTACTTCCAAAAATGCCCCTCACATTAACCAGTTCTTCACTATTTGGATTTTTATTTTATTTTTTACTTTTCTAGATCGACCTCCAATGGAGGTCAATGTCATTTGATCTCCATTGGAGGTCTAACAGACCTCCATGGAGGTCGATGAAAAATATAGAAAAAAAAATTAGAAAATTTCATTTTTGTCTAATAAGTCTCAGAAATTACAAAAATGTCTAATAATTCTTGGAACTTGAAAAAGTCTTGAAAATACTTAAAAAGTCTCAGAAACTACCTGAAAAGTCTCGAAAATTAGAAAATAAGTCTCTTAAATACAAAATAAGTCTCGGAAGTAGACCTGGCAAATTTAACACGACCCATTAACACGACCCAAACCCATTCGAAAATAGCGGTTGGTAGGTCAAGTTTATCGGATCGGGTTGTTAATGGGTCAACCCATTAAGACACGAAATATAATGGGTCGGTTTTGGGTCAACCATTAAAAAAACCATTAATTCGATAACCCATTAATATAAAGATTTTTTTTTTAATGTGTTTATGAAAGTTATTAAAAAAATATTTTTATAGTCACATTATGGAATTTGTATTAAAAAAATCTCTATAATTATGGTTAGAATATATTTTACTAATTAATTTTTAAAAAATTTCTAATTTTTTTCTATTTTTGAAAGAGGAAAAATTTCTAAATTAAAAACTCTAAAACTATAAATCAATTATTTCACAATATTATAACCCTAACCCTAACCCTAAAACTCTAAAAGTAGCTAGTGGTCTCCAACTTTCTTGAAATCAATTACTGTCAATTCGATTATAGTAAATTCAATCAGGTATGTTTTCTTTCTTGCATTTTGATTTTTGTATTACTATTGTCTATGGTGCCACCATTTCATGCAACGTAATTTCAGGACTTTAATTTTGTTTGACAATTGATATTTGATATTCTAAAAGACTAAAACCAACTTGTTTCTTGACAAATTTTTCTAAAAGTATATATTTTTTGTTTTTTTACAAAATATATTCTCTTCAATTCAAGAGGAAGATTAATGGAAGATTCCATTTTCAATTTTTTTTTTTTTTTTGGACTTGTTTATTTTTCAAATTAGATGTTTTCGATTGATTGTTGGTGCCTATGATGAACTTGATTGCCTGAGTTTGATCATGCTTCAGTACTATTTATTTTTAAATTTTTAATAAATCTCAAATATAATATTTTATAACGGGCCGGGTTGGGTTACCCATTACTTTAATAAATGGTTTTGGGTTTGTATAATTCAACCCATTAAGCTAACGGGTCAGGTTCGGGTGGAACAATTTTAACACGACCCAAACACGAAACGATACGAATTCGCAATAACATGACCCATTGCCAGGTCTACCTGGAAGCATCAAAATTAGTCTCGAAAATATAAAAATAAGTCTTGGAAATACAAAAAGTGCGAGACTTATAGGACAAAAAAAAATTTCCAAAAAAAAATTCAACTTCTTCTTCATCGACCTCCATTGGAAGTCAATTTTGACCTCCAATGGAGGTTGATTTCGACCCCCATTTGAGGTCTGTTCAACCTCCATTGGAGTGGAAGCCGATGAAGAAGATGAAAAAATAAAAATTGAAAAACCGAAAAGTAAATAAAAATATATGTAAAGTAAAAGCATTTTTTGAAAGTTCACTTACTTTGGTGCATTTAAAACTTAAATTATTAGGGTGCATTTTGTGTGCGAAATATGATTGGATTATTTTTAGAACATTGGATTGGATTGGATTGGATTGGATTAATTATATTGTTTCCCGTGTTTGGTTCAACATTGGATATAACTAAAAATAATCCATCCTATGTTTGGGTAAGTAATAGGATTGGACAAAAATTAAAAAGCTTTTCCAAAAAAAAAAAAAAAAAAAAAAAAAAAAAAAAAAAAAAAAAAAACCAATCCAGCTATTGACGATATTTCTCTTCCTCTTCTCTCCTCTCCCATCTCTTTCTCTCCTTTCTTTGTTAACTGGAAAAAAAATTGAATCTTACACTTCTCTCCTACTATCTCTTTCTCTCCTTTCTCTATTGCCTAGAAATAAAATTGAATCTTCCAGTCCTCTCTCCTTTCTATGTTACCTGGAATTAAAATTTAATCTTCCACGTCTCTCCTCCCATCTCTCTCTCCTCTAACAGGATAAAATTGAATATGGGATAAAAGTAGTCCTAGTTGTTTGGACTCATCAAACATGGGATTGGACTAATCCTTGTCCTATCTTGCGTAACAAATGCACCATTAAAGTGATGATACTTTTGAAAGTCAAACTCAAAAAAGTGTCACTCATCACTGTTTCCAATATATATATATATATAAGTCAGTGCGTACTGATATAACTTATATCAATGCGTTGAATGTGGATCATTAGATTTACATACTTTTATTCGAGTGTGTACGCACTTGCAGTGCTTCTCCATAATCAGTGGCCCACATGCAATGTACTGATGAAGTTATATCGGTGCACACTGACCAAAACGGGACTGTATATATATAAAGGGAAGTTAATACAATTTTCTCAACTTTTTTTTTTTTTTTTTTTTAACGAAAAAATGAAAAGTAAGTGGGTTAAATGGGTTACATCTCACCGCATAATTGACCCAATTTGTTTATTTAGGGATTATATACCAATTAATTGTAATTTATCTCACTTACCCATATATCCACTTAACAATTAATGTTTATCTACTCATCAAATGATAACTCAGCTACCACATATGTTGGGATGAAAATAGTGGGATTGTAAATATGATGTGTATCATTACTCTTTCAATTTTAATACAATAAACTTATGGAGCTATATATATATATATATTTTTTTTTTTTTGAAGAGAAACAAGATTACAGACAAGAACGGCACTCAGCCGAAACTAAGGAACCAACACAAGGAGGGAACTCCTCCAGCCAAAACATGTTCTCAACACAGGAGATACCGTTTTTAGCTAATACATGGGCTATTTGATTAGCCTTTATAGGAACAAAATTAATCGAAACACAAATATTCAGATTTAACAGATTCTGAATATCCAAGATAACAACCCCAATATCAGAGCAAAGAAGATTAACACCATTAATCCATCCCACCACAACTTTAGCGTCTGATTCAAGCCTACAAGGATATAAACCAGCATCAATTGTGCCAGTTGCAGACCACGACGAATGGCTTCAGCTTCCACCACTTGCGGAGAGTAAGAGGCTGTAATATTTTGAGAACTAGCAGCCATAACCAGACCTTCAGAATTGCGAATCACGATCCCAAATCCCACCAAGCAGCCAACAACATTAATAGCAACATCACAGTTGATTTTATACATACCTAGATCAGGTGGAATCCAAATTGGATTACTGAAGGAAACAAGGGCAGGCTGCCTATCTTGTGTGTCATAAGCACTAAGAAATTCAGCAATATAACCCTTAGCCCATTCCACCACATCAACCTCAATTAAAGAAGAAGGATCATGGATATCAACATTTCTCTGTGACCATATCTTCCATAAACACACACAAAACAGCCCCAAATCCTCACCTTTTAAACGCACAAAACAATCAAGCATGAAATCAAAAAAAATAGATTTTTCCCTTGTGAATTCCGGGCAGCTTACAATACCAGTAGGCACGGATCAGTTTTAATATGATGCAGCTCCAAAGGCTATGGAGGACTGATTCATTCTTGGACTTACAACCAGGACATAAACTGAGAATTGGAATTTTCCTCCTAGCCAATACCTCATAAGAAGGAAGCATGTTGTTACAAGCCTTCCAAATAAAAAATTTTATCTTAGAAGGAAGATTGAGTTTCCAAAGAGCTTTCCACCATGAAGAAGACAAGCTTGAGAAAGTTCCTGAAAGAGAAAAGCTAGCATCTGACCTGATGGAAGAACCCACTCGATAGCCATTCTTTGCTGTGTAAGAACCATTCTGCTCATAATGCCATTGAAGAGAGTCTTGAACCTGGCTTTGCCCAATAGGAATGCTTATAATAGCAGTAGAATCATCTTCACAAAAAAATCTTTTAATCAGACCAATATTTCATCCACCAGAAGCTGAAAACAGCTTATCAACAGTAGAATTGTAGCCCAGAAAGGGAGGAGAAACAGGTCTAAAAGTGGACGGCCTTGGAATCCAACGGTCCCTATAAATACGGATCTTTTTACCATCTCCCACTCTCCATCTGGACCCAGCCACAATAATTCTTTTCCCCACATCAAACTTTTCCACATATAAGAAGCTGAAGATTTACACTCTGCATCAATAAAATCAACATCTGAAAAGTAACTGGATTTAAGCACACGAGCAGCCAAGGAATCGCTATTATTCATGATTCTCCAACATTGATTAGCAAGTAAAGATTGGTTATAGGTCTCCAAGTTTCTGAAACCTAATCCCCCTTTATCTTTGGAATCACATAGTCTAGACCAAGTACACCAATGTATTTTCCTAGAAGTACCATTACTCACCCACCATAATCGAGCACAAAGACGATATACCTCATTTAAAAGTCCTTTAGGAAGCTGAAATGGGTTCATAGAGTAAGTGGGAATAGACTGAACTACAGCTTTAATCAGTATTTCTTTCCCACCAGTTGAAAGAAATTTGTCCCCCAAACCCTTAATCTTATCCCAAATCCTAGTAGTAATATTAGAGAATAAGTCCATTTTCTTTCTCCTTGTAAAACAAGGGAGGCCTAAATACTTCTCATGACAGTCCACAATATTGATACCAAAAATCTCTGCCAGCTGAGCACAATCAGAATGAGAAATAGAAGGACTCACACATATGGCAGATTTCTCAAAATTAATTATTTGGCCCGAAGCTCTAGCATAAACATCTAGAATTCTCCTAATCACAACACAGTTAGAGATTAAAGCCTTAGCAAACAAAAGACTATCATCCGCAAAAAATAAATGGGAGATAATCGGAACATTCCTAATACAGTTAAACCCCTAGATTTCACCATTGCATACTGCTTGATTAGTTAAGCAAGAAAACCCCTCTGAACATAAAAGGAAAAGATAGGGAGAAAGAGGGTCACCTTGCCGCAATCCCCTGGAAGGCTTCATAAAACCGCAAATCTCTCCATTAATCACAAACGAATACGAAACAGAGGAGATACAGTGCAAAATCAGATTTATCCAACGCATAGAGAAACCCAGTTTTCGCATCATATCTTCAACAAAGCTCCTTTCCACTCGATCAAAAGCTTTTGACTAGGGGTGGGCCCATACACCGTAAACCGAACCAAACCGTTTGGTTTGGTCCGGTTTTGTTATTTTAAAAAAACTGTATGGGCTAATTTTAGTAAAACCATATGGTTTGGTCCGGTCTATGGTTTAAGTGTATTAAACCCGGACCGGACCGTAAACCGAATATTTTTAGTATTATTATTATATGCTACACCAAAAACTTTTTAATAAAATTTTAAAAATAAAAAGTTAAAGTCGAAAACCAGAATTTATTATTTCATATTTGTTTTTTTCGAACACCAACCGTACAAGTTCGTACAAAATGAAAACCTTCATTAACAAATAAAATTCCAAGCATGGGATGGTAAAAGATTTTAATTTGTTTCCATTATTTTACAAAGTTATCACTAATAATAAAAAATATTAATAATATTAAACTAAATTAGTTCAATTTTCATGATTTAGTTGTAAAAGTTTTTTGACTTGCATACATTCAATTGCATTGTCATGATTATAGCAATAGCAAGTGATTTTATTTATTATTATTTTTTCTACTCCCATAAATTCTACACAATACTCTATTTTTATTTTTATTACTCTTTTAGTTTTTTTTAGTTTGGTGAACCATACATAATAGTAACTTGCATGTTTTGTTAATTGCTCACTTTATCATGCCATATATATTTTAAATGGTCAAGCATTTGGAATTCACGTTAAAAACCGTTAGACCGAACTAAACCGAACTGAATAAATATAATTTGGTCTGGTCTGATCTAAAAAAAAAGAATGGTCCAAATTGGTCCTATTTTTTAAAAGACCGAAATTTTTGGTTTGATCCGGTTCTAGTCGAAACCGAACCAAACCAGACCATGCCCAGCCCTACTTTTGACATATCTAATTTTATTACCATAGAACCCTGCTTCCTTTTCCTCCTCTTAAGCCTATGTAAACACTCAAAACTAATTAAAATATTATCTGAAATTAGTCTTCCCGGAATAAAAGCGCTCTGAGCCTCCGAAATAACCCCATCCAGCGCATTACGGAAACGATTGGCAATAGTCTTCGCCATAATTTTGTACAGAACGTTACAAAGGCTGATCGGTCTGAAATCCAAAATCCTATCTGAAACATTCTTCTTTGGAATGAGGGTAATCAAAGTCTCATTCATCTTATCTAGAGAACCTCCATTATTTAGACAATCCAAGCAGGCAGCCGATACACTTGGACCCACTTTCTCCCAAATTTTTTGATAAAAAACAGCTGGTAGACCATCCTTGCCTAGAGCCTTCATCGAACCCAAGCTAAAAAATGATTTATGAATCTCTTGAATAGTGAAATCAGAGTCAAGAAAAGTATTAATAGGCGATAATAGTTTAGGATTAACACTATTCAACACAACACCAATATCATTCTGATAAGGCTTACTGGACTGAAAAAGAGCACCAAAGTGATCCAGAACAATACGTTCAATCCCTCTATTAGAATCAAACCACTGACCATTGTTACCAAAGAGACCATTGATCCTATTACGGCCTCTCCTAACCGATGCTTTCATATGAAAAAAACGCATATTTCGATCACCGCATTTGAGCCAATCAATTCTCGATCTCTGCCTCCAGTACCTCTCTTCAGTTTCAAGCACTAAATCTAACTGAGATTCAAGAACCTGAATAGTCTGCCAAGAACCTAAACCGATATTGTTATAAGCATTCTGCAATTCCATCTTCTTATTGATAATAACCTCTTTTAGCCTTCTCCTACAATGGTTATTCCAATTATCAAGCTGATTCCCACAGTTCCGAATATTGACCAGCACCCCATCAACAGCATTAAAACCATTGTTATACACCCATGAATTTGAAACCAAATCCCTACACTCTAGATTATCTATCCAACACTCCTCAAACTGGAATCTTCTAAATATGTGGGGCTCTCCTGAAATCCTTGAATTGTCCTCAAAATTCAGAAGAATCGGACGATGATTGGAACGCCAGAAATCAAGATGAGATACATCAAAATTTGGAAACAACAGCTTCCAATCCACATTTCTTGTACACCTATCTAACCTTTCAAAAATCACTGTTTCACCCTCTCTTTTGTTACACCAGGTAAATTTAGGACCAACGTACCCCAAATCTTCCAAACCACAGTCATCTAACGTCTCACGGAACTCAGAAAGAAGACTCCAATGCTTAGGAATTCCTCCCATCTTCTCATCACATCTAACACCTCATTAAAGTCTCCCAAACAAATCCATGGTAACTTAGCCATACCCGCAAGCCTTCAAAGAAGAGACCAAGAATGACTTCTCTAATTAGCATTTGGATTACCATAGAAACCCGTTAGTCTCCACCAACCATTGCAAGACGAAAGAAGACGAACATCAATGTGAGCAATCGAAAAACTCAACAACTCCACTTGAATGTCAGCTTTCCAAAATAAACATAAACCCCCTGATTTTCCAGAACAATTAACCACAAGTTTCCCTGCAAAACCCAATTTAATTCGAAGATATTCCATCCTAGCCTGACCCGTCTTCATTTCAATCAGGAACAGCAAGTCTGGATGAATCTCCTGATTTTGAGAAAGCAAGGAATTTAATGCTCGAGAACTCCCTAGTCCCCGAGCATTCCAAGACATGATCTTCATTGAGAACGGCGGGCCGATGGAGACCGGCCAGTCGATAAGTCAGAATCCACCTCTTCTGAAGAAACCCGAAGAACATTGGTAACCTTCTCAGAAGAACCACTTCCATCAGCACAC
Organism: Acer campestre; assembly: GCA_954870605.1. Classification (NCBI taxonomy): domain Eukaryota; kingdom Viridiplantae; phylum Streptophyta; class Magnoliopsida; order Sapindales; family Sapindaceae; genus Acer; species Acer campestre. The sequence goes on from OX940808.1 coordinate 9,590,858, forward strand.
TCAAACCCAACAACTACTTCCTTCTTCGATTTTTTATACTCACAAAAAGGAACCAAAATCTCTGCTTCTAATTTTCGCTTCTCACCACAACTGGCAGGGAATTTCTCTACACTCCTTAAATTCCCAAATCTAGAAAACTTGGATTTCCTTCTTCTAGAAATTCTCCCGTCAACCCGTAAAGGGATAGGATCTGACCTCTTAGTAACCAGCCCATCATCAGACTTGGAGGAGGAGCTTATATTAAGATAGTGGCCAACATCCACTGTGTCCAGGATCGGCAGAGAAAGCGAAGTGGGTTGGGCCTTGAAACTTTCTTTAAATTATATTGGCTATTCTCTTGAATGTTGGTTAGAGGCCCAATGCCACTAATCAGAATACTTGGCCCTATTTTCCCTTCCACTAGCATTTCACCTTTCTCCTCTACCGACTCCTTGCATTTAATGATCTCCTTTTCTGTCCCATTACCTATCAAATCATCAACGTCCTGAACCTGCTGCTGCATGACAATATCAACAGGTATCGATGCAAACTTGCCTCTTTCTTTCTCTTTTCCCATCAAATCGACAACTAATTGATCCTGTTTGGATATAGTAATAGGACCAACATTTGAGGTACTATCCACACATCTGTATTCCTCTATTCCTGTCTTTGCCGATTCTACCATCACCATTTTCCCTTTTCTTCTATTATTTCTCCAGTTTGATTCCGAATTCATTGGCGAAAAAAATATACCTCTTCTATTATGAAGGAAATTTGATTTTCTTGGAGAACTAGTGACTCGGAGCCAAATCCCAAAAGGAAAATTCTCTTTTCCATCAACAATAGGAACTAGCTCTTCATCTATGCATTCAGAAGTCATGTGATTAACCATACCACACTTAAAACAGTGATTTGGTTAAAACAGTGATTTGGAAGCCTCTCATATCTGAGAATCATTATCGTTTCAGCTCCATCCCCTAAAATATCAACTCTCAAACAACGTTTCAGAGAATTTGAAATGTTAACACAAACACGCACTCTCATAAATTTCCCAACACAATCACCGGATTCACCTCCATCCACATCTAGAACTTAACCAATCATACCACCTAAGAACGTTCCAATAACCTTAGTCATACATAGGAGAGGGACTTGGTGTATTTGGACCTAGAAATCCGCCTGGTTAAATTTCAACGAATCAATAGACCTTTTACCCACCGACTTTTCCATAGCAATAAGGCCATTATCGAAGCTCCACGGCCCACCGAAAATTACCCTATCCATATCGTATTCATCTTTGAAGTGAAAAGAAAAAATGTTCCCTACAATAGATTCAATATCCACACCATGTCTAACCTGCCAAATCTTACCGATAACACGCATAAAGGCATCCCTGTTAACCATTTTGCTCGAAAGAATTTTCCCAACTAAGCTTAACGATAACCTATGCTTAGCATCGTTAATAAGATTTTCAGCTAATAATTGAACCAGACCATCTCTATTATTAATGGAAATAGAAGCACATAAAAGAGTAATATCCACTGAATCCATACTAAAAAAGAGGAATAAAGTACCTTTCCTGAAGAAGTAGAGCTAAAAAGAGGAACACCAGACTACTCTCACTTAGTTTCAGAGAAAATCAATGAGAGACTCAAGGTGGATATTAAACCCGTGAGCCTGTGAAAGTGGTCACTTATGGAGCTATATTTGGATTGACAACAAAATTAAAGCGGTGGTATATGAGATAGGATCACGTTAATATGTTAAATATCTATCCAAAGGACCATGATCCTCTCCTCTCCTCACCTCACCTCACCTCACCTCGTCCTCACCTCACTTCACTTAATTTTATGACACATAACCATTACAATAAATGAATGGTTAAGATAGGATTGACACTTTATTAACAACCAATCACATGTGAGGAAAATGTGAGGTGAGGAGTAGGGATGGGCATTTCCCCACGGGGCCCCATGGGGTTTTGGGGGCAAATTTTGCCCCCAAATGGATTTTGGGGGTGGAGGTGGGGACAAAGTTTGCCCCCAAACATATTTTGGGGGAGGTGGTGGGGGTAATGACTATTTTGTATTGTATTTTTATTATGTTTTTATTACTTTTCGGATTAAAAATTTGAAATTTAGAATTGAAATGGGTTTTGGGGGTGGGGGAACCTTCCCCCAAAACGTCCCCCACAACACCAAACCCCACACCCCACCCCCCTCCCCCCCCCCCCCCCCCAACTGAAAATTACCCTATCCATATCGTATTCATCTTTGAAGTGAAAAGAAAAAATGTTCCCTACAATAGATTCAATATCCACACCATGTCTAACCTGCCAAATCTTACCGATAACACGCATAAAGGCATCCCTGTTAACCATTTTGCTCGAAAGAATTTTCCCAACTAAGCTTAACGATAACCTATGCTTAGCATCGTTAATAAGATTTTCAGCTAATAATTGAACCAGACCATCTCTATTATTAATGGAAATAGAAGCACATAAAAGAGTAATATCCACTGAATCCATACTAAAAAAGAGGAATAAAGTACCTTTCCTGAAGAAGTAGAGCTAAAAAGAGGAACACCAGACTACTCTCACTTAGTTTCAGAGAAAATCAATGAGAGACTCAAGGTGGATATTAAACCCGTGAGCCTGTGAAAGTGGTCACTTATGGAGCTATATTTGGATTGACAACAAAATTAAAGCGGTGGTATATGAGATAGGATCACGTTAATATGTTAAATATCTATCCAAAGGACCATGATCCTCTCCTCTCCTCACCTCACCTCACCTCACCTCGTCCTCACCTCACTTCACTTAATTTTATGACACATAACCATTACAATAAATGAATGGTTAAGATAGGATTGACACTTTATTAACAACCAATCACATGTGAGGAAAATGTGAGGTGAGGAGTAGGGATGGGCATTTCCCCACGGGGCCCCATGGGGTTTTGGGGGCAAATTTTGCCCCCAAATGGATTTTGGGGGTGGAGGTGGGGACAAAGTTTGCCCCCAAACATATTTTGGGGGAGGTGGTGGGGGTAATGACTATTTTGTATTGTATTTTTATTATGTTTTTATTACTTTTCGGATTAAAAATTTGAAATTTAGAATTGAAATGGGTTTTGGGGGTGGGGGAACCTTCCCCCAAAACGTCCCCCACAACACCAAACCCCACACCCCACCCCCCCCCCCCCCCCCAACTGGTCCCCCAAATGGATTTTGGGGGAGGTTTGAGGAATGGGGGTGGGGGTGGGGGTACCCTCCCCCGCCCCATTGGGCCCCCACTCCCATCCCTAGTGAGGAGAGGATCCCGATCCCTATCCAAAATGCGCTATCAAATTTATTTAAAATTTAAATAATTAATTAATTTTTTTTTTTTTAAAGTTTACTTATTCTTTGGTCAACTCAATACAAAACTTTCAATTAATTATTATTATTATTACCTTTTTTTTTTTTTTCCTTTTCAATTTGAACTTATTTTGATACCGAAACACGCTTTCATTTTCATTTGTATTTTTCCAAAGAGTACGAAACACGCTTGATTCTGAGAGCACCTCAGAAGTTGATTTCCTGTGGAAATTTGAACACAATTCGCATGGGATCAAAAGTTTGATTAAGAATTTAAGATGAGTTTGGTTCTATAATCTAGACTTCTAGTCCAATGCCCCCAAACAAGCTCCCATCATAATACCGTGAAAGCAACGGTATGTCAAGACCGGAGAACTACTGTGATTATGTAATATATGCTGTCCAAATATTTATTTTTGTAACCGATAATATTTATTTCTATAATTATGGAAACGAAAGGATATGAATATTTTAATTATCGTTATTTTGGCAATATGAAATAGATGTGAGCCAAAGGAGAAAACTCCACCACTATGAATATGGAAACGACAAGATATGAATTTTTTATTTATCGTTATTTTGGCCCTATGAAATAGATATGCCAGTTCAAACTTTACTTTTAAAATCTCATACAAGATTTGAAAGATCATGGATAGCGTAAAGCTTTTTTTTTTTTTTTTTTTTTTTTTTTTTTTTTTTTTTTTGCATAAATATATTGCTAATGCTGAATAACACAAAAATTTAGTTCAGATTTCAACTCAAGTAATATAGTAAGTGGTTTTTTCATTAACCACATTATCACATATTGCGCGTGGTGACAACTCACTTACCATATCATTTGGGTTGAAATTTAATTAATTATTTGAGCTGTATAGCATTACTCTAAATATATATCGTGACTTCTACGTACCCAAATACCTAGATGCTACCTCTTTAATGAGACTTTGATTTTCTCTTCAAAACATCAAATCCCCTTCTTTATTATATGGCACACCACCTCTTAGATAGGTGGTATCCTAGTAAGGAGTCGAAAATTCAAGTTTGGAAGCAGGGGCGGATGGTAAAGAGGGTTGACGCAGGCTATAGCCGGGTCAGCTTTTTGTGATTTTTTTTTTTTAATTAATCAATACATAGTTAACTGATAAAGTTAGACTGTTAGAGTAACAGCATCCAGACAATGTCACATCATTGATCATCCCAATTCTCTCCCACCCTTTCTCTCTCTCACTGTACCAACTCTTTCACTCTCTTTCCAAGTGTTCTGTGTGTACTAGAGGTGGCCACGATTCCAATAAACCGTCGGTTTTGTCCGCGGTTTAACCGGAACCGGAGGGGCGAAACCGGAACCAAAAGCCGAAACCGAAACCACCGGTTTTCCTAAACCGCCGGTTTGAAAACCGGTGGCTTCAGTTTCGGTTTCGGTTTCGGTTTCGGTTTCAGTTTGGGACTCCTCCAAACCATCCCAAACCGGCCAAAACCGACAATTTTGTTTGCGGTTTGAACTGCCGGTTTATAAAAAATAAAAAAAATAAAAATAAAAATAATTAAAAAAAATCCAACCAATCAAATGTTGCCACGTGGTAGTGAATTAAAAAAAAAAACCGAAACCAAACCCGAACCCAAACCGAAACCGCCAAACCGCCGGTTTGAAACCGGTGGTTCCGATTCCGGTTTTGGTTTCGGTTTCGGTTTCGGTTTCGGGTGGCCACAAAACTGAAACCGTCGGTTTCAAACCGAAACTGAACCGTGGCATGACTAGTGTGTACACTTCAAATTCAAAAAATATATATATATTATTTTAATTATATTACATAATAATATATAAATAAATTATCAATTGCTGATTATATTTATTTAATTGTGTTAATAGATAAAAAAAATACCATTTTATATAGTTTTATCTTAATTTAATTGTTTTTGAATATAACTATAAATAATATTATTTTCATTCTTACAATATATTTAAAAAGTATTTTTTTTTTAAACAATTTCATTAAATACATATTACATTTCTTTTTCAAATATTTTCAATTACTCCTATTAGATGCGTTTTTAAAGTTTTACTGCATCTAAAAACATGAAAATCAATTACTCGTTATTAAATAAAAATACATAAAATAGAAAACGAAAACAAAAAATATTATCGAGCACACCTTAATTGTCTCCATTACTTTGTTTTTGTTTTTTTGATTAATAAAACTTTCTAGTACAATTGAAGTTTTATTATTATTAATTATATATATATATATACACACACACTTTGTTTTAGCCCACTCTATTAAAAAATCTTAGGTACACCCCTGTTTGGAAGGTTATTATTAAAAAAATAAAAATAAATAAGGGGTAAAAATGAAAAAAAAAATAGTTTAAAATTTAGTAATAACTTTATCATTTTAAAGTTTGGCTCCTCCTTCACAGAATGCCTCTAGTGGTAATAGACCTTTCATTCATGGATAGGATCGAGTCTCACCATGAGTATGTTATAAGAATGTGTGAGGAGTTTTATTGTCAATAATATGAAAATAGATATTCAGACAACGTATATATTATTTAATCTTGATAGATAATACTTTAAAAAAAAATTATAAAAAAAAAATTGACAAATTGATAAATCTAGAATGTTTATCTACTAGGGTGGCGGTGCCCCCCTAATTTTCTTGCTCGATTTTCAATCCATTTATGAGTATATGACCCAAACTCTTTGATTATATGGTCCTATTTTTATTAGTTACAATTAAATGACCCTAACCACCACCCCACAAATTATTCTCTTCTTTCAAACAAAAAATCCCTTAAATTATGTTTTTTTTTTTGCCTTTCACGAAAGAATAATTCTACACTTGTCAAAAATTAATCTCCAATTTTAGATACTAATATTTATAAGCAGTAATTGTAAATTCTATAAATTTCGACTATGGATGATTATGTAATGTTTATCTAAATTCCGGAATTGATATAATTTTTAGAAAAACCAGCACTATTGTTTTTAGAATTATTTAAAATTTCAGATTTGTATCTTTTGAATTTATCAACATTGGTACACTTTATTAATTTTGTTTCAAATATTTCTATTTTTTTTATAAAAAAAAAAACTCGTTTTCAGTAGAAAACAAAAATAAATTGAGAACATAATTAAAAATAAATAAATAAAATAAATAAATAAATAAATAAATAAAGGAAAAAGAAAAAACTCTTACGTATTTGGTGGTGCAGGCTGCTGGCTGCAGGTGCTGTCCAACAGTATATTGAAAACGTTTCAGTTACGCGCTGCTTGCGTTATCCTTTACGGTCAGAATCCGCCAACCTGGCAGCCATTTAAAGCGAGTACATTTGGAATTCCTAAACTCGCGAGTATCAGACATATGATATAAAAGTAGTCCTAATTGTTTGGACCAAGGAACTTAAAATTGATAGATATACCGAAATATCCACCGATATATCCATATTTTGAAGAGACCGATATCGAAACAGGCAAATATCCAATATCCTACAGAACATCTGTAAAAATCTCCCGATATTCTCGAAATATCCCGATATTCCCGAAATATCCCGAAATTTCTGAAATTTCATAAATTTCACCCCGAAAGTACATGAATATTTTGCATATTATTAAAATAATTTTTTTAATTCTAAACAATTAAATTATTGTTAAAATAATTTAGATTAAAAATTATTTTAGAAGAAGTATTAACAAATTTATAAAAATTTCCAACATAATAGTCAATAGTAAAATTATTGAGGACTTTAAGTAAAAGTGGATAAAGAACCAAAGAGTGGACGAGTAAAATATGTAAAATTTTGTGAAAGTAATCTAAAAAAAATTGTTTTGTGACTCAAATTTGTAAGCTTGAATCCAAATGTAAATTTGTAACCACATTTACTTTAATCCACACAAAACAAAGGAACCGTCTTGTCTATTTTAAGTTTGAACAACTTGTTTATTGTTATTATAATATGAAGTTGAAACTTAGGGATATGACAGTTGAAAAAGATAAAATAAATGAAACTGATTTTATAGATCTACTTCAAGTAACTGCTGAAGCAAGAGACGATAATGAGAATCCTATTTTTAACTGGGTTAGATCTGCCTTATTGGATGATGACGAGGGAAATCCTAATTTATATATTGCTTCTCATGCTCGAGACATGAGAATAAATGTTGAACAAGTGATTAGAGAAGAAGTTGGTATAGATCGTGGAGTTATTGTTACCAGCTCTTCCGATGACCAACATATCTCTGATGTAAATAGTGGAGGAAAATATGATAGAGATTATGAGGATGGTGGGGATGAGGCAAGAGGTTGGGATTCTGGTGTAAGAGGTTGGAATGCTAGAGCAACAAGTTGTGATGTTTGTGCTAGAGCCTGGAGGTTGGGATACTGGTGCAACAGGTTAGAATGCTAGTGCGGCCGGTTGGGATACTCATGCAAGTAATTTTGATCAAAATCGTGGTAGATAACATGGAGGAACAAGTCAAATTGATGAAGATTTTTTGAATATGACTCTCCTCAATGAGTATAGACAAAAAAAAAATAGTTCTTTGGGTGATTCGCAGACAATGTCAGGTTCTCATGTACCATATTATGGTAGTTATGGTGGCTGCAATATATTTAATTATCCTTATCTACAAATGCCATATGCAATACATATTTATGCAGATCAACAATATCCACCAAGTTGGGTAAATCCAAACTACCTAATTCATGGATCAGTTGGAAGAGATCAAGCAATATACGTATGACATATTAATAACTACATTGAAAACTATGCAAGCACGTTTTCTTGGGAAAATTATTGTTCGAATCAAGATAGAAATGTATATTATATATTTGTACCAGCAAGGAATTCATTTTGGTTTTAAATTTCAAACACGCAATATATTATTATCTATAAATTATGATTTATGATATAATCTTGGAAGTGTGGAACTATATATATATATATATTAATGATAATTTTGTTTATTGAATATTTAATCTCTTTATATTATATATAATATTGTAAAAGTGATACAAAATATTATTCTATTAAATACTCAATTTTAAAAATTATATACAGACTCTATCTATGTTATAATTTATAATAAACTCATAACTATGCTAATTTATCATTGAAATATAATTCATTTGATGTATAATTACTTGTTTAAGTTTGTCCTAAAATTTTACAAAAAAAATCTAACTTTAGATGTAAATATCCATCATTTTTTTTAATTTTTGACAGAATATCCACCGATATCGATAATATCCCTGAAATATCCGTAAATTTAGAAGCCCGATATTGATATCAATACCAATATTAAGTTCCTTGGTTTGGACTCATCAAACATGGGATTGGACTAAAAATAGTCCAATCCTCGTCCTATCTTGTGTAACAAACGCACCATTAAAGTGATGATACTTTTGAAAGTCAAACTCAAAAAAGTGTCATTCATCACTGTTTCTAATATATATATATATATATGTATATTTAAGTCAGTGCGTACTGATATAACTTATATCAATGCGTTGAATATGGATCATTAGATTTACATGCTTTTATTCGAGTGTGTACGCACTTGCAGTGCTTCTCCATAATCAGTGGCCCACATGCAATGTACTGATGAAGTTATATCAGTGCGTACTGATCAAAACAGGACTGTATATATATAAAGGGAAGTTAATACAATTTTCTCAACAAAAAAAAATTTTAACGAAAAAAATGAAAAGTATGTGGGTTAAATGGGTTACATCTCACCACATAATTGACCCAATTTGTTTATTTAGGGACTATATACCAATTAATTGTAATTTATCTCACTTACCCATATATCCACTCAACAATTAATGTATATCTACTCATCAAATGATAACTCAGCTACCACATATGTTGGGATGAAAATAGTGGGATTGTAGGTAGGATGTGTATCATTACTCTTTCAATTTTAATGCAATAAACTTATGGAGTTATATTTGGATTGACAACAAAATTAAAGCGGTGGTATATGAGATAGGATCACGTTAATATGTTAAATATCTATCCAAAGGACCAAGATTCTCTCATCACCTCACCTCATCCTCACCTCACTTAATTTTATGACACATAACCATTGCAATAAATGAATGATTAAGATGAGATTGACACTTTATTAACAATCAATCACATGTGAGGAAAATATGAGGTGAGAATAGGATCCTGGTCCCTATCCAAAAGGCGCTATCAAATTTATTTAAAATTTAAATAATAATTTTTTTTTTTTTAAAGTTTACTTATTCTTTTGTCAACTCAATACAAAACTTTTTATGTCCGGAAGAAATAATAATAAAACAAATTATTATTATTATTTTTTTTTTTTCATATTTTCAATCCTTATTATATATGCACTAGGAACACATGTCTTGACCAGAATGTGAATAGCAAAAAAACATGTGATGATGTGAATGAAAGAATTAGGGCTGGGCACGATCCGGTTTGGTCCGGTTTCGACTAGAACCGGATCAAACCAAAAATTTCGGTCTTTTGAAAAATAGGACCAATTTGGACCATTCTTTTTTTCAGACCAAACCAAACCAAATTATATTTATTCGGTTCGGTTTGGTTCGGTCTAACGATTTTTGACTTGAAATCCAAATGCTTGACCATTTAAAATATATATGGCATGATAAAGTGAGCAATTAACGAAACATGCAAGTTACTATTATGTATGGTTCACCAAACTAAAAAAAAAAGCTAAAAGAGTAATAAAAATAAAAATAAAAATAAAGTGTTGTGTAGAATTTCTGGAAGTAGAAAAAATAATAATAAATAAAATCACTTGCTATTGCTATAATCATGACAATGCAATTGAATGTATGCAAGTCAAAAAACTTTTATAACTAAATCATGAAAATTGCACTAATTTAGTTTAATATTATTAATAATTTTTATTATTAGTGATAACTTTGCAAAATAATGGAAACAAATTGAAATCTTTTACTGTCTCATGCTTGGAATTTTATTTGTTAATGAAGGTTTTCATTTTGTACGAACTTGTATGGTTGATGTTCGAAAAAAACAAATATGAAATAATAAATTAGGGTTTTTGACTTTAACTTTTTATTGTTCAAATTTTATTAAAAAGTTTTGGGTGTGGCATATAATAATAATACTAAAAGTATTCGGTTTACGGTCTGGTCTGGTCTGGTCTGGGTTTAATATACTTGAACCATAGACCGGACCAAACCATACGGTTTTACTAAAATAAACCCATACGGTTTTTTTTAAATTACAAAACCGGACCAAACCAAGCGGTTTGGTTCGGTTTGGTTCGGTTTACGGTGTATGGGCTTTTTTGCCCACCCCTAGAAAGAATATTGAATTATGGTGGTTGCGTACTTGTATTCAGGGGTCGTTTGTTTGTTTGTTTGTTTTTTTTTTTTTTTTTTGTCTGAAGACTTAATAGTCTTGAATTTTTCTAAAGACTGAATAGAGACCGAAATCTGAACTTCAATTATATGGTTTTTTGTTTCTCACATCTGAATGTATTATCAACACGTTTGTTTTTTAAAAGTAAAATTGTATGAAAATAAGGAATTTTACTTTTATACCCATGTTAAACAATTATACATATAATATGGAATAAAAAACAATCCAAAAATAATAATTATATATGAACATAGATCACGATCTTCTTCTTCGATTATAAACAAACTTCATTATTACTAAGAAAAAAAAAAGTTTTTTTTCTTTCAAAAAATAAAATGGACAACAGGAAAACTCACACAAAACACTCTAAAAAAATAATATATAAATACATCACCCTAATATCATAATAAAGTATTGATATCAAACATTAATATGAGAAGTGATTAGAGTTCTATTTTTATTTTTAAAGCTATTTAAAATAAGCAATATATTAAAATAAAGATTTATATACCATATATAATTATGAAGAAATCGGAAATATGTTATATATAAGAGATAGTATCGGAAGAATAAATTTTGGATTACATTTAATGCAATTAAGTGATTTGCAATTAAATGAAAAATCGGGATTTTTTAATTTTGGTTTTAAGTTGTTTTTTTGGTATTTCTAAGTTGTTTGACTATTTAAAAAATAATAATAATAATAATAATAATAAAAAAAAAAAAAACTTAATAATTATGATTCAGACTCATTAAGTTTTAATTGGATAAACAAACAACCCCTTACTTAATTTAAACTTAAGTAGAACCCTACAATTGTTGATAATTTAATGTACCAACTCGCAATGGGTTATACATTAGACTTGTTCTCAAACTTTTCTATATATATTTATAAGGAGTAGTGAAAATTTTTTGATAATAATTGAAAAAAAAATAAAAAAAATCTTAATTTGGTTTATAATTTGATCAAAGAGTATGAAACATGAGTCCAAATTGGATTTTGTAAGCACCTTGGAGGCTTGGATTATCGGAAGTTGATTTCCTTGGATAGAAATTTGAACACAACTCTCATGCTCTGGCGTCGCCATTGCAGGCGGTGTGCTCAGGCTACTTCGCCTAAGCACACACACTACCCAAGCAATGCACTGAAGTGGCATCATTGCTGTTGCCGTTGCCGCTTAGACCTAGATATTTAATATTTTAGGACCATTTCTGAATTCATCAGAAATTAAGAAATTTGGAAGACTAGATTGGATCGGTATGTTAAGAGCATCTCCAATGCAAATATGTATTTGGAGAAAATTGAGTGCCACATGTGATAGATAGTTAAAAAGTTATAAAAACTCTTTCTAATGCAATTATTTAACTTCAATATGGAGATGATTTGGTAAAAAAAGAGTTTGAAAATATAGAGTTGGGTTTCTAATTCTATAAACTCTCCTAGAAATACCGACTAGGATTTCTAACTCTTTCCACCAATAATATTAAAGTTTATTTAATTGTAAAACAAAAGAGGGGAGAGAATATAATAATTGTTTTATTATAATTGGTCATAAAATGGATTCATATTTGATTTTTTACATTGGGGATGTGAATATATATTTCTTTAATAGATTTTTTTTCAAAAGTGGGCCCATAATAAATAAAAATATTGATATATCACTATTTAAAAACTCAAAAATAAATATTTATATCGGAGATGCTTTTATATATCTTTTTAATAAATTATAAAAATTAAAAATTAATGAGAAGAAAACAAGTCAAACAAAAAAAAAAAAAAATCCGAAACAAAGTTTTTTCAAAATCGTTGGTAAAACAAATTGAAAAGTCATAACTGCATTTTGATCATGATGTTTGATCTTTTCAGATTCAACCGCGGGAGATGGGGTAATGGGACCTCTTGGGTCTTTTTCGACCAAATTGTGTGAGAAAATTCAGAAATGTCATTTTCACTTAAATTTCTGCGACTGCCCAAAATGTGAACCATCTGAATTAATTTTTAATTTTTTTTTTTCCTTTTCAATTTGAACTTATTTTGATACCGATACCCTTTCATTTTCATTTGTATTTTTCCAAAGAGTATGAAACACGCTTGATTTTGAAAGCAACTCGGAAGTTGATTTCCTGTGGAAATTTGAACACAACTCGCATGGGGTCAAAAGTTTGATTAAGAATTTAAGATAGGTTTGGTTCTATAATCTAGACTTCTAGTCCAATGCCCCCAAACAAGCTCCTATCATAATACTGTGAAAGCAACGGTATGTCAAGACTAGAGAATTACCGTGATTATGTAATATATGTGGTCCAAATATTTATTTTCGTAACCAATAATATTTATTTCTATAATTATGGAAACGAAAGGATATACATATTTTAATTATCATTATTTTGGCCCTATGAAATAGATGTGAGCCAAAGGACAAAACTCCACGACTATGAATAATGAATATGGAAATGAGAGGATATGCATTTTTTATTTATCGCAATTTTGGCCATATGAAATAGATATGCCAGTTCAAACTTTACTTTTAGTGTATATTTGGTATGACTTTTGAAGGGATCAAAAACACTTTTTTAATGTTAGAAGCTATTTTGAAGTTTTTTTAGGTTGTTTGGCAAAACTTAAAACAACTTTTTTAATATATAAATTGTCTCAATTACCCTTTTAAAAAGCCATTTTATGTCTATTTGGAGCCTCCAATAAGTTTTTTTGAGTTTTTTTTTTTTAAAACATATGAATTGTCTCAACTACCCTTTATAAATTTTAGATATTCCAAAATACTTCTTTCATTATAAATACATTATCAACACTTTTTTTATAATTCACTCAACTAAAAACTATTTATAAAAATATATTTTCAATACCTTTTTTATAATTTATACAATTAAAAGCTTTTTTTGTTAGAAGTTTTACTCATTAGAAGTCCTACTACAAAAAGATCTACTCTAGAAGTTCAAATTGAAAAGTCATACCAAATACACTCTTAAAATCTCATACAAGATTTGAAAGATCATGGATAGCATAAAGCTTTTTTTTTTTTTTTTTTTTTTTTTTTTTTTTTTTGTTGCATAAATATATCGCTAATGATGGATAACCCAAAAATTTAGTTCAGATTTTAACTCAAGTGATATAGTAAGTGGTTTTTTCATTAACCACATCATCACATGTTACGCGTGGTGACGACAACTCACTTATTATATCATTTGGGTTGAAATTTGGATTAATTATTTGAGTTGTATAGTATTATTATAAATAAATATATATCGTGACTTCTTCGTACCCAAATACCTAGATGCTACCTCTTTAATGAGAATTTGATTTTCTCTTCAAAACATCAAATCCCTTTCTTTATTATATGGCACACCACCTCTTAGATAGGTGATATCCTAGTAAAGAGTTGAAAATTCAAGTTTGGAAGTAGGGGCGGATGGTAAAGAGGGCTGACCCTAGCTATTGCCAGATCAGCTTTTTGGAATTTTTTTTTAATTAATCAAAACATAGTAAATTGATAAAGTTAGACTGTTAAGAGTAGCAGCATGCAGACAAAGTCACATCATTGATCATCCCAATTCTCTCCCACTCTTTCTCTCTCTCTCACTGTACCAACTCTTTCACTCTCTTTCCAAAGTGTCATGCGTGTACACTTCAAATTAAAAATATATATATATATATTATTTTAATTATATTACATAATAATATATAAATAAATTATCAATTGCTTAATTGTTTTAATAGATAAAAAATATCATTCTATATAGTTTTATCTTAATTTAATTGTTTTTGAATATAACTATAAATAATATTATTTTTATTCTTACAATATATTTAAAAAGTATTTTTTTAAACAATTTCATTAAATACATATTACATTTTTTTTTCCAAATATTGTTTTCAATTACTCCTATTAGACGCGTTTTTAAAGTTTTACTGCTTTTAAAAACATGAAAATCAATTACTCATTATTAAACAAAAATACATAAAATAGAAAATGAAAACAAAAAATATTATCAAGCACACCTGAATTGTCTCTGTTACTTTGTTTTTGTTTTTTGATTAATAAAATTTTCTAGTACTATTGAAGTTTTATTATTATTAATTATATATATATTTATATATATACACTTTGTTTTAGCCTATCGTATCAAAAAATCTTAGATACACCCCTGTTTGGAAGGTTATTATTAAATAAAATAAAAATAAATAAGTGGTAAAAATGAAAAAAAAAAAAAAAGTTTAAAATTTTGTAATAACTTTATCATTTTAAAGTTTGGCTCCTCCTTCACAGAATGTCTCTAGTGGTAGTAGACCTTTCATTCGTGGTTAGGATCGAGTCTCACCATGAGCATGTTATAAGAATGTGTGAGGAGTTTTATTGTCAATAATATAAAAGTAGATATTCAGACAACGTATATATTATTTAATCTTGATGGATAATACTTTAAAAAAAAATTATTAAAAAAATTGACAAATTGATAAATCTAGAATGTTTATCTACTAGGGCGGCGGTGCACCCCCTAATTTTCTTGCTCGATTTTCAATCCATTTATGAGTATATGACCCAAACTCTTTGATTATATGGTCCTATTTTTATTAGTTACAATTAAATGACCCTAACTACCACCCCACAAATTATTC
Source organism: Acer campestre (assembly GCA_954870605.1). Lineage (NCBI taxonomy): Eukaryota > Viridiplantae > Streptophyta > Magnoliopsida > Sapindales > Sapindaceae > Acer > Acer campestre. The sequence goes on from OX940808.1 coordinate 9,606,213, forward strand.
TCTTCTTTCAAACAAAAAATCCCTTAAATTATGTTTTTTTTTTCTTTCACGAAAGAATAATTCTACACTTGTCAAAAATTAATCTCCAATTTTAGATACTAATATTTATAAACAGTAATTGTAAATTCTATAAATTTCGACTATGGATGATTACGTAATGTTTTTCTAAATTCCGGAATTGATATAATTTTTAGAAAAACCAGCACTATTGTTTTTGGAATTATTTAAAATTTCAGATTTGTATCTTTTGAATTTATCAACATTGGTACATTTTATTAATTTTGTTTCAAATATTTCTATTTTAAAAAAAAAACTCGTTTTCAATAGAAAACAAAAATAAATTGAGAACCTTAAAAAAAACAAAAAACAAAAAACAAAAAACAAAAAAAAGGATTAAAAAAAAATAAAAATTACGTGTTTGGTGGAGCAGGCCGCTGACTGCAGTTGCAGTCCAACAGTTAATATTGAAAACGTTTCGCTTGCGTCATCCTTTACAGTCAGAATCCGCCAACCTGGCAGCCATTTAAAGAGAGTACATTTGAAATTCCTAAACTCGCGAGCATCAGACATATGATATAATTTTATTTTTATTTTTTTTATATAAATATTATATGGATAACAGCCAAAATACTGACCAACCTATGTGTTACTCTTCAATTGGTGAGTCAGTATTTTGAGAGCTGATCGGTCAGCACCCAATCATTATCCGTATTATCTTAATTGAAGAATTTTTTAGGAGGGGGATAACCCGAACCTATAATCTTGTGATGCAGGTTCGAGAGATTTACCACGTTAATGATATAACTAAGTTATTAGTGAAAAATAACTAATTATTTTGTACTAAGTTTATACTCAGTAAGATTTTTAGGAAAATGTAGCAGAAAATTCCAACTTCAATTATTATTTCCTATTACAAGAAAATTCCAACTTTAATTATTAGTTCCTATTACAAAAAATTTATGGACATTTATCGAGACTAAAAAATTAGAAAAAAACAGCAATCATACAATGTCCCATAAGTTTGCCTAATAAAAAAGAATTAGGGTGTGTTTTGTTACTTTTGTATGGCTTTTCAAGTAGATCTTTTTGTAGTAAAGCTTATAATAAATTATAACAAAAAAAAAAAAAAGGCTTTTGGTTATGTAAATTATAGAAAAAATGTTGATAATATATTTATAATGAAATAGTTATGGTGGAATATCTAAAATCTATAAAGGGTTGTTGAGACAATTCATACGTTTAAATTTTTTTTTTTTTTTTTTTGGAAAAGCCCAAATTCTGAGCTTCATAAAATAACTTTTATAAAGGGTAACTAAGATAATATATATATATTAAAAAAAAAAGTTGTTTTCAGTTTTGCTAAACAATAATAATAATAATAATAAAAACTTTAAAACAGCTTCTAGCATTAAAAAAACGTTTTTGACCCTTTCAAAAGCCATACCAAATACACACTTAGGTTTTTTTGTTTGTTTATTCAGAATCATTAACGAGTTTAGTTTTGGACTAATTGATTATATTCCATTCTAATAAATGACATTTAATAACCAATTACTAGAAAAGAAAAGAAAAAACTAGAATTTTTTTGTTTTTGTTTTTTTTTTTGTTTTTTTTTTTTGGATTTGGATTTTCTCCTTGAATATCATCACATTGTCCTCACTTTCATAATCTGTTATCATGTGTAAAAATATAAAAATTAATAGTCTAAATTAATTCTATAATTTTACAGAGTAAAGATATAAAAATTAATATGATTAATTATGAAAGTAATGACTATGATTAAAGTGATGAGAAAAATCATATATATTTTTTTAATATATACATTAAATATGGATTTTGTTGTAAATTAAATAGAAAAACATAATAGGGAACAATAATTAATTAACAAAATAAAGAATAAAGTACAAGAAGAAAGAAGAAGAGATGAACGAGATAGAGATAGAGATGAGAGAATTGCCTTTGTTTAATTGAATGAAGGTTTCAGTTTTTTCAACCACCATACCGATTACAACAAAGCCAAATATATAGGCAATATCATGAGGGGGCGCTTATTGCAATTACCCATCGAAATTGACACATAAAAGCAAAGGAACACATGCATAATGACATGTGGAAATCCACCAATATACAATACTCCCCCTTGGATTTCCATCATTTGTATTTTAATTTGCTAGAAAAAACCCCAGTGGGACAAAAACCTTAACAAAATATATACAATGATCTTCTGGATCAAGTGGTGTGGATATGTTTATAACTGCCTCATTAAAACCTTTCCGGTAAAACCCAGTGGGATAAAATCTGGTAAAGGAAAAAGAGTACAGTACACATATATCCATTCAAAGTTTTGCTCCCCCTGATTGAACGCTCCCCCTGAATGAAACTTCAATATCAATCTTGTAATTTGCAGAGTCGATGCATACCAATCCCATATACCAGACTCTCAAAGGTTGATGTAGGCAATGTTTTGGTAAACAGATCTATCAGATTATCTGTATTTGTTTAATATCAATTTGTCGGCTCTGTTGAAGTTCATGAGTATAGAAGAATTTGGGAGAAATATGTTTGGTTTTGTCTCTTTTGATATATCCACCTCTAACTTGAGCAATACAAGCCGCATTATCTTCAAATATCGGTGTCGGCATTTCTGTAGATAATGAAAATCCACATGTATTTTGAATATAAGAAATTACTGACCTTAGCCACACGCATTCTCGGCTTGCTTCATGAAGTGCAAGTATTTCAGAATGATTAGATGATGTAGCAACAATAGTTTGCTTTGTGGAGCGCCAGGAGATTGCTGTGCCATTATAAGTAAAAACATACCCCGTTTGTGAACGAGCTTTATGGGGATCAGATAGATACCCGGCATCAGCATAACCAAGTAAACCTGAAAAGTTGTTAGATTTTGAAAAATATAACCCTAAATCTTTTGTTCCACAAAGATAAAGAAAAAAATGTTTGATCCCATTCCAATGTCTTCGAGTTGGTGCTGAACTGAATCTAGCAAGTAAATTTACTGAAAATGCGATATTTGGTCAAGCACATTGAGCCAGATATAATAAAGCACCAATTGCATTAAGATATGGTACTTCAGGACTAAGTATCTTTTCACCATCTTCCAGTGGTCGAAATGGATCTTTCTTAGGATCAAGGGTTCTAACAATCATAGCGGTACTTAGTGGGTGAGCATTATCCATATTAAATCTTTTTAGAATCTTTTCAATATAAGCTGATTGATGGATAAGTATTCCATCTGATTTATGCTCAATCTCCAGACCGAGATAATATTTTGTCTTTCCCAAGTCTTTCATTTCAAATTCCTTTTTCAAATATTCAGCAGTTTTCAGGAGCTCTCCAGGAGTTCTAATCAAATTCATGTCATCAACGTAAACTGCTATAATAGCAAATCCAAATTCTGATTTCTTTATGAAAACACATGGGCATATGGGATTATTGATATATCCCTCTTTAATCAAATATTCACTGAGGCAGTTGTACCACATGCACCCAGATTGCTTTAATCCATACAAGGACCTTTGTAATTTAATTGAATATAAATTGCGAGGTCTCGAGTTATATGCTTCTGGCATTCTAAATCCTTCTGGGATTTTCATATAAATATCTGAATCGAGTGAGACATATAGGTAGGCAGTTACTGCGTCCATAAGACCCATTTCAAGTCTTTCTGAGACAGCCAAACTTATCAGAAATCGAAACGTAATTGTATCCATCACTGATGAATACGTCTCATCAAAATCAATGCCAGGTCTCTACGAGAAACCTTGTGCTACGAGTTGTGCCTTATATCGCACCACCTCATTTTTCTTATTACGTTTCCTTACAAAAACCCATTTGTATCCAACAGGTTTGACGTCTTCAGGCGTCTGGACTATTGGTCCAAATACTTTACGTTTGGTTAATGAAGCCGGTTCTGCTTGAATTGTTTCTTTTCATTTAGGCCAGTTAGACCTTTGCCTACAATCATTAAGGTTATGAGGCTCATAATCATCATTTAAAATTTCAATAGCCACTGTATACGAAAAAAATATCATCAATGATTATTTCTTCACAATTCCATATTTCTCCTGTATAATTTATAGAAATTTCCTCATTTCTATGTTCTTGTATCTCTTCAGAGATTCCTTCCCTTGCAGGGGTCTCTTGTGTCCTTTCAGGGACATCTAACTCTTGTAGAGTTGATTCAGAGAAAGTGGATTTATTTATCATTTCAGGAACATGATCCTGATATTTTGTTTTCTTCCTTCGGGGAACAGTATCTTTCGAACCAAGTGGCCTGCCACGCTTTTGGCGTACAGTAGATGATTCTTTTGTTACTATTTGTTTAGATCGTTATTCTGGAACAATCACCCGTGCTGGTACATTAACAGCTGGGATGTGTGATTTTGTTACCTTAGTAGCATCTGTAAATCCATATGGTAGCTGATTTGTTATTGTTTGAAGATGAACTATCTTGCGTACTTCATTATCACATTGAGATGTGTATGGGTCAAGATGAGTTAGACCAGGAACTTTCCAAGAAAATTCACGCTCCTCTTCAAGAGAAGTTTTTCCTTTCCCTAATAATGGGAAATTTCCCTCATCGAAATGACAATCAACAAATCGTGCAGTAAAAAGATCACCAGTTAAAGGTTCCAGATATCTAATAATTGATGGTGAATCTAGACAAACATATATTCCCAAACGTCGTTGGGGTCCCATTTTAGTTCTATTTGTAGGTGCAATTGGGATATATACTGCACAGCCAAAAGTACGCAGATGGGAAATATCTGGTTGATGGCCAAATACAAGTTAAACAGGAGAATATTGATGATAAGCAGTGGGACGAAGACAAATTAATACAGCAGCATGTAAAATAGCATGTCCCCAAACAGAAATCGGTAATTGTGTTCGTAATAATAAAGTTCTTGCAATTACCTGGAGACGTTTGATAAATGATTCTGCTAATCCATTATGAGTATGAACATGTGGGACTAGATGCTCAACATCAATCCTAATTGATTTGCAATATTCATCAAATGTTTTGGAGGTAAATTCACCAGCATTATCAAGGCGGATTGATTTGATCGGATGATCGGGAAAATGTGCCCGAAGCCTGATAATCTGTGCGAGTAATCTGGCAAAAGCCACATTGCGTGTTGATAATAAGCAAACGTGTGACCATCTACTGGATGCGTCAACTAGGACCATAAAATAGCGGAACGGTCCACTTGGTGGATGAATAGGTCCACATATGTCCCCTTGAATCCTTTGTAGGAATGATGGGGATTCAAAACCAACTTTAGAATGTGATGGTTTTATTACCAATTTCCCTTGTGAACATGCAGTACATAAATTTTCATGGGATAAAAGAATCTTCTGGTTTTTTAATGAATGCCCATGAGAATTTTCAATGATTTTACGCATCATTGTAGATCCCGGGTGACCAAGACGGTCATGCCAAAGCATAAATATTTTTGGATCTGGGAACTTCTGGTTCATAACTGCATAAATTTCTACACCACTTATAAGAGTGTAATATAATCCAGATGATAAACCATGCAGCTTTTCCATAATGAGCTTCTGGCCCGAATTATGAGAAGTAATGCACAGATACTCAACACTTATAGTTTCTATGTGATATCTATTATCCCGTATATCTTTGAAACTAAGTAGATTTCTTCTGAATCTACTAGAATATAAAGCATCACTGATACATATTTTAGTATCGTTTGGTAACAATATCATGGCTCTACCGGAGCCTTCTATCAGATTTGCGGGACCCGATATTGTATTAACATTTGCTTTGAGTAAGGTCAAATTCAGAAAATATTTCTTATTCCGCAGAATTGTATTCCGCAGAATTGTATGCGTCGTTGCACTATCGGCCAGACATATATCTCCTGTATCTTGCTTTTCAACATCAATCAATTTATCGTTTAGAGACATATCTATTCACAAAACAAAAACAAACAAAAAAACAAAAATAAATAAAGTGCAAAATCAGTTAGAGTGATCAAAAATATAAACATGTAGATATGAAAATATATCACTTCATAAAACAAAATCATGAATCATATTGATCTTTCGAACTTCCGGTTCGACCATGAACTACAGGTTCATAAAATTCTGAAAACTTCAGGTTCTAAATAGAAATTACAAATTGACTTTCTAGATAAAAGAATCATGACTTGATTCAATTCAGAATTTCTGGTTCTAATAAACTTTGACATAAAAGTTTTAATATCACAATTTAAATTGAATTCAGAGCTTCAAGTCTGATTAGAACTTCGTGTTCAAAACTTAAGAACTTCAAGTTCAGATTCAATTACTTCGTATTCAAAATTAGAACTTCAGATTGTGGTCGGTTTGTAAAACCGTGCCAACTTAAATATTATAATGATAAATCCATAAACTTCAGATTCTGGTTAGTCGGTCTAGCCAAGCTTGGTTTAATTTTCAGAAACTTAACGATTGACCTAGTTAGGCTCAACACATAATTTATACAAATCCAGAAACTTCAGGTTCTGGTTTGTTGGCATACTCAGATACATAAATTGTATAAAATTAAATAGATGCGTAAAATTAAAATAACAGATAATACAACAGAAATAAGATGAAGAAGAATGAAAGAATAACGGTATGAGATAAAGTGAATAGGGGAGAAAATTTACTATTTTTATTAATGATTTCGGATTACATCCTGACCACACAATTTCAGCTGTGTAGTGATTTTGAATAAAGCAGTATTATACTTAGAGACTGATCTAAAGTCTTGAAAACATAAATGTTGCCACTGATACCTGGCATTTGGTAATGCAACTTCTGGTTGGTTATCAAATTGGTCTTTTAGTTCTTGCCATAGAACTTCTGGTTCTGTGACAGTTATGTATTGGGCTTTTAGATCGTAATTGTCCCCAAACACTTCCAGTGCAGCAAATTTCAAATTTACAAGCTTTGACATTATTATAACTTCTGGTTATCCGAAAATCACAATCGAAGTCAGAACTTCTGGTCTGATAAAAATCCGAACAAAAATCCGAGGAATTTATACCTTCAGATATATAAACGAATATTTGTAAATAAATAAATCCAGAAGCTTCAGGTTCCGGTAATGATAAATAAATTCATAAACTTCAGGTTCTTGATGGGTAACCAAATTGTTTAAATAAAAATTACGTAAAGTAAAATGCATAATAATAAATGCGGAAAAAGTAAATCCAGAACTGCAGGTTCTGGTAGGTTGGCATAGCCAATCTCATAAAAGCATATAAATAAATAAATGCAGGAAAGTAAATCGCGTAAAATAAATTGCGTAAAAATAAAAAGCGAGAAAGTAAATTTAGAACTACAGGTTCTGGTATTAATAAATAAAAATCTAGAAACTTCAGGTTTCAATAATAATAAATTCAGAACTTCAGGTTATAGTAATAAATATAGGAACTTCAGGTCCCAGTAGTAATAAATTAAGAACTTCAGGTTCTGGGAATAACAGCATTCGTGCTGATAACGTGTTATAATAAATTGGAAACAATTGAGAGCAATAATAAAATAAATACCAAATGAATAAAGAGTAAAAATAAAGAAATAGAAGAAGATATGAGAGAATTAAATAACAAAGAAAATAAAGAATAAAATACAAGAAAAGAGAAGGAGAGATGAACGAGATAGAGATGAGAGAATTGCCTTTGTTTAATTGAATGAAGGTTTCAGTTTTTTCAACCACCATACCGATTACAACAAAGCCAAATATATAGGCAATATCATGAGGGGTGCTTATTGCAATTACCCATATAAATTGACACATAAAAGCAAAGGAACACATGCATAGTGACATGTGGAAATCCACCAATATACAATAGATTTTGATGATAACTTCATTGGCATTGTTATTGGTTACTTGCAGAATTATGAGAAACCACATGTGATTGGTTGTTAATAAAGTGTCAATCACATCTTAACCATTCATTCATTGCAATGCTTATGTGTCATAAGATTAAGTGAGGTGAGGATAAGGTGAGGTGAGGAGAGGATCCTTGTCCATTATATATATATAGTCCCGTTCTGGTCCGTGCGCATTGATATAATTTTTTCAATGCGTTGTATGTAGGCAACTATTATGGAGAAGCATTGACAAGTGCATACACACTTGAATCAAAAGCATGTAAATCTAGTGATTTACATGCAACACATTGATGTAGGTTATATCAATACGCATTGACTTGAAAATTTATATATATTCGATTTTTTTAACAATAAATCATATATTTTTAAAATGAATAGTACGTAATTTATGATAGCAATTAAAATCATGGGGTTTCTACCAATAACAAAAACTTCAAAAAATACTTGGTAGATAAATAGGTACCGTAAAAAAAAAAATCACGGGGTTTTAAAAGTTATATATGTTTTAATTAAAATTATAGAGTTAAACAAGAAATGATGGGTTAATTATAACTTATTTGAGACAAAAACTTTAGATAAAATGGTTTTAATCATTAAATATATCTAATGACAAACAGTTTTTTTCTTTAAAATTCAAATGAAAAAAAATAATTTTTTTTTATAAAAAAAAAACCTAATTGTTAAATATTATATTGATTTAAGAAATTTAATTGTTCAATACGCCCATTCAATCGGACAATGTTATAAGTTCGAGTCAACGTCATTGTAAATGGTATATTAAAAAAAATTAAGAAATTTCAGATTCTACATCTAGGAAAATTATAAAATAATATTTTTAATAAAATATATAATTACAGAATAAGAAAACAATTCACAATATATTTTCAATAATTTGAAATGGTAAAATTAATTTTGTAATAGAAAAAATATTAAACCGTTAGAGGTAAGAGCGCTTATTTCGACCCGACAATATTCCAGATTCAAGTCACCGCCACTACAACTACAAGTGATATATATATAGTAATTTTTTATATATAGTAATTTTATAATGAAGACTTTTACAATGCATATTTTAAACACATTTGATGAAATTGCATGGAATCAAATGTTTTTCAATGAGATTTTTTGTGTGTATCTTAAGAAAATTAAAATACACATTTGGTAAAAATTTGGAAATTTTTTGGATTTGAGAACTATTTTTTCTTATATTTTCCTATTTTAAAATGTTTTTTCTTCAAAAAAATCGGAGAAAATTAGTTCTTGCATCCGAATTTTTTTTTTTAATTTTTTTTTATAAATATATTTCAATGTTTTCACCATCCATATAAAAAATCAAATCAAGATTCAATATATTCTATTCAATTTCATCAAAAGTGTTTAAAGCTCCGTAAAAAATCCTCATTTATATATGATGATTTTGAAACTTAACAAATGAACACCTCATTTTCTAGTGACATCTTAGTAGAATCTATGTATACTAATATTATATATATAGCCTAGACCCGAGAGAGAGAGAGAAGTCATCCATAGATCCAACACAAAACACAACCACGTAGTCGTCACCTTTCTAGACCTGTGGAAAAAAAACCAGAGAAATTAAACCAAATAAAGTCAAAAAGCAAACAATGCGAACCGGGACATGAACAAAAACTCCATATATTATCATTTTTAATGCGGGTCAGTCAGCGAGAGATCTTTGCGGTGGTGAGATAGATGGGTTCGGGTCAGGTTATAGGCGGTGGCGGCGGTCCGGTGGCAGGAGGCGGCTCTGGTTGTAATGGTAGCGGTGGTGCAAACTGTACGACAGGTAGCAGCTCTAGCTGGTGGTGGTGTCATCAATGGAGACATCATGGACATAATCAGAATTATAAGCAGGGCCGTAGGTTAATGTTGTCTTCGGGATTCGTATTTTTCGTGGGATGTTTTGTATTGTACTGTTTGATTGGTTGGTTTTACGGTTGGCTTCTTTTTATGAAACCCTATGTCAGCACTCAAACGCCTTCTATCGGTTGTAGAGAGGACAGTGAAGGCTCTTGGTCTGTTGGTATCTTCTATGGAGACTCTCCTTTTTCTCTCAAACCCATTGAAAATGTAAGCTTTTACATTTGTGGGGGTTTTTTTTTTTTTAAAGTTTCAATCTTGTCAAAGTTTTGATTTTTATTATTCTTTTGTGGGTAATTTCTGATTTTCCTGTGATGTAAAAATTGAATCTTTTTTATGGATTTTTGGTGGGTTTTTAGGTTTTTGAGTTGTGGTATAATTTGATGAATGATTGGTTTGGAATTTTGGTGCAGATGAATGTATGGAGAGATCATAGTGCAGCATGGCCTGTGTCTAATCCAATTTTGACATGTGCATCAGTCTCTCAATCTGGTTTTCCTAGTAATTTTGTTGCTGATCCTTTTATGTATGCTCAGGTATTTTTAAAATATATTTTTGTTATTAGTTTTTTATTTGCTTGTCTTGTAAATGTTTGGCCATTGTATGCTAGTGTTCAAAAGCAATTTTCCATGAAGCAATTGTCTATGCTCATAAGCTTGAACCTTGTGTGGCCTCTGTTGCTTCTATTTTAAGGTGCAAAGCAGGCAAGAGATAAATTATTTTTATTTATCTGTTGTAACAATCTTTGCGTTTTCATGGTGATATTGTGATGTTGAGACGCCAATTGTATTTTACATTGAGAATTCTTATAGATGTAGCTTGGTCCGGATGCGTACGAAATTTTTTTGGGGGTCCGAAAGAGGGGGAGATCAAGGGAATAATTTAGACTTGTTTGGAGCTTTTTATTTGAATAATTGTTATGCTCTGTCTGCTAAATGTACCAGAATTGAGCAAGCATTTAAAAGAGAGTGTGTTGATTGAAACAGAGCATTGTTTGAGAGTATGTCACTTAAAATAAGATATGCGCAAGTAAAAAGATGCTCTGTTTTGGTGAACAAGGATTTTGTCAAACATTAACAACACTCTTTTCTTTATTCTACCAAAAAGTGAAGAAAAAAAAAGAGTAGTAGTTTAATTACAAATTGAATTGTGGAAATTAATGGATTTGATTCCTTGAAACAAGTATATCTTGAGTGTTGTTGTTTGGATCAACAGTAAGAAAATCACAACATATGTAGTTTGGTTATTAAAGTTACTTTGCTATTTTGAAAGATACCTAGTTTTTTATTGGGCTCATATCTAGAAAAAAAAAAGGAGGGGACAGTCGTGACTCGCGAGATTAGTTCTTGTAGCCGATTAAATAAAAAAATTGTATCAAATCTTGAGTATTGTTGTTTGGATCAACAGTAAGAAAATCACAACATATGTAGTTTGGTTATTAAAGTTACTTTGTTATTTTGAAAGATACCTAGTATTTTATTGGGCTCATATCTAGAAAAAAAAGGAGACAATTGTGATTCACGAGCTTCGTCTTAGCCGATTAAATAAAAGGACCACAACTAAAATGGCTCTGTTAAAACTGATTATATATTCATGCTTATCTGCAGCACTTTGGTGGACCCTGTCAATGGATTATCATAGCTTTTTTTTTTTTTTCTATTTGTTTTATGTTTTTTTTTTCAATCTTCACATTGTATCTTGGTCCCCATCAAATGTTTTTTTTTTTTTTTTTTTTTTTTGAGACTATAGGTGAAAAGGTCTCATAAAAGGTTACAACTTGACTTTTTATAAAATAAAATGACGGCAAGGATGAGTTCCGGTACTACTGGGGTGATTAAATCACATAAAGTTGACTAAGAACATGGTGGGTATATAACTATTTAAGTGAATTTAGTGCTTGTGGATGTTAGTCGCAATAGTGACGTATGATTTATAATATTGTACGAGAAAATAATGATGTTATGGCACTTTCCGGTTCGTTCTTTTGAAATATAGGATCACAGAGGGTCACATGGTTCTGTTCTTCTGGGGAGAGATTGTGTGGGGCTCTTCCACTCTGTATGCTGATTTTAGACTTTTCTAAACATGATAGTGGTTAGATTAGAGGGATATTGCTCTAGTTCTTTTGTTGCACCTATGTGTCAGGATTCAGTAGATGGTTTATAAAGCTTTCGAATGGCGAAGATGTACGTAGGGTGATCAATGAATTTTTTTTTTCCTATTAAAATTCTATTGTTTTGTTTACCTTTTTTGTCCTTAATTATCTTTCCTAAACTTACGTCTAACTTAAGTTCTCAAATCCCTAACCACTTCCCCATCAGAGGTGCTCTTTTTTATCTCCATAAAGCAGTATCTCACTCTGGAATGCATCGTCATATGAAATGTTTACAGTAGTCATAGTATGTTTTAGATAGTGTGCCATTCTCAACCAATGAATTTTGCCAGTGAAGCAGTCTAAATGGGTGGATCAATGCCTTATTAATCTTCACTAATTTTTCCGTAATCTCAAATTTGGGCACGTTTTATTATAATGTTGGAAGTATTTTGTGTCTTCTTGGTTGATAAAGCTGAGTTTAGTATATGGCATACTGGAAAATTATTGGATTGAGATTTCAAAACCACCTACAGAGCTTTCTTTTTATTCAAGCTTTCGATTGGAAATAGTAGTTTGGATAGTTGGACTTTGGGTTTGCATTCCTTATGGTATTCAATTTGCTGATGTTTAGACAGAGAAGTTGGTTACCCGTGTCTCCATTTTTTATGATGATATAGCAATTACGTTTACCGTATATATTTAATCTCACTAATAATATATTAATGTTGATAGTACTTAATTTTGATGGTGCTGGCAAGTTCTCATAGCGTTTTATGAGTCAAATCATTTTTTATTAGGACATATGGTACATGGTTTGATTGAGACCCATTTGGTTTTTCTGCAATGTTATTCCTGTGGTCTTCATTTAGTATCTTGGATTTTTTTTTTCCTTCCTTGTCAATTTGTTGCCTTACACTTGCCGTGACCATAGTAGATAAGAGATACATCTGAAGAGTTAATGCTAATGAAGCATGTTATAATTTGCTGTTGTTGGTGAACCTGAATGATTCACTTTTTAGTTCTTCATGCATTCTTAAATGCTCCAAATTGTTAAATTTTTGTATCACCATTTTCATCTTTACTTGTTATCATTTAGGGAGATGCTCTTTTCCTTTTCTATGAAACCAAGAATTCAATCACAAAGCAAGGGGATATTGGAGTCGCAAAAAGTGTTGATAAGGGAGCGACATGGCAGCAGTTGGGCATAGCCCTGGACGAGGATTGGCATCTCTCTTATCCATATGTCTTTGAATACCTTGGCCAAGTAAGAAACCAGTTGCACAAATTAATATACATACAGATGCGCATACACGCCTATTTCAGTAGTTTGAACATCCTTAATTGTACCAAAAAATCAAACTTGTTGATTACGAGTCTTAAATGCAGCACCAACATGCATTTGTTTCTTTCTCGCAGATATACATGATGCCTGAGAGCAGTGAAAAAGGGGAACTTCGTCTTTATCGATCAGTTAACTTTCCTTTGCAATGGACCATGGAAAAGATTATCATGAAAAAGCCCCTTGTTGACTCCTTTATCGTTAAACATGATGGAAAGTATTGGCTTTTTGGTTCTGATCACAGTGGTTTTGGTACCAAGAAGAATGGACAACTGGAAATTTGGTATACCAGCTCACCTCTTGGTCCTTGGAAGCCGCACAAGAAGAACCCTATTTATAACGTCGACAAGAGCCTGGGAGCTCGAAATGCAGGCAGACCATTTGTGTACAACGGGCATCTTTATCGCATTGGTCAAGATTGTGGTGGATCATATGGGCAACAACTACGTTCCTTCAAGGTGGAAGTTCTTACCAAGGATGAATATAAAGAAGTTGAAGTTCCCTTTATTGTGCAGAAATCAAATAAGAGTTTAAATGGCTGGAATAGTGCTCGCTATCATCACCTTGATGTGCAGCAGCTAAGTTCTGGTGAGTGGGTTGGGGTTATGGACGGGGATCGGGTATTGTCTGGAGAGTCAGTTCGTCGCTTTGCTATAGGCTATATTTCTGTTGCAGCTGTTGCTACACTAGTTGTTTTATTAGGCGTGCTACTTGGACCTGTGAAGTGTATTATCCCACTCAACTGGTGCGCCCAATACTCGGGGAAGAGAAGTGATACTTTCTTGGATTGGGAAAGGGAAAATTTGTTTTCGTCAAAGGTTAGACGTTTTTGCAGTCGCTTGAACAGAGCAGCTTTGCATCTCCAAGGCAGGATAAAACCTAATACCAGTATCGGAAGATTAGTTCTGGCTGTGATATTTGTATTTGGAGTTGCATTAATGTGCACAGGTGTTAAGTATCTCTTCGGAGGCCAAGGTGCAGACAAAGCCTACTCGTGGAAGGGTCACTACTCTCAGTTCACAATGTTGTCCATGACGTATGATGCTCGCCTCTGGAATTTGAAAATGTACGTGAAGCATTACTCCAGGTGCCCTTCAGTGAAAGAGATTGTTGTTGTGTGGAACAAAGGAATACCCCCAAAGTTGAGTGATTTTGACTCAGCAGTGCCTGTGAGGATTAGAGTCGAGAAAAAGAACTCACTGAACAATCGATTTAAGGTGGATCCGCTAATAAACACTCGTGCAGTTCTCGAGCTTGACGATGATATTATGATGACTTGTGATGATGTTGAACGGGGTTTTCAGGTTTGGCGTCAACATCCGGATAGGATAGTGGGGTTCTACCCCCGACTAAGTGAAGGAAACCCGTTGAAGTACCGAGCTGAGAAATATGCAAGAATCCGTAAGGGGTATAATATGATTCTTACAGGAGCAGCTTTTATTGATAGTAAAGTGGCTTTTAATAGGTACTGGTCCGAAGAAGCCAAAGCAGGAAGGGAACTGGTAGACAAGTATTTCAACTGTGAGGATGTGCTGTTGAACTATCTATATGCGAATTCAAGCACATTGAAAACAGTAGAATACGTGAGACCAGCTTGGGCGATAGATACATCAAAGTTTTCCGGTGCAGCAATTAGCCGAAACACACAAGTACATTACAAGGTAAGAAGCAAGTGCCTGATGAAATTTACAGAAATGTATGGAAGTTTGGATGGCCGGAAGTGGGAATTCAACTGGCGAAAGGACGGTTGGGATTCATAGTTACAGACACCACACCACAGGTTAATTGTCTCATCCTTTTTGAATAGATTCTTCTTGTTGATCTCTCCATACACCCTTTTCCTCCCCTTGTGAATTGTGTTGGGGAACCTTTGGATATAAATTCATTTGATGAGTTAAATGTATATCAGTTTTTAGATTATCTCTCTTCTGCTTTGCCTTTACTTTTTCAAATATATTTTTTGCTCTCTTTAGATTTGACTGTTATACACTTATACTTTGATATACTAGAATTTGAAATCTTGAGCTCTCTCATATCCTCATTAGATCACACAAATCATTCACAAATCATTCGATCTATCTATTTGGGACGCTCGTGCATGCACACACACACACATGAGAAAAACACATGTAGTGATTCAATCATATGATAATGTTAGGCTAAATGATCGTATTTTACCATTAAACTACATTGGACGGTCTGTCTATTTAAGTATATTTTGATGTTGGTGTTTTTATTGTTCTCGAGAGGAAAAAAAGGCATATCCAATGCATGGGTAATCCTTATCTTAATTTTGGGCCCATTTGATGAAGTCAGATTCAATTGCATGGTATGATGGAGAAAATGTTTTGGAGCATTTGCACTATAACGTGGGGTGTTGGTCCCATGCATTTGGGGAGCAATTCTTGTAGTAGTTGTAACTTGTACACATCCATCAACAACTCAAGCCAACCTTGAATAAAAGGGCAAGGGGACAATGAAATGAAACCCATAACATGGTTTGGTTCCATGTGTTTCCGAGCCCACTACTTCTTCACGTGCCATTCAACCAAAAGTAAACAACATTTCTCAAATTAAAAGTAAATTGATGATGATTCAAATCAATCTCCGGAAGAAGTTTCATATATAGGATTTTCGTATGTTTTTTTCATATGGGATCGATAATGCAAGACCATTTTGAAAAAAGTATGCATGGCACAGCTCTCTATAACCTTATAGTTAACAATAACTATAACATTACATATTTTGTTACGTGTCGTTACAAATTCAATTTCGAACGTAAATGATGATTAAAACCGACCTTAAAATGACTTTGATAACAAGTAACAAAAACAGTGATCTAATGTCTATCTACTTTATTGGGGAACTCGAAAATATCATAGATATATATATATATATATTAAGTGTATGCATACATAATGCATTCATTGTGTATGTTAACTGTTAAGTACTTAAGTTTTGACTAGGTTGTTGTCTTTGGTTTTGACAAGTTGAATCCATAAAAAAATTAGATAACCGCCCAACCGGTTCCCAAAATCGCATGTGGATTTGTAAAAATACGTGTCAGCTGCATGTCCCTCCCCATTTTTTATTTATTATTATTTTTAAAATTTCATTCTCCATTTCGACTTACAAAATCCACTCAAAAGTACTTTACTTATCTCGCAGTATCATGTCACGTGATATAATATAAGTGGAAAATGAATTTTTATAACTTATAAAATAATGAGTATGTTAGACATGATACAGTCAACGGGGGCATAGCTCAATTGGTAGGTGGACGAGTTTGGGGTTTAGACAAATGACTTTTAGGTCAACGGCTCGAATCCTACTAATAGCGAAAAATTTTCAAAAAAAATACCTAGGATATTTGGTGCTGAATTTATGGGACTAATTATTATATGCATCTTGTTTATTTAATTTAATTTTTTTTTTAAGCGAGTTAAGTCTGAAAAAAAATACAAAAATAATTAAAATGAAAAGATTGAAAAGCTTGATTTTTAATTTAACATAAGCAATTTGAATAAAATTTGACACTTTATTTCTAAAATACTATTTGATAATTACACAAAAGTAAAACAATATATATGATGAATTTTGATTGGATTTTGTTTTTGTTTTTGTTTTTTTTTTTTCATGAATGATATAGACAATAAAACATACTTGTGGAAACATTTTAAATTTCTCTTAAAAAATATATATATATATAAATTTATTTTAGTGCTAAAACTATTTTATTTTATTTTTTTTCAATTTTGAAAAAAACAAAATAGTTTGATTGCTAAAACCTTTTTCAATTTTTATTTATTTATTTATTTTTTCACAAGTAATTATACATAAAAAAATATTATAAAAATTCATGGATTTCATCAAAAGTCTTTATAAAGCTTAAAATATATAATTCGGGAAGGAGTTGTCGTAGAAATCCTGGTTTCTATTTAAGGATGTCGTAGGCCCCCTAATTTGTTGGAGGAGGTCACCAACCTCCTCTTTGTTGTAGGAGCAAGTATTAAAAAATGTTTATTTATTTAAATTTATACTTTAAATATTAATTTATTTAATTTATATTTTGTAGGGATTTTTTTTTTTGGTAATCTTGTAAATATTAATTTAAACTAAAAAAAATATAATAAATATTAGGATATATTAGTTAATACAAATATATAAAGTAAATTAATAGTTAAAAGTAAAATTATCTAAAATGAAAAGTAGAAAAAACTTGAATTTTATCAAAATATGAGATAGCCTAATTTTGACACTTTACTTTCAAAATTGCCCTTTGAAAAATTACATTTCTTATCAATATATAACAAATATAACAATGTGTACTCACGTTGTGTGCACACAAACAACTCTTTTCAAGTTAGAATTCTTTATATTAAGATTTAAGATTCATAAATACTAAATAGCTCAATGAAATTCAAATAATTTTAATATAAAGAACGAGAGGTTTGACAATTTACGATTGAAAAAAAAAAAAAAAAAAAAAAAAACTTTATCAGAAACCGACATCAACTTTCCAAATCGTTAGTGTTTGATTAAGACTGATCGGTAACTTTAACTCATTTAAGTAGAATATCATACTTTAACCCTTTACCCTCTAATAAAATTAGAAATTAAAAAGAAAAAAATATGGATCTCCAACGGTCCATCATATAGATGGATGGCGGAGACAAGATGAAGTTGGTTAGGTGGTATGTCCCTCACACATATACCAAGAGATTACGAATTCGAGTATGTCCTCGTTCTAAATCTCGAATTATCGTAATATTTTTAAAAAAAATTATAATATGACATGGCATATGAAAAATACAAGCTGCTATTAAATCTGAATTGTGTATGGGTACTATGGTGATGTGGCAACAAATTGGGAGTTTAGAGAGAGGGAGA
Organism: Acer campestre; assembly: GCA_954870605.1. Classification (NCBI taxonomy): domain Eukaryota; kingdom Viridiplantae; phylum Streptophyta; class Magnoliopsida; order Sapindales; family Sapindaceae; genus Acer; species Acer campestre. The sequence goes on from OX940808.1 coordinate 9,624,320, forward strand.
GAAGAGAATGATGTCCATTATTCAATAGCATGTGCTCTCTCTCTTTCTTTGTATTCTTCAATCCCCATACATATAGCTTCTTCTTCTTCTCCTCCCACAAAACTCTCCTCCTCTTCCTCCTCAAATTCTCATTTATGCATATCAAATTTCCAATTTCCAATTTTCAATTTTTTATTATTTTTTTTGCTTTCACTTTCTGGGGTTTTGAATTAAGTTTTGCAATACCAAAAGCTTTTTAAAGCTGATCACCTTCTGATTTAATTTATACACATATACCCATATAACACATTTTCACATATATATATATATATAAATAACAAGAGAATCATTCACTTTTCTTTATCAGAGAATAATATTAGGACCCTCTCTCTTTCTCTCTCTCGCTCTGATCCAATGGCCTGTCTTGCATCAGTTTCCTTTGACTGAAGACTCTCTCCTCCCGAGATTTTCTTGAGAGAGAAAGTTGGTCTCTTTATCTATTTAGAGAGAGAAAGTTTGTGTTTTTATTATGTTGAGAGAAACTTTTTTCTGACCCAATAGAGAAATGTTGGCAATGGAGAAGGATTTTGATTCAAAGCTTATAATTGAAGGCAATAATTCCTCAAATTGTCCAAATGTGCAGAGATCTAAGAGCTTTGCTTTTAGGGCTCCTCAGGAAAATTTTACCATTCAAGATTTTGAGCTGGGAAAGATCTATGGCGTTGGTTCTTATTCAAAGGTTTGATTTTTTATTTTTATTTTTATTTTTATAGTTTCTTTCTTTTTGGCGTTGGTTCTTATTCCTGGTATGTGGGTTTCTTTTGTTTTTTCTTTTGGTTTAAGATTGGTATTGGTTTTGATTTGTTTATTTAGTACATTTTTTGTCATGTGGGTTTGTTAGGTTTTCTTTTGTTTTGGTTATAGATAGGCGGGTAGTAATTGCTTTTTAGGATAATTGAGACTGATATTGTATTTGCTTTGTGAATCTTTACGGTTATGTTGCTTTTGTTTGATATGATACTGGCTTTTATGATGTACAATTTTCTTTTCTGAAATCCGTTTGAAGTTGTTGAGTTTTGATGATTACAAGTGGGTGTACTCGTGTGTGATAAATTTATGTCATAACATCCTCCATTGATAGCAGCTTATGTTTATGCATAGAGCTTATATAGTTTGGAATTTGATATGACCAAAGGATGGTTTAATGAACTGGCAGGAAAATTTGGTGTCAATGAATATGGGATTTGGTATTAGCTTGTTTGGTTTATGAGAAAATTTGAAACAAATTGAATTTTTTTTGAGTTGAAAATAATGAGTTGTAGAATGCCAGTATTAAAGCCGTGATATTTTATATCCTTCTGAAATTTGTGAAAAAACATTTTGTCTGCCGACTTGTTTCCTTTTTTTTTTTTTTTTGGTTGTGAGTTTGTACTGCTCCTTCGATGAATGCACCGGAGCTCTAAAATAATCTGAGGGCTTTGGTTTCATTAAAAGTATTAGTTTTGAAATTTTAGCTTAGTGAGATATGCGCAACACTTATTATTATGAAACTTGTCTCAGTGTATTCATTCTTATTTGGATTTGGCTTCTTGTTGAGGATCGATTTTCTCTGAACATTGTATTATAACGACATCAGGTTGTCAGGGCAAAGAAAAAGGATTCAGGAACGGTATACGCCTTGAAGATAATGGACAAAAAATTTATCACCAAAGAAAATAAAACAGCTTATGTGAAGCTGGAGCGCATTGTGCTTGATCAATTGGACCATCCTGGAGTTGTCCGTCTATTTTTTACATTTCAAGATACTTTTTCACTCTGTAGGTATTCTTTGTGTAATCTGTTCAAATTGCTATGTTTTATACTTGTTTTAACTCTCTGTTTTTCTGGTTTGATTTTGTTTTGAAGACATGGCACTTGAATCCTGTGAAGGTGGAGAACTTTTTGACCAAATAACCAGAGTAAGTTATATGGAAAATCTCTTGAGTTTCAGTTTATTGTGTTATTGTGGAAGAGACTTTAAAAAAATTTGTCTTGAGGGCCTATTTAGTACTTTCTGAATGACTAAAAGTCACATCTTTTGATATTCTCTGTTCTTAACATATAGCTTTTCCTTGATTGAAAATTACATCGAATCTTTTCAGGGTTTATTTTTTTGACAATAGTTTCACATTATCTGTAGCTCATGATATTCTTGAGTTCAACGTTTGTTATTTGTTTCTGGTTTGCAGTTTCTTGTTACAGCTAGCTTGTCCCTTGTACAATATTTACTATCTGGTTATTTGTGTGTGCAGAAAGGTCGTTTGTCAGAGGATGAAGCTCGTTTCTATGCTGCAGAAGTTGTAGATGCCCTTGAATATATACACAGTATGGGACTGATACACCGTGATATTAAGGTATTTCTCAGCTTTGTGAAATTTTCCATTTGAATATAAATGTCGCTAAATGTTTCTTAAATGGCAGCCGGAGAACTTACTACTTACGACAGAAGGACATATAAAAATTGCTGACTTTGGGAGTGTAAAGCCCATGCAGGACAGCCGAATTACAGTCCTCCCAAATGCAGCCTCAGGTAATGTGAAACCATTTTATATGAAAATTGTTTGAAAATATTTTAAGTGTTGGGTGTAAGATTGACTCCATTGATGTCATGTGCAGATGATAAGGCGTGCACATTTGTCGGTACAGCTGCATATGTTCCTCCAGAAGTCCTTAACTCTTCTCCTGCAACATTTGGGTAAGACACTTCTTTACTTGAATGACTGGGCATGCAGATGAGGCTGATTAAATGTACAACCGCAATAGCTCCTTAAGCTTCGCTTAATGATTTTAGGGGTTTTCTTTTTCTTTTTTCTGGTTCAAGTAATTAGCTGGTACTGTTAGTTCAGTTTATTCCTCAATTTTGATTTCTGATTATGTCTTGTTTACACAGGATAACATTTTCTTTTGGTTATATTCAAACAGAAATGATCTCTGGGCACTTGGCTGCACTTTGTACCAAATGCTTTCAGGAACTTCGCCGTTCAAAGATGCAAGTGAATGGCTTATATTTCAAAGAATTATAGCCAGAGATATACGATTTCCAGATTATTTTTCAGCAGAAGCCAGAGACCTCATTGATCGATTATTGGTATGTGATGAATTTTTCATTCTGTTAGCTTTAATTTTTATGTAAGCATGCTTGATCTGTTTTACGTTAACTTTTGGCCTTCTTTGTTGTTTTATCGTTTTGTTTTATGTGAAAATGTCCTTTTCAATCTTTTCTCTAAAAAGTATCAAAGCAAAAACGTGTAATTTAGTTTTTACTTGATCTAATAATATGTGAGTTTTGAGCTAAGCTTTGTAGAAATAGACAACCAATGTCACTACAGGTTTGTACAATATGGTCTATACTGATAGCGGAAAATGCAAAACGAACTTGTTTTCAGTTGATCTTCTGTATTCCAATACTGTACATATGTTGACACTCGATGCCTGTTTCTGTGACTACAAACTGTTGGTTTTAGAAGAAGTGTATGAACATTATCAAAGTTTTTTTCTATATGGGGGGAGAAGTTATTTAGTGATGAACACTAGCAGTTCTTAACATCTGTTATGGTTATTTAATATTTTGATGCCTCAGTGGCACAGTTAAGGTACCACTTGTAACTTGAGTTGATCTTCATTAAGAATTATGAAAAAGATACCAGAGTTATCCAAAGAAGTAGATTTTAGTGAATGTATATATATACCTTTTTTTGATATGTAAATCTGAATTGATAAGTTTGGAGATGCTTTTTCCTGGGAATACTACTGGAAAATGAAATTGAACTTGATGTTAATTATGAGGTGAAACTTCTTAATGGAAATATCTTTTCAGACATGCCTAGGAGTAGAAAACCGTTTTTGTATTTGACATTGTAGTAGGTACAGGAACTGGGAACTTAATTATATTGGCAATACAGGGGAATTTCTTTTTTCCTGTATTGTACATGAAAAATTTATTAGGTTTAGCCTACTTGCCCACCACAATCTAACAAGATAAAAATGGTGGTGGAATATTATCACTTCACTTGCTTTTACTGTAATGGAATTGGGAAAATTTATTAAGTGACAACTGACAAGAATAAAGTAAAAGTTGTGGCCGCTCAATTTGTGTAATTAGTTGCATTTATATAATGGCGATATTACACTACTGAATATGCAATTGAAATACATAGCGGTCGTATTGTTTTTTTTCCCCTTGAATTTGAGACCATTGCGAATATGAAGACAGCAGACTGTCCTCAAATGTTTGAATTTCTATTTTATAAGAATTTTGAATGACAGATGCTAAATATCTTAGGGTGTTGGCCTTCTGGAAAAAACTTGGAAGATAGGAGGCTTTGAGTGCTGGAGAGTTGGGGGATTTATCTGTAAATTTATATTTTCACTCTCCAATAGATGACCTATTGACCTCAACATTCCTCTCTTTAGACACTCTAATTTGATATGGAAACGAATATTCTTTGCTAGGTTAAATTCTGGCATGTCTGTTGCACTTTGGAAAGTTTAAGTTGTTGCGGAATAGTCTAACAATAGTATTTATAATAAATACTATTGTTAGACTATTCTGTATACAATAATACAAGGCCAAATTTTAATGGTGCATGGATGCACTGATGCTCATGCTGAAGTTCTTATCCTTTTATGTATAGGGGTCACCTTTAGTGTATTAGTGAATCCATGCACCATTAAAATTTGGCATTGTTTTGGCATGGTCACATGCATGCAGCTTACATGTTCCTTAATATATATATATATATAAATATATATTCTTACATATATTTGGATTCTTGGTGATGGGATGTTGATCGTGATTTTGCTGTAAGCCTTATATAATTGTATCCTTTAAGTTGCCACTTAATTGCGACAGGATATTGACCCCAGCAGACGACCAGGTGCTGGACTTGACGGTTATGCTGTACTAAAGAGGCATCCTTTTTTCAAGGCAGTTGACTGGAAGAATTTAAGAGGGGGAACACCTCCTAAACTCGCTTCAGAGCCAACGGTACTACTTCTGTGCGTCAAAGTATTGTATTGATTTAACTATAATCTATCGTGGAATATAACTTTCACTTTCCTTCTTGTTTTTGTTAGTTAAGAGTTACAATAACATTGAACTTTGTCTTATAATCTTTTAGTCTCATTCAAGTGAGGGTGATGATGGTCATGATTCTTCATGGAACCCTTCTCACATTGGGGATGGTTCAGCAAGACAGAACGATGGAAATGGTGGTGGTGCATCGTCATCTGAAGCATCGTCTATCACTAGGCTTGCTTCAATTGACTCCTTCGATTCAAAATGGTATTTGGCTACAACTTCTGCAACTTGTTTGATTCCTTTTATTTTTATTCTTGTTAAAAAGATTTCTGTTTAGTTTTTGGACTAAATTCCACAGTCCATTTTCCTTTTATTTTTGATTTTTTTTGATGGATGGGGTTTGTAGGAAGGGTGGTTTGCATATCATTACAAAACTTTGATGTTTACCATGTTGATTTTTTTTTTTCTTTTCATCTTTTTGGTTAATTAGTATGCACAGTATGTATTGATTTTTCCGTTGACCATGTTCATAGGCAACAATTTTTGGATCCGGGGGAATCTGTTCTTATGATCTCAATGGTGAAGAAATTACAGAAACTGACAAGCAAGAAGGTGCAGCTTATTCTCACCAACAAACCAAAATTAATTTACGTGGATCCTTCAAAACTCATGGTAAAGGGAAACATAATTTGGTCTAACAATTCCAATGACCTCAGCGTCCAAGTCACAAGTCCATCGAATTTCAAGATTGTTACGGTATTGCCCTTTTGTGCCATTTTTTTTTTTCCACAGCTCATACCTATAAGTCAGTTATTCACTCTAAATTGTTGTAATAATCTGTAGCAGCAAACCATATCATGTTTTGCTCTGCAACATTTGAGATTTCTCTCCCCAACTTGAAATGCATTTGCATTTTTGTGTTTTCGGCTGCTTCTATCGTTTTTACTAATTCGTAGCTATGTAATGGTTCAGCCAAAGAAGGTGTTGTCGTTTGAAGATGCAAAACAAAGAGCATGGCAGTGGAAGAAGGCAATCGAGAATCTTCAAAACCGGTGATATATATATATATATATTTGTGATGATTTCGAAGAAGGCATATATTATGTATGTTCTGATTCTGTAGAGGAAAAGTACAGTTCTTAAAACAATTGACACAACCAAGAATTATTTATTTGTTGAAGAGAGTCAAGTCACATTGCAGATTCGGCTTTTTCAAGGTGCAAAGCTGCTTGTCCCTCTCTAGCGATCTTGCCCTGTTGCATTGAACTGAGTTTTCGACAAGGGTTTTTTTTTTTTTTTTTTGTTCGGTCCGTTTTGAGTTTTGTATGAAATGAATGTACAATGTCTAATGTTGGGTTTTTAGGGAGCTAGAGTTCATTATTTGTTACTACTGTATTAAAAGTTACCAGTCCATTAATGAAAAATTCCTATCTACAAAATTTGTACTGCTACAAGATACTGGCTAATTTTTTTTATGTGAAATTGAAATTTTGTAGCTAATGATATTGGATTCTGTTTTTTTTTTTTTTTTTGTATTTTTTTGTTTAGTGATCAAACTTGTTCAACAAGTCATGCATTAGTTTGCTAATTTCAGATACGTACACCATATGGAAATGATGCTTGTTTGACAATGGATTATGTATATGCAGAATTGCAAATAAACCCTCAATATTTGATGAAATGTTAAATCAATCCTTTATTTTGGAAAATCAGCTGACGAGTGTTAGTTGACTCTGGTTGAAAGTTGAAACTAACAAAATATGATTATTCAGATTATTTACTATATAACTAAATAATAATAATAATAATAATAATAATAATAAAGCTGGCTACGACTTCAAAGTTGAATTTCTTTTCGACGAGATGAGGTTGATTCAATAGTAAAATCCCTTATAATTGCATTTCGAAGTTGTGGGTTTGAGTCTCTTCCTTTCCAAAAAAAAAAAAAAAAACCCTAAATTTATGTAATTGTATAATACTAAAAAAAAAGAAAAAGAGGACTACGTTTTCTGCATCATGTAATTTTCAACGTAAAAATATTAAATCTAATGGAAATGAACACGTAATATGTCAGAAAAATTGATGGTTTTGGCAATTACCAATCTTACCAAACATAAAAAAGTAAACATATATGACTGTTTGTGTCGACGAACTGGGATGGTATTGTGATGTGTTACATAAGTCATAATACGCCGTCGACTTAATGAATTTAGTAATCAAAATCGACAAATAGTCATTTTTCTGTGTCTCTAGTCTCTTCCATATCCTAAAATTTATTGTTTCTAGTCTTGACTTGGACCATCTACTTTTTACAATATTTCTCTGACAAACTGATCAACTCATCCATATATTAATATTGTTTTTCTTCTCTCAATTCATATGATGATCAAACTAAACATTATGTCTGCTAATAAAGTGGTTCCTTTGTTCTTGAAAGTACTTATTTTGATCTCTTTAGTTGTTACTTGTGTTTCAGTCAAACCCTCAAACAGAGCAAAATGTCTGAATACAATCAAGGAGGTGAACCGGAAAGGGCCATATATTGGTCTCATCACAGTGTTTCCACCTGAAGAGAAAGCATTTTTTGCCACTCAGGCTTTCAAGCCTCACCCTACACACCCATTTGTCGATCTTGCAGGTACTTGTAATAACGACTAGTTATAATTATAATCTCTTCTTGTTTGTAATTTCGTATGTGTACACACGAGGCTGTCACCCACGAGATATCCTCGTGGAATTAAAACTAGTATTTGCTTATTTATTATACTGCAAATTAGTCTTGATTTCAACTTACGTAGGAGAAACCCTTGACGACAAGTTGTAATCAATCTTGTAAAGTTGAAAGGTTATGATTAACTTGGGCATTTGGCTATTGCAGGAAGAAGATTTCGGGTGGGAAAGATAAATGGAAAGAAAGTAATCTATGTGAGATGTGGGGTTGGAATGGTAAGTCAGTTTTTTACTCTCTTTCTTGCACCGTATTAAGGGTGGATTTGGAATAATATTTCAAGTAGAGTTAAGGGAGTAAAAATCTTTTATTGAGTATAACGTTTAACAAAAAGTTAGATGTTGTTCGGTGTTCAATTAAAAAAGCGCTTAAGTTAGCATATTTTTTGACAATATATATATAAAAGAGTTTTTGGTTATGATAAATTACAAAAAATCATTAACAATGTATTTGTAATGAAAATGATATACGATGAGAAATCTAAAACTAAGATTGGATTTGGTTATTTTAATCATAAACCAATGTTTGGTAACTGCAAGGGACCGAGACTTTATCACCCAACAGTATCCAATAGTCCCATCAACATGAGACTGAATAAACCCACTTATAATGGTGGGTTTACTAGTCCTGGGACTAAGACTATTGCTTTTGTCTTTTTTTTGTAAGAAAAAAATTTATAATAATCTCATACATAAGTTGTAATTTAATTTATTCTTAGAATAATTTATTTTTATTTGTTTTATTTTTTTTAAAAGCAATTTTTATTTAAAAATAATTTTAATATATTATATAATATAACTTTACTTTTAATAAAAATGTAATAATATGATACATAATTATTTTAATCCAATCACAGGTTGTACAAAACATATGACAAATATTAATTTGTTATTCAATTTTCATTCGATTATTAAGGACCAAGATTATTTCAATCCTAATTTCTCTCAAGGGGATTGAAGAATCCAAATTCGTTGGGCCCACTGTAATCCCACTGTACGGAACCGTGATTGTTTTAGCTTTGGAAAACAGACCTTGGACTGAAATGAGTTCTTTATAGATGTTAACACTTATTATTCAAGCATGTCATTAGGCAATAAAGTGAGAAAGAAGAATTTTGGCAATTGCTTGTCAATAAAAGACCTATAGCAACTAGAAAGCCAATCTTTTTGGTTGATTGTAAGCTCTTGACCTATAACAAGTACCATCATCTATTTACCACCTGAAGGGAAATTTCTGAAATGTCACAAAATGTCATTAATTGTTCAAACTTATTTGAATAATTTGGTGTTGGGTCAATCAGGTGAATGGTGCTGCAGCAACACAGCAAATGGTGGATTTTTTCGACGTAAAGGGGGTTGTCCATTTCGGCATTGCTGGCAATGTAAACAATTCAATGTCCATCGGAGATGTTACTATACCCCAACAATTTGCTCACACTGGTCTCTGGGACTGGCTGGTACAAATAACTTCTAATCTTCACTTAATCTATAGTGAAAAGTACTATTAATCTGTTGTTATTGCAGCTTTAAAACTGATTAAAAAAAAAAAAAAAAAAACTAAAATCTCATAATTGGCAGAATCCAAATGCAACATTGGACCCTAGCTATGTTGCTCATTTGGACTTTAAGGGCTACAATGTACCAAAAAGCTGGGATGGTTCCAATCTTTTGGGACGTCTCGGATACAATTCTGAGCAGTTCTTTTCTGAGTCTGGGACCCCAAACATTGCTCAGCCTTTGCTGTGGGCTCAAGTCACTATGCACTGGCTTCAACTTGCTACTAACTTAGAGGTGGGTTTGGTATCATTTTCACTTTTTTTTTTTCGTCTTTCAATAAGTTATAATGAAAACAATGAACTGTATTACACGTTTTAACGGTGCTCTCTGACCAGGATGTCCTGGAAAATAAAACTGTAATGCTATAAATCTAACTATGTGATATTACAAAACTAAACATTTAAGTTTGATAGATGGACTTAGGGTCTAAGTGATAAAAAAAAGTTTATTTAAAATTTATCCTAAACGTTTTTGCTATTTACATTTTTTATTAAAATATTAACAATAATGGTTACACAACCCAAATGATTAGTCCAAAAATCAATTCAAATAATGTTGCGAGTGATTTGTCCTTACCATGTCATTTACCTCATCATCCTATGATTCATCACTTGCCACAGAATTTAAATTGGTTTTTGGATTGGCTTTTTGTATAATATTATTCAAATTTTAATAGTTTTTCAAATTCCCCCCACCCCTAGATTCCTGGAGTTGGCTTCGCCTCTGGGTACCATTCAGAGTGAAATGAGTCCGATATTGTGATTATATCCAGCTCTAATATACACAATATTAAAGTGACAAATAGACTCAAAACCTTCATTTTCAGATATATGAAAATTTACTACAACTTTCAAAAGATTATAATTTGCAAATGTACACCCTTGCAATTTCAGGGAATGGCATTGGAACAATGTGTGAATTCAAGTCTATGCCTCAAAGAAAAGCCGAAACTAGTAGTTGGACTTAGGGGATCAACAGCCAACATTTTTGTGGACAATGCAGCTTATAGGGACTTCCTTTTTCAAACTTTTCAAGTTTCTTCGGTGGACATGGAGAGCTCAGCTGTTGTTATGGTAACCCTTCAAATTTATCATTATCATTAAATGCCTCTCTACTTTCATTTTCTTTTATTCGTGTGCAGTAGCATTTGATTCGTAATCCAAAATTATTTATCTGTTAAGATAAAATATTTATTTCTTTATGACACGAGAATCTATACAATTTTGTTTTTATTTAACATTATACTATATATACTCTTTAAAGCGTCTTAAAGATACACGTTAATATTCTGCAATCAATTAGAAACCTCCTTGAATTTTGGTTGGAGACATCTTGAAATATCTATGAGTACTTGTTATAAACCTCTTTAGTAGAGGTTATTTAATTATGAAAATCTGAACCATCCGAATTTGCAGATAAGCTTGTCAAATGGGTTGCCGGTGATTGTCATCCGAGGGCTGTCGGACATAGCCGGAAGACAATCGGGACCGAACGACATTCAAATATTCGGGTCACTTGCAGCTCGCAATGCAGCCGAAGCTGTTGTTCAATTTATCAATAAGCTATAAGAATTATCATTATCTAGTTACTATCGTCCGTTTTTATTTAAGTGATTAATGTGTTTAATTAATAATACTATATCAATCATGTGTTGGTGTGAGTGGATCGGCGCTCTCATCCCTTAAGCAAGGTCGTGGGTTCAACTCCCCTTGTGAACGGAGCTACACATATTGGGAGCACTTTACCCCTTAGTGGGCCGACCCGGTGCGAATTTGGATTAGTCGAGGTGTGGTCTAGGCTGATTGCACCGTATGGTGGATCCGCCCCACCCGAAAACCGGATGGTGTAAACCAAAAAAAATAATACTATTTAGTCTTTTTATTTTAATCTATCCACTTATTTAAACTAGGTAATTTTTTTTTTTTTTAAACTTTTTACCATGTGAGAGTTATTTACCTAAACCCTAAGCTCGTCCATCTACAGCTAAGCTACGCCCTTGTGGACATCTCCTTACCTTTGTTGGGGTTACTATTAGCATTACTAGAAGAAGATATTCTAAACTTATTTTAATGTTGTAATTTTTAAATAAAAATCAAACAATTAGAAATTCATATATAAATGTATAGATTTTAAAATGTTAAGGAAAAAAAAAACGAAAAACAATGAGGTAGTAAAAACTAAAAACAATGATTTCAATACATTGATTTGGACTTAATTAGCAAATTAATAATTGATGATTTAATTACAAAGCTAAACTCTTTCGAATTTCACTAGATATTTAAATATATATACTCTGTTCTTCTGTACTAGAGCAAACGTGGCCAAGGTTGTGATCAAACTAAACATGAGCCACTTGCTCATTAAAAGGCACTTTTTATAAATAAAGAAAAAATAGGGAAAAATTCATTTTGGTCCTCAAGTGATTAGTTTTTCATTCTTTTTTAATGATGTTTGCATTTTTAGTTCCTATAGTCCCTCAAAAGTCGAAAATGAGGAAAGGAAAATACATATGAATAACCGAAAAGTAAGAGATGAAAACAAATCTTAGAAATGCTTAGCCATAGGTAATAGCTTAGAAGTTAGAACCAAAAAGAACCACATCTTGAAATCATCAAAATCAAGCTCTTTTTACAATCAAAATTTATAACTCAAATGAGGAAAAAAAAGGGTAAAATTCTCAAGATATTCACTACCATAGAAAGAACACAAAACGAAACAAATAAATACCAAGATATTCTACTTTTTCCAACGGCAACTAAAAATCTTCGCCGTATTTAGGCTTTTCCTAATATTTTTATGTTAATTATAGTTATGATTTTTTCGGTCAATCTATCTATTCAGTAAATAAATAGGAGTTCTATCTATCAATATATGGTCTTGGACCATTAATAATGATTTTTCTTTCGAGTTTGGACACTTTATTGATCCGCTTACTTCTATTATGTCAATATTAATCACCACAGTTGGAATTCTGATTCTTTTTTATAGCAATAATTATATGTCTCATGAATATTGCCTTTTAGTCTTGTTCACTCTCAAGTTCTACATTCATTAATGTATTCACTATGGTTACCGGTTTAAACCTTGTTATATTGTGAAGCTTTGTTGCAATACATGCATAGTTCAACAATACGATAAGAAGCTTCCAATTAACCAATTTTCAATCAAAATTAAAGCCTCAAAAAATACTAAACCAATTAAATTTTTTATTAATAATTATTAAAGTTGATATCAAATTAAAATAATATACCTATTTATAATAAACTTAACCTAATACTACTCAAATAACTTTTTCTAAAAAGATAAAAACAACTCAAACAAATCAATAAATTAAAAGTAAATCTAAAATAAAATGAAGATAAATCATATTAAAATGTAAATTCTCCTGAATTGTCTTAAATCATCGTGTTAAATGCATACTTAAAAATTACAATACGTACTAATGACAGAATGTTATCACAAATAAGTCCCACCACAATTATTAACAAAACATGAAATTTTGTATTGAAAATTTTCCACCAAACTAAAGATCAAACTTGTTGGTCATGCTTTGCAAATTGCAATTATGACAATATTTGTGATCTTAGATTCTTAGTATAGATATCTTCATTAATGTTTTACATTTGTATCGTGTGAAAATTATGCGTGTTGACAGTGACAATATGATATCGTGTTTATTGGATATGTACAATCAAAGGAATTTGCTTTAATAATAAGCTACAATTTTAAATTAACCCTCAAATTAATTAAAATTTTAAAAATAACCATTATCTCGATTTTTTGTTCTTTTTTTTTTTTAACTAAAAAAATGATTTTTGAACAAACTTACACTATCCACACCATCTTTAACTTGCAAAATTTCATTTCTAGAGGAGAGGGAAACTAAAAATGAAGAGAGAGAACCCAAAATTTATAGAGAGAAACATGTAATTACCTAAATAGAGAAACCCAAAATTAACTTAGCTTGTAACTTTTTTTTTTCTTTTTTTTTTCTGTTTGTTTGTTTAAAATCAAGATTTTGTGTGATAATATGTGATTAACATGTTGGATTCGTGTGTTTTATCGATTGATTTGCTTGATTTGTCAATTTTGTGTTTCAAGCAACATTACACTTTGATTTTCATATATTAGTGTGTAAACAGTTGTTCTCAATGTGTAAACATTGTTATCGATATGTAATCATTTGTTTTTCAACGTATAATCTTTATTTTGTTCTCAGTATGTAGGCATTTGTTCTCAATGTGTAAACATGTGTTCTCATCATGTAATCTTTATTTCTTTCTCAACATGATGTATAAAACCTTTGAAAGACTTTTGAGGGGGAAACAATATTAAATTTGCACCCATAATATGTGATTTGGAATCGTCTCGACGAAGAGAACAAAGTTGTAGAGAGAAGAGCGAGAAACCTATTGGATGTAAGGAAGAAAATTATAGAGAGGGAAATAGAAACAGATGAGAGAGAGAGAGAGAGAGAGAGAGAGAGAGAGAGAGAGAGAGAGAGAGAGAGAGAGAGAGAAGTTAAAATGAACAGATGAATAACTCGGTTAACATACATATTATTTAGGGCAATTTCCATCCACTCAATATTAACAAAAATGTGTTTCAAATAAAAAAATATTGACAAAAATTGACTAATAAGAGAAGAAAAACTTCCAAGGGTAGCTAATTTTGAATTTGTTACTAATATAAGGGCCAAATTAGAGAATTTCCTCTTAATAATATTCTACTTGTCGTGTTTCTTGCCACTATGATATATGTTATTATTTATCAATAAACTAGATATCAAAATCTGCAATACAACAACAACCTGTCATATTATATACTCATATACTTTTCTTACCTAATAATTTAGATTGTAGGTCAAAACTCGTATGGTAGATGGCATTTATGACAAACTTAACTTTCATATAGTATATATATATATGGCATATGGGCTATCTCATCAGTCCTCAACCTACACATGGCTGCTAGATTGGTTCCTTCAATATTGTTGGAGGTACTGGTTTTGATCTGTTTAGTTTCTACTTGTATTTCTTCCAAACCAACAAATAGGATAAAATCTCTGAATGTAATCAAGGAGCTGAATCGCAAAGGGAAGTATATTGGTCTCATCACTGTCACAGCAACTGAAGAGAATGCTTTTTTTGCCACTGGAGCTTTTATGCCTCACTCTAAACACCCATTTGTGGATCTAGCAGGTATGTACCCTTATCAATAATGTGTGGTGGTTAAGACTTAAGACTTAAAAAGATCTCTGCTCTCTGTTTTTATTCTTGTAAAATGTCTGAATTTATTAATAATGTTGCAGGAAGACGATTCTTTGTTGGAAAGGTAAATGGAAAGAAAGCAATCTATGTGAAATGTGGGGTTGGATTGGTAAGTCAGTTTTCACAGTTTAGATTTCAGACCTATTCAGATTTCAGTACAGTATGGTCCCAGCAAAAATAACAAACACTTATTTATTTTGTCAATCAGGTAAATGCTGCTGCAACCACACAGCAATTGCTGGATCATTTTAATTTGAAGGGGATTATTCATTTTGGTATTGCTGGCAATGTAAACAATTCAATGTCTATTGGAGATGTTACAATTCCCAAACAATTTGCTGACACTGGTCTCTGGGATTGGCTGGTATAAACAAAGCTCATTTTCACAACTTCTATTGTTTGTTACTTTAATCTGATAAGAAAATTTGATAATTGACAGAACCCAAATGCGACATGGGACCCTAGTAGCTATGTTGCAGAATTGGATTTTGATAACTACAATGAACCGAATTTCAATGGTTCTAATAATCTTTTGGGTCATCTGGGATATGAGACTGAGCAATTCTTTTCAGAGTCAGGGGATCCAAACACTCCTCAGCCTCTGTTTTGGGCTCAAGTCAGTGAGGACTGGCTTCAGGTTGCTGCTACTAACTTAGAGGTTTGTATTTCTTGTCCCAATTCTGATTATTTTACGGCAACTTGAACATGAAACATTGTCAGACTGCTCTTACGTTAAGACACTTCGGAGGGTGGTACTATTCTGATTATTATTTATAAAGACTGAATGCTATTATTGTTATTTCTATGTGACAATTTTAGGGGATTGAATTGGAACAATGTGTGAATTCAAGTCTGTGCCTCCCAGAAAAGCCGAAGCTAGTAGTTGGACTTAGTGGATCAACAGCCAACATGTTTGTGGACAATGCAGCTTATAGGGATTTTTTATATCAAAAATTTAATGTTTCATCAGCAGACATGGAGAGTTCAGCTGTTGTAATGGTAATTAACCTTTCGATTTATTATTCAATTTGTTAATAATATGGTGATTAGTTTAATTAACTTGGAATTAATTAAAGAAGTGATGATTAACAATGGTTTTGGTGGGATTTGGCGCAGACAAGCTTGTCAAATGGGTTGCCAGTGATTGTGATAAGAGGGCTATCAGACTTGGCTGGAAGACAATCAGGAGAAAACTCTTATGAAACATTTGGGTCACTTGCAGCTCGCAATACAGCCAAAGCTGTTGTTCAATTTATCAACCACATAAATGCATTTTCTTCTTCATTTTGATTTCATTTGCTCAACTATTTCGTAATTAAATCGGTATCTCCGGTATGGCCCATACCGTATGGGCCGGCCCAACCCTTTTGCTACCTCTACTTGAATTACATGCAATCGACATGAGATTGTCGATGGGGTTCTTCAGAAACATTTATCACTCCTCGTGAGTGGTTCTTTTTGGGAACTACTGTATGTTGATCGAAATAAATATTATAATATCCAACTACGAGGTATTTGATGAAGTAATTATAATTTTAAAATTGATTTGAGGTTTAGTGGAAATTGAGTTGTAATTATTTATTTATTTATTTATAAGTATTACATAAATTTTGGGTTTAGAGGTGGGAGAACTCGAACCCACAACCTAATTAGAGCAGACCTTGCGTCGGTGCACCAGGTGCAACCTCCTCGAGCACAGACCTAATTTTTATTTTTTTTATTTTTTTTTATTTAAGAAAAGAGTGACAATATTTACACCCCTGAAAAACTGTATGTACACACCTTTTGGTACATACACCCCATTAAAACTTTTAAAATGTTATAATTTATATGCATTCCCCACATATTACCAAAAATATAATTTCTTTTAGCTTTTGGTTAAATACAATAAACTAAACAATTATAAAGTAATTTTTTTTATATAAAAAAATCAACCATTCTCAGCAAGGTCAAGTATATCACTCCAAAGTTTCGTAAATATATATATATATATATATCACTCCAAAGCAACCTCATATATTGCAACCAGCCAACAAGACAAGAAATCATAATTCATTATAAAACTTCTCCAGTTCTGAGTTCCTTTACTAATTTTGGGATTAGCTGTTGGTATCGACTTCTAAAATATGCTTCTTAAATTGCAAGACCAAACTGGGGATATTTACAATAAGTTTTATATCAGCTACCAAATACCAATGTCCCCTTAAAATACAAGTTGTTTGTAACTGTAGGATATTAGAACATCTGCTTGGATTTTATGTCCTAGCACCTTTTGTTCTTTTGAATTCTCAGATTGTCTTTTTTTTTTTTTTTTTTTTGAAACCATAATGTCTCTTTTCTTTTTCATTTATAAAAATAAAATCATGTCATCAGGCCTACTTTCTTTTTCTTTAATAATTATTTAAATTTTATTTTAACTCATTGTTATTTAAATGAAATTATTTTCTATTTTTAAAAATATTTTAGAATAGTTATTTAATAATTTAATTTATATAATCATGATTTTAATTTAATTAATAAGTAGTTAATATTTCGATAAAAAGATATCATACATGTTGAAAATATTATATATTGTTTCTATTTGATATATAATTATATACTGTGCATATGAAATTGTTTTTCTTTTAATAGTTTTATTTAAGGGTAATATTGGAATTTTGAAACAAATAATACTTTGGGGTGTATATACAATTTTAGAGAGGTGTAAATATTATCACTTTTAAGAAAATTAAGTTTATTATGTTGGTCCCAAAATAGTTTTTTATTAAATGAAAAGTAGATTATAGGAGTGAAATATCAAGAGCCCAATTCGTTTTTAATAAAAGATCAAATGATCAAATTAAAGATAGAAGATCAAAAGGCCCAAGTAATGAAAACAAAATGAATGGTTCTAAAAGATAAAAATTGTGATTGGCTGGTATAAATGCAAACAAAACACTGGTCTCTGGGATTGGCTGGTATAAACAAAGCTCCATTTTCACAACTTCTATTGTTTGTTACTTTAATCTGATAAGAAAATCTAATAATTGACAGAACCCGAATGCGACATGGGACCCTAGAAGCTATGTTGCAGAATTTGATTTTGATACTACAATGAATCGAATTTCAATGGTTCCAATAATCTTTTGGGTCATTTGGGATATGAGACTGAGCAATTCTTTTCAGAGTCAGGGGATCCAAACACTCCTCAGCCTCTGCTTTGGGCTCAAGTCAGTGAGGACTGGCTTCAGGTTGCTGCTACTAGCTTAGAGGTTTGTAATTCTTGTCCCAATTCTGATTATTTTACGGCGACTCGAACCTGAGATATTGTCAGACTGAATGAACGTTCTTACGTTAAGCCACATCAGAGGGTGGTCCTATTTTGATTACTATCTATGAAGACTGAATGCTATTATTGTTATTTCTATGTGATAATTTTAGGGGGATTGAATTGGAACAATGTGTGAATTCAAGTCTGTGCCTCCCAGAAAAGCCGAAGCTAGTAGTTGGACTTAGTGGATCAACAGCCAACATGTTTGTGGACAATGCAGCTTATAGGGACTTTTTATATATCAAAAATTTAATGTTTCATCAGCAGACATGGAGAGTTCAGCTGTTGTAATGGTAATTAACCTTTCGATTTATTATTCAATTTGTTAATAATATGGTGATTAGTTTAATTAACTTGGAATTAATTAAAGAAGTGATGATTAACAATGGTTTTGGTGGGATTTGGCGCAGACAAGCTTGTCAAATGGGTTGCCAGTGATTGTGATAAGAGGGCTATCAGACTTGGCTGGAAGACAATTAGGAGAAACGCTTATGAAACATTTGGGTCACTCGCAGCTCGCAATACTGCCAAAGCTGTTGTTCAATTTATCAACCACATAAATGCATTTTCTTCTTCAATTTGATTTCATTTGCTCAACTATTTCGTAATTAAATCGGTATCTCCGGTATGGGCCGGCCCGACCCTTTTACTACCTCTACTTTAATTACATGCAATTGATATGAGATTGTAGATGGGGTTCTCCAGAAACATTTATCACTCCTCGTGCGTGGTTCTTTTTGGCTACTATGTTGATCGAAATAAATATTATAATATCCAACCACGAGATATTTGACCACGAGATATTTGATGAGGTGATTATAATTTTAAAATTGATTTGAGGTTTAGTGGAAATTGAGTTGTAATTAATTAATTATTTATTTATAAGTATTACATAAATTTTAGGTTTAGAGGTGGGAGGACTCGAGCCCACAACCTAATCAGAGCCGACCCTGGGCTGGTGCACCAGGTGCAACCGCCCTGGGCACAGACCTAATTTTTTTTTTTATTAAGAAAATCCCAAAATAGTTTTTTATTACATGAAAAGTAGATTAGGAGAGTGAAAGATCAAAAGCCCAATTCGTTTTTAATGAAAGGTCAAATGACCAAATTAATTAAAGTTAAAGATCAAAATGCCCAAGTAATGGAAACAAAATTAACGGTTCTAAAAGATAAAAATGACTAATTCGTTTTCAGATTAAAAAATCATTTTTTTAATATATATATATATAATTATAATCATGGAAACTCAAAAGTCATTTTCTTGTTGAAAACCAAATCATTTTTTTATCCCCTTGAAACCAAATCTTTATGATAAAAAAAGAGTAATACTAGACATCCTAAATATTTTTCCCAAATTATGTCCCAAATGATGTGGTATGTGAGGTGTCAGCATCTTATGAATCATGAGATTATGCGGTGATTGATAAGATACTGACACCTCACGTGCCACATCATTTGTGAAAAAAAAATTGGGACGTCTAGCATTACTCATAAAAAAATACTTGAGAGCAATACCGATTATAAATACCGTCACTATGTTAGTATTTGATAAAATAAAATAAAAAATCAAGTTTCATTGTATTAGTATTTGAGAAAAAAAAAAAAAAAAAAGCAAGGTTTTTTTTTTTCTTATTGTCAAAGTATTATTTTCCCAGTTAGAAACCAAATCTTGCTAAGAAAAAAAATTCTATAAAGCAATACAGATATCGTTAGTTTTAATAAAAATAAAAATAAAATAAAGCAAGCTTTTGTTTTTTAATTGTCAAAGTATCAATTTTTTCAGTTAGAAACCAAATCTCGTTGAGAAACAAAATTCCTGAGAGAGCAAATACCTTTAGAGTCTGACAAAAAATAAAAAAAAATAAAAAAATCAAGCTTTTTGGTTGTTTTGCTTCAAATTTTTTTTGAGAACCAGATACCATTGGTGTTTGATAAAAAAGAAAATCAAGGTTTTAGATGGATAAAGGACCCATTTCAGATTTTTCATCCTGAGCCTCTAAAAAATCCGTGAACCTCCTGATGTAAGTGTGAGAAATATACCAATATGCTACTGGACCAACCTTTATCTCGTATGGGTTTTGATTTTAATAGATTCGAAAAATTTCAACCCAACTCAAAGAATATCCCACAATTTTAAATTGTGAATTTGTGATGATGTGGAACGGTGTCTCTTCGTATTGTTAAAACGATAATATTTGTCGCCTTTTAAAAATGATTTAGGGTCAATTGGATATATTAATTTATAGCCTAAAGAAGACTAGAAGTGGTGTAAGTTTTACCTAAGAAGTCAGAAGATAGGAGGGACGTGGCGGCCACACATTTCAATGTTAACAAATTAAACTATAATATAAATAACTCTCCTTGTCATCTTCTCCATCGTTTCCTTATCTCAAAAGTCAAAACTCACACATACACACAGCTTAATTGTCTGCGATAGATATTAGAGATCAGAAAATGGCTTTTACTGAGAAGCAAGAAGCTTTGGTGAAGGACTCTTGGGAGATCTTGAAGCAAAACGTCCCTGAAAACAGCTTGCGCTTTTTTTCACCATGTAAGTACAACTTAAATGTAATCATGCGAGATTCGATCAACTAATTTACCACATGTCCACATCCTATAACGTTACAAAGTTAAAGATCTCGATTCTGTAATGTTATAAAGTTGGGATTCTGTACGTAATAAATATGGATAATACTTTGCACCTAATGATTGTTATATATGAAGAGATAGCAAATGCTAGCAAACTACCTTAGTTTTTCATTGATTAATTACTAATTAGAGTTGCAACAGTCTAGTTTGGAAGATAGCTAGACAAAGAACCTACTCTTTGTTTTGGTTTCAGCAATTCTATCTATATTTTAGTCAAACCTCGAATATTAACTATGAATATATTTACAAAATTTGTGACGGATTTTGACGATGGTATTGAAAATTGATGTCAGAATCTTAGAGATTGCCCCAGCCGCGAAAGCTATGTTCTCGTTTCTTAGAGATTCAGATGAGATTCCACAGAATAATGCTAAGCTCAAGTCTCATGCTACCAAGGTCTTCAAAATGGTGAGTGACTTTGAATTATATTTTTATCAATTAGTCACGAATTCCTTCCATATAATTTTGTTGTCTTTTAGTAAATTATTTCCGAGCCGAGACCTCAACCTGTATTTTGTGGTATTTTAGACGTGCGAGTCAGCGTTGCAACTCCGGGAGAAGGGAGAGGTGACAGTGTCTGATACTACTTTGAAATATTTGGGTTCCGTGCATGCCAAGAATGGTGTCATTGACCTCCATTTTGAGGTACTCTCCTAAATTCCTAATATATATATATATATATTATATTGCACATATTTTTAGGATATTCAGATCTATATTGTATTTAAAAATAATGGAAATTAAAAAATAAATCTCGATCAATTTAACAAAAAACTTCAATTTATTTTTAGAATGTCTATAAACTAATACAATAATGCTACTTTGTTCAAATCTGGTGTCCAAATGATGTGACAACACTCTAATCTGGATTATAGTGTTGCCACATCATTTAAACACCAGATTTGGTCAGAGTGGCATTACTCAAACTAATAATATTATTCAAAATAACAAACTATATGAAATGATGTTAACATCCAATCTTGGGGTCAATTTGTTTTAATAAAGTAATAAACCTTATAATTTGAGAATTAATATACATATTTATTTTTATAAATATTTGGTCCGGTGGTATACTATATACCTTTCGTACCTACATTACGAGGTTGTGAGTTTGAGTTCCGTCTCCCAAAAAAAAATCCGGAATTTATATAATACAGAAAAAACAAAACTGTAAAAATAGCAATATGCTGGTTCAAGTCAGCTACCGCGAGCACCCAAGTATGTGCGGGCAAGCCCGCTTTGGAGAGGGCTCATGAGTAGGACTAGGTCTTACCAAAAAAATTAATGTTACCCGTATTGGGCCCTCAAGCCCATTTGTGGCTTAAAATTAAAGGTCCGGCCCGGCCCGCTAACCAATTTGTGACAACCTCTAGCTGATATATTAGATTTTAAATAATAAATAATAAATAATATTATATACCATAAGATCTTTATTTTTTATTTATAAAGAAAAAAAAAAAAAAAAAAACTTAGATCAGTTGAGAATATAATTTTGTCTTATTGACTCAATAACTTGTCTCAAAAAACTTTTGCATCCATATATCAAATATAGTTAATTTAGTGAAACTAAATATCATTAGAAATTGGATAAAATTAGTAAGTGCTGCTTTGTTAACTTGAGATTTCTAAGGATTTAATTATATATCATTAATTTGAATTAGGTGGTGAAAGAGGCACTGCTGAGAACAATCAAAGAGGCAGTTGGAGAAAATTGGAGTGAAGAGATGGGGTGTGCTTGGGGTGAAGCCTATGATTAATTGGCTTCAGCCATCAAGGCTGAGATGAAACAAGAGCCTCCTCACCAGATTTCTTAGACTTAATTAATTTGGTTCATGTGTTTGTGTATCTTTTATTATATGTGAGAATTGATTGGCTTAAACTATCCCGGTAATATATATATATAGTGTTTCTATCGGTGGTGGACCCATGAATTTTAACCAGGTGGGGCACTTAAACAAAATAACAATTATATAAAAAAAAATACTGGAAAATTGAAATCATAGTAAAATGAGTTTTTTTTAAAAAAAAAAAAAAAACAAAATTGATTATATATATATATAAAGAAAAATCAATGATATAGTGAAGTTTAGAGTATAAAATAAACCAAATAAAAAACTTGCTCAAAATGAAGTAAATAATCTTACATTTAAAAAGAAATAAAAACAAGAAACATAATATTAATAAATAAATAATAACAAGAAAACAACATAAATTGCAATATAATTTTATAATAAGAAATTTTGTTTTGTATTTAATTATAATGAATTTAGTTTAAATTTATGCAAAATAATTGATTAATAAATATTACTAGACATATTTTTGAATTTATTATTCTTCTAATTATTGGTAAATTATTGATTTATTAATTCTAAATAAATTAAAGTTATAAAATAAAGAAAAATACTAACGATAAAATAAAATGAATCACAATAATAAATGGATTATTTTAAACAGTAAATTAAAGTTTATTGATGTGATGTGTTAGATATGTCAAACTAAAACTATTAGAAATAATAAAAGTTTAAAATAATAATAGATTATTTAATATAAAATCAAATTAAATTAACCATAAATCATGGGTAGCTAAGATGTTGATAATGACGGAAAAGAGAACGTGAATTATTTTTTATTTTAGAAGGAAATGAAAATTTGATAAAGGAATTAGAAAATATGATAAAATAAAAAGGATATAAAAATTATTAAAATCAAGCAAGATGTAATTGTTAGGGATTTGAACACTCATCATCAATGTACTCTACCCATTGTGCTATTAGGTTATATTGTATAATGTGAATTAATTATTATATATATATATATTATATACACATAATAATTTGTTTTTTTTTTTTCTTAATTGAGGCGGGGCATGAGCCTCACCTGGCCTTAACGTGGGTCCGTCCCTGCTTTCTATTGTCAGTTCGAATTGATATAAAATATATCAATTTCTTGCATGAGTCATTGGATTTAAAAAATGTTTTGAAAAGTGTATGCAACCAAGTCAAAGCATTTAAATCCAATGGCCCACATACAAGGAATTGCTATATTTATATCAGTTCAAACTGACAATAGAAAAACTATACATATATATACACACCAAAATTGATTGGTTTTATCTTATTCAATTGTTTAAATTTCATATATAATTTGTATTGAAATTTAGAGTGGTAATATGTATGTAAGTGCCTGTTTGGAAGAGCTTCACTATTCGTTAAAAGAGGTTTTATTTTTATTTTAATTTTTTTTTAAAGCTCTTTTCAAAAAACTTGTATCATTTGATTGTCACTTAGTAAAGCTTTTGGATGATTAAAAAAATTGTTTTACGTCTATTGGGAGAAGCTCGAATTTAAAGCTTTTCCAATTAGATCATTTTAAGCTTTTTTTTTTTTTTTTAATAATACTAAAATGTATAATATAAACCTATCATTTAATTATTATTATTTTAAAAGTATTTGGTAATCTTATCATTTAAAAGAGCTTTTTTAATTGACAACTAAACGACCAATAATTTTTCTTTAAAAGCTTTACTTGTATAACATATATTTCAAAATATTACTGCTAAAAGATCTACTTAAAGAAGCTCTTCCAAATAGGTCCTAAATCAGAGACAACCAAATGCGACCGCGCCATCCGATTGATCGATTCTTTTTTTTCTTTTTTTTTAAATAATATATTTCTCTTTTAGTTTTTAATTTTTATTAATTTAAAATGTTATAAGCTGATGTGGCAATATATGATTGGATAATCAATTTAATTTAATTTATATCTACTAAGACAAAAAGACCGTGTTGCTTTTAGGTCACCATTTACTAACGATGGTAAATCATTAATTGATGGTTCAGAGTGGAGTCAGTGTAATAAATATGCAATTATTTTTTTTTTTCCTTTTGAGTGCAATTTTACCATTTATTGTGGTATATTAGTGCAATTTACCCTTTTTATTATATATATAATCTTTTATTACGAAGTTATATTTTTTATCGTGGGTGCAAATGGCGTTTCATTAATAATATTTTTTAGATTTTGTTATAATTATAATGGTGAATTTAATATACAAAAGATAAAACAACTTTGTTATAATATGACAAATAAAGGGTATTACGTACTTTAACTAAAATTATTAAAGTCAAGTATTATATTTAACACTGTTAAACCGTTAGAAGGACCAATTTGGTCATTTCTAAAAAGAGGAGGACCAATTTGACACTTGGAAAAATATGAGGACCAATTTAGTTACTTTTGTAAAAGTTGTAAACAATTTGGAATTAAAAAAAAAAAAGTTCAAGACCTGACTGATAATAAAAAGTAGAAAAAAAAAATCTGACAGAAAAAAATAAACAAAAGAAAAGCAAATCATTGAGAGTGAACAGTTGAGTCTTGCTTGCAGTCAAGTAACAATTGAAAATATGTTGAATCATTCTGCATCGATTTGTGTGCTAAAATCATGGATGATTTTGTTGAGCTCTATTGCTCTGTAACTCCAAAGCTTCTATGTTGAATTTGTATCCCCAATCGTCAAGCCAATTACACCCGTATGCGACACCGTGTAGAAATCGAGGATCTAGTTTCAAAAAAAAAAAAAAAAAAAAAAAAGCAATCGAAGATCCATGAATCTCTTCATCAACGCATCTTGCACTGGTAGTTTTCTTAAGAAAAAAAAGCAAAAAACAGATCAAGAAATAAAAACTTTGATTTCAAATTGTAATAGCAAATTTGTCTGAATTCTTACTGGATACAAAGACATGAGCAGAGGGACCATATAGAGATTCATGAGCTCTAAATTGGAGTTAGAGTTGGACAATTTAAAGATTCTCTTCAGAGATAGTTGGAGTTTTCTTTGGTTCCATTGATGGTGAGAAGTTGAGCAAAGCCATTCCAGTGAATGACACCATGCCAGAGATAGGTGTTGAACTCGATTAAATCCATCTTTAGAGGTCTGTTCCATTTATCATATTCTGCCCTTCTGGTATAATCAACTGGTACCTTCGTTTCGATACAAAATGGTGACTCCAACCTTCAAAAATTATAACCCAAAAATCCTTATCATGCGATCTCTATCTACCAAATTGAGACTCAACCAGGTGATCTGCATCTTCTAGAACATGGGGGAGATCGATTTGATATCTTCCATAATAAGAGCATCTCCAATGCTAATGTGGGTTGTGAAAAAATTAGATGCCACTTAGGATGGACATCCATTTTGTTAAAAAATCCATCTCCAATGCAACTTCTCTAGTATAACTTCAAGCTGAGGTGCAGTGGCAACTTTTTTTTTAGAGACTGTCAACATGACTCTCTGATTTCAGACGGTCTGTTGGACGGCCGTCTTGTTGGCCCAGTCAGCAACCATTCATATCTTTTACCTTATTTTATTCAACAATTCTAAAGTATATTTAAGGAGACCAATAATAAATTGACACGTCATTAAAAATATATATTTTACAAGTGAAGCAATGTAGACCACTTTTTTATTTGAATGTCTATCAAGTTTAGTTAGATGCCACATATGAAGCAATTAATTTGACAATGTTGACATATCACCATTTTTTCAAATGCAAGCCACATTACCATTGGAGATGCTCTAAGGAGATCAGATCCGGATCTCGTTCCAAAATTTTGTAGATCTTTTGATCCAAATCTTATTTTCTTTTAATTAGTTTTTTTTGCTTTAAATTAATTTAAAATTTAAAGGCTGAGGTGTCAATATGTGATTGGACAAACTAATTTTCTTTTCCATTTATTAATAACATCCTACGAGAAAGACAGTTTAACCCCTCAGCCGTTATTGACTAACGGTGGTCAACTGTTAATCAATGGTCAAAGGGTATGTTTGTGTTATTATGATATTCTTTCCGGTTTTAGTGTTATTATATTTATATTCAGGGTAAGTTAGTGTAATTTGCCCTAGAAAATATTGTGAATGAAAAAAAAAAAAAAAACACACACATCATAATAATAATAATAATAATAATAATAATAATAATCTATTAGTCTGAACACTTTAAAAGTAACAATCTATTAGTCTGAACGCTTTAAAAGTAACTTGACCACAAGAGCAAGGCAAGTTACACGAAAATCTCCTTGACATTCGATGAAATGCAATCAGGGCCGTCTCCAGATATTTTGGGGCCCGAGTGATTTTATGATATTAACAAAAATCGGGACCCTATATAAAATTATTATCACTAACATAAAAATTCATCATTACTAAGAAAACCAAAAAATAGCGTTAGATCCATCAACTAAATTCAACAAATACTTGAAAAGTTCAAAATAAAAGCAACTGATTTTGTAAATTACAAGAAATAGTGGGCTGTTTCAGAAATAAAAGAAAAGGAGACATTGAGAGATGAGACAAACACCTTTTTGGAAGCAAATCAAAATGGGAAAGGAGGCTAGTCGACTGAGAGAGAGGACGGTGATTTTAACTTAGACAATGTCAAACTAGGTTAGTAAAGAAAAGTTAGCAATTGGACTCTCTTTCAAAAGAAAAAAGAATTCAATTGGACTCAGACAATTTTGACTTAGATGATGTCAAACTAAGTCTAATATATTATAATTCAATTGGGCTTTAATGTTTATTTTTATTAAATTGAATTAGATATAGATAAGAGTGTCGATATTTGCACCCCTTAAAAACCGTATGTGCACCTCTTTTTGTATGTACACCCCCATCTAAAATTTTAAAAGATGAAATCTTGTAAACACACCCTCACACATAACCAAATATATCCTCTCTTTTAATATTTTAAAAGTATTATAAATAACAAAATTATAAAATAATATATATATCATTCATGGAGGAGCCGCGGTTCTCCTTTTGGATGAGGCAAGCCTTTTCTATACTGTGTTGATGGTGGAGGAATGTATCGATGCAACAGCAAATTCATATGGATTCTCTTGCTGCTGTGTTGATTTTACCTTCAAAATATCTCTACATCCATCACAAATGAAATAGTTAGAAGGAAAACGAGTTAAATGGTGATGTTTGTGAAGTAGTGGATGTAGTATTTCAGGTGCCAAGCAACCCATTTTCGCTTTGTGTGTTGGGATCACATAAACTCAACATGTGATCATGGCAAAAGAGTTCATTTGCTGATTGAATTGATTTGGGTTTTTGTTTTTGTTTATTATTCGTTTTTTCCTTTTTTTTTTTTTTTAATAAAATTTATTTAGTTACTTAAAAATTCGAAAAAGTAAAATAGTTATAAGAAATTATTATATATATATTTTAATTAAAATATCAATAATTTAAGGGTAATACTGGAATTCTGAAAATATATAAATTTGGGGTGTACATACGGATTTAGAGGGGTGCAAATATCGTTACTCTATAAATAATTGGACCTTATTAAAAAAAAGTAAAGAAATGTTTGAGATTAAGCTTTTTTAAACTTAAATATATTAGACATAAGGCCTCTAATTTTATAAAACATGAAGAAGAGATTGAACCATTTGAGATCCCTAATTTTATAAAAGATGAAGAAGTATTGGGCTTTTTGGGGGGCCCAGCATTTTGATGGGTTTGCTGCCCTCATGGGCCGGCTCTGAATGCAATGTATATTTTATTAGTTTTTTACTGTACAAATGTCTATATATACAGAGAGAGAGAGAGAGAGCCAAACAATCAAGAAATTAACATCATTTCAAGCTCTTTCTTTTTACAAAACATGGCTTCTAAAACTTGCTTACTTTTTGGCTTATGTTTTCTTTTTTCTGTGATTTTTCTACCCAAAATTCAATCAAAAAACAATAACCCTTTTCAATTCTTGCAAAGCCTAGAAAATGTCCAAAAGATTGATCACAATTATACTGGGATCAAAGAACTCAAAAAGTATCTTAAAAGATTCGGATACTTGAAAAACTATGATGATAATGTTCCTGCAGGCCTTGAAGATGCTCATGACAATGATCTTCTCGCAGCCATTAAATTATACCAGCGGAGTTTCCGTTTGAATGTCACCGGAATCCTAGATTCCGACACGGTGACACAAATGATGAAACCCAGATGTGGCGTGCCAGATCATGTCATGATCAAACCAAAAAACCACGGTCATCGGGACGACAAGGGCAAATCTTTCCACACTGTTGCTCACTATCAATTCATCCGAGGAAACCCTAGATGGTCCAACAAGCAACTCACTTATACGTTCAGTTCAACTGCTCAAGTTCCGGATGATCTAAACGTAAGGTCTGCATTCAAATCAGCTTTTCAAAGCTGGGCTCAAGTGACCGATTTCAGCTTCGAAGAAGTAGCAGCTGGTGGTTCTGATGATTCAGATATTGTGATCGGATTTCACCGCGGAGCCCATGGAGACCGCTATCCATTTGATGGGTTTCAAGGGGTTTTGGCGCACTCTTTTCAACCAACTGCTGGTATTAGTCATTATGATGCTGATGAGAATTGGAGTTCGAATTCGAACATTGGACTTGATGAACTGGACTTGGAATCAGTGGCATTGCATGAAATCGGACATGTTCTAGGGCTAGATCATGAAACCGGCTTGCCGGAGGCGGTCATGTATCCAACAATTAGCTATGGACAGACAAAAAGAGATTTGAATGATGATGATATTCAAGGTATACGAACCCTCTATAATTTGTCTTAATTTTCGAGTAAAATATATGTCCTGGACTTATCAGACAAGAGATCCTGCACTTATGAAAAAGGTTGTATATGTATACGCAACCTTTAATAATAATGTTATTGAAGCCTCTATCTGTCATTTTAATTTGCAAATAGTATTGAAAGTATTGTCAACGAGTGTTGTACCTTTGAGAAGGATCTTTATGTTAAGAGTTTAATAACAAATAAAAGTTATGCTTTTAATATATCATGTGGATATATAGCTGACTCTCAAGTCTCAATTACAATGATTTTGAATATTATATTTGTGTTGAAAATTAGAAATAATCACTAAAAAAAAAAAGTGACATACAATATAAGTAAAGAAATTGTCACAATTTCAATATTGAGACTTGAGAGTAAATTGCACCCACGATGAAAATCTAACTTCGTAATAAAAGATTTTTTTTTAATTTTATATATATATATAATAAAAAGGGTAAATTGCACTAATATACCACCCACAATGAAAATCTAACTTCGTAATAAAATATTATTTATTTATTTATATGTATATATAATAAAAAGGGTAAATTGCACTAATATAAAATTGCACTCAAAAGGAAAAAAAATAATTGCATTTATTACACTAACTCCACTCTGAACCATTGATTAATTATTTACCACCGTTAGTTAATGGTGACCGAGGAGCAACACAGTCTTTTTGTCTTTGTAGATATTAATTAAATAAAATAAAATTGATTACCCAATCACATATTGCCACATAAGCTTATAACATTTTAAATAAAGAAGAAGAAGAGAATCGGTCAATTGGATGGCGCGGTCGCATGTGCTCAACCGGGAGCAGATCACTCTATCTCTGATTTAGGATCTGTTTGGAACAACTTCTTTAAGTAGATCTTTTGAAATAGATCTTTTACAGGTAGAACTTTTAAAGAAAAATTATTGGTCGTTTAGTTGTCAATTAAAAAATCTTTTTTTAATGATAAAATTACCAAAATACTTTTAAAATAATAATAATTAAATGATAGGTTTATATTATGCATTTTAGTGTTATTAAAAAAAGCTTAAAAAGATCTACTTGGAAAAGCTTTAAATTCGAGCTTCTCCCAATAGATGTAAAACAACTTTTTTAATCATCCAAAAGCTTTATTAAGTGACAATAAAATGACATAAGTTTTTTGAAAAGAGCTTTTTTAATTAAAAAAAAAAAAACTTCTTTTAACGAATAGTGAAGCTCTTCCAAACAGGCAATTACATAAATGTTACCGCTCTAAATTTCAATACAGATTATATATGAATTTTAAACAGTTGAATAAGATAAAACTCAATCAATACATTTGAAGTTTAAAAAAATGAGTCATGAGTCACGAGTCATTGACATTTTACATGTTAACATGAGGCATGCATGTCATGAGTCATAATATTTCTATATCTTCGTCTGACAAACGTAGTACACATTCATGACATACATGCCTGTGTTGCCATACAGTTAGGGTAAATGTCAAGCTCAAAATTGGTATATTTCTTTTTCTTATTCCACTTTACATGTAAACATATATAGATGCAAACCTACTTGTTGGAAATCACATGTGAACAGCAGAAAAAATCTCACATGAAAAATTAAACATAGGAAAATTGGTTAGTATATACAATTGGTTCAACCTTCAAATTGTGTCCGGGAAATAACGACATCACACTTGCAAGCAACAAGTGCACCTTTCTTTCCATGTTAGTGGTGTGGGGTTCGATTTTCACCATACACATTTTACAAACGTGTGTGAAGAGTTTTCTCCTGTGTTGTAAGAGGAGATATCCATCAACAGTTGATTCAACCTACCAAGTTTCAAACATTACATCTTCTATATAGGGGCGGAGCCATAAATTCAAGATTAGGGGGTGATCATTATATAAAAACAAAAAAATTAGGAGGGCCGAAGTGAAAAATCTATAAATTTCGGGAAGAATTTTATATTTTATTTAAATGGTTTTTAAAGTTTTCTTGAGGGAATTGAAGGGGGCCATGGTCATTGTCAGCCCCCTCTCCCTCCACCCTTACTTGTATATATTATCTTATTATTGCCCATAAATCCACAATAAGTGTGGGGAGACCTGATCGGATCCCAGTCGTGAGAGTTAACTTCTTCAGATTACGAGAGTAGACATCTGTGCCGTATTTAGAAAAAAAAACAAAAAAAGTCTATATATATAGGCAAAAGATCCATGAAGCAGCACACTCTCAAGTTTTCTTTCTTTATGCAAACTACTAGGTTTACATGAAATGGCCCCTAAAAGCACTTGCTTACTTTTTTGCTTATCAATACGAGGGAGATATGGGCCTTGCAATCTTGCTGTTATGCACAGGCAAAATTTGTCTTTTCGCGGTCTCTACCAATTTTGCTCATTTTCTCTATCTTTTGATTTCTTTTCTTTCAAAATAAGATCAAACACCTCTTCTATGGAATGTGACCTACACATGCTTAACAAACACATAAAGATACTAATTTCACTCGAGAACAAAGAATAAATAATAGGAAATAGGGGTCTAAAATATGTATAGTTGTTTGTAGTCTCTGTAGCTCTTTGCTTTGTTCTTGGGCTTTTGCTCTGTTTTTTGTTAGCTATCAGTTGCCTGGTTGTTAGGTTAGCTTGGGTTCAGTTCCTGCTCTGCTGTTTCTTTTATTGCTTGCCATTGTGGCTATTTAATAAAAAGCTGTTAAAAAAAGAAAAGAAAAAAGAATTGGACCGATCACTACCCACAATAACCCAAACAGTAATTTACATATTAATATAAGTTGAGTCATTTTATAATAATATTCAAATAAAATTTTAATGATATTGAAAAAGATATTTTAGGTTTTGTAAACTAATAATAATAATAATAATAATAATAATAATAATAAAAATAAATAAATAAATAAATAATGTTAAAGTCTAGCAAAATTGTTTTGTAGTGTACTTAGAATTTTCTTTTTGTACTTTTTTGTAATTTTAATTAGGATAAAATTTTCATATAATAAAAAAAAATTAAAATGGAGTGTAGAAAGATATTTAGTAGATTGTCAATAGCATTACTCGATTATTGTTAGAATTTTTTAAGGGCAAATTAGTACTTTCAGGGTGTCATGTGAGGATTGATCATTAAAAATCCGGTAAGATGGGCTAAATTGATGTATTTAGGAAAACTTAGGGACCACTTGCATTAAAAATGAAAAGACGACATTGCAAAAACTTATATTTTGCTAAAATCTAGAGACTAAATTGAAAATCACCCTTTATTTTATATGTTTTATTTGTTCTATTCATTTTATTTTTTAATGTATTTAAAATGGAAATCCAATTTTTACACTTATGGAAAATTATGTTTTTTTGTTAAAATATTTTAACTTGTTTGATGGTAAAATAATGTTTTCTATCAATCAACTAATGTTAAGGGTAAAATAATTGTTTTATATTTTTAATTATGGTTGACCGTTAAAAATTTAGTCAGAAGAATAATTTTTTTATTTTTTATTTAAAAAAAATTTTAGGAACCACGGGAGTTAAAAATTAAAAGATAGATGAAAAATGGTGTAGAAAAATTATTAGCTATAGGGACTAAAATGATAAAAAAAATTTTAACAACTCAATCAAGAGGAAAGCTGTTTTTTCTTTTGTATTTTCTTTTTCTTTTTTAACCTTTCCTGGCAGGACCGCACTTAGACCAAAAGCGAGAATCATTTAAAGTAAAGTAATGTGTACGAAGGGAATTTTTTTTTTCTAGGTTCACATACAAACAAGAAAAGAAAAGCAACACGTACAAGTCAACACGTCAAGTTCCTTTATAGAAAGACTTTGACTCGGATCGGTCCTACTCCTAGGTCAACAAGTCAACTTCCACAAAACAAACAAGAAAAGAAAAGAAAAGAAAAGCAACACGTACAAGTCAACACGTCAAGTTCCTTTATAGAAAGACTTTGACTCGGATCGGTCCTACTCCTAGGTCAACAAGTCAACTTCCACAAATTAATTATCTTAAAATTAAGCAAATAATGCTCATAAACCAGCGTATATATAACAGACAAATGATCTATGAAAATATGAAATATATAGAATTCTCTTGATTAGTAAATTTTACTCTTGTGATGGCTCCTAAATTTTTCTTGCTTTTTGTGTTATGTTTTCTTCTTTCTTTTGTGGTGATATTACCAAAATTCGTTGAATCAAAAACTGATCATCATAATAACCCTTTTCAATTCTTGCAAAGCCTAGAAGAGTGCCAGAAGGGTCAGAGAGTAAAAGGCCTCCAAGACCTCAAAAAGTATCTCCACAAATTTGGATACTTGAACTATGATAATGTTCATGTTCCTACTACAGGCCTCGATGAAAATGTTGTTCATGATCACGATCAGTTTGATGATCTTTTGGAGTCCGCCATTAAAACATACCAACAAAGTTATAGTTTGAATGTCACCGGAATCCTAGATTCCAATACGATCAACCAAATGATGAAACCCAGATGCGGAGTACCGGATCATGTAGTCAATGGCCACAAGTCTATACACAATGTTGCTCACTATCAATTCATCTCAGGAACACCAAGATGGTCCAAATCCCATCTAACGTATACTTATAGTTCAAGTGTTCAAGTCCCCGCCACTCTACAAATGAAGTCTGTTTTTCAATCAGCCTTTGAGAGATGGGCAAAAGTGACCCAATTCAGTTTCGAAGAAGTTGATCCGGCGTCTTCCAATGCTGATATCGTGATCGGATTTCATCGACTCAACCATGGAGACGGCGAGCCATTTGATGGATTTAAAGGGGTTTTGGCACATTCTCTGCCTCCAAGTGTAGGGAAGTGCCATTTTGATGCTGATGAAATATGGAGTTCAAACCCGGCGGGAGTTAATGAACTAGACTTGGAGTCAGTTGCTGTGCATGAAATTGGACATCTTCTAGGGCTCGGTCATGATCCAACGAAGCCAGAAGCGATCATGTATCCGACTTTTAGTTATGGAAGAATTAAAAGAGATTTGAATTCGGATGATATTCAAGGTATACGAACCCTTTATGGTTTGTCATAATAAATTGATGGGTTGCATGTTCATCCTTCAATAATATCATGTTTCTTAGCATGTAATGTAAGTGGAGGTAGTAATGTTGATTGTTGATGTAATATTGCCTTTTAATCAAGTTTCTAAATAGAATTTAATAGAAATCAAATAAAATTAATTTATATTTAAAAAAAATATATTATAGAAGAAATAAGAATGCAACTAGATATTGTTTTTGAAGTATTACAATAAGATTGACGAGACCTACAATTAAGATCAGACAATACATATACTGGCGGGAGAGAAAACTCCACACATACTTATAAAATACGTATAGTAATACTCAAACAACCCCTGACCAACAAAGCCTTTGGAACCCTTATAATATAATGGCATATGGTGAAATATATAAAGTTTACAGAGGGTAGTTGGGGCTATTTATCTCTTATTAAAAAGCTCAAAAAGAGCTTATTGAGAGAAACACAAATTTTTGGCTTCTCCGAAAAGACATAAAATAGCTTTTTTAATATTGAAAAAACACTTCTTTAATTCTGCCAAACAACTAAAAAAACCATCAAAATAGCTTTTAACCAAAAAAAAAAAAAAAAACCTTTTAGCCAATAGAAAAACCATACCAAACACACACTAAGACAAAAAGACTATGTTACTCCTTGGTCACCATTGACTAATGGTGGTTAATCATTAGTCATTGGTTTAGAGGGGAGTTAGTATAATAAATGCATTTTTTTTTCTTTTGAGTGCAATTTTATCATTTATAGTGGTATATTAGTGCAATTTACCCTTTTTATTATATATAAAATGGCTTCACCTAGTCAGCTACTATACAGGATCCGTACAGTTGTTTGATCAATTTTTAGTCTTTAAATTTCAATCTAAGAGTGTATAAAAATTAAGGATTTAAAAATTAATAGAAATTAAAATAAAAAGAAGCTGACTCTCTCCCACATAATTACCTAATAACAATACAGTTCATGTATCGTAGCAAAACCCTATATAAAAAAAACAATATTTTGTTACGAAGTTAAATTTTCATCGTCTAAAATTTGAGTAATCTTAACTTGTACATGCGAGGTAAAATGTCTAGAATACGACGTCAATTAATGAGAAACACACTTGTTCAGTTGTTCACGAATGTCAATGACTCGAGTCATAATATTTCTTTGATTTGGTGTGTTCTTTTTTGTATCCTGGGTTTGTTGCCTTTTCTATTAATGATATTTGCCGTTAAAAAAAAAATGTCACGAGTCATAATATTTCTATATCTTTGTGTGACAAACGTAGTACACATTCATGACATGCATGCCTGTGTTGCCATACAGTTAGGGAAATGTCAGACTCAAAATTGGTATATTTCTTTTTCTTATTCCACTTTACATATAGACATAGAGACAAACCTACTTGCTGTAAATCACATGTGAACAGCGGAAAAAATCTCACATGAAAAATTAAACGTAGGAAAATTGGTTAGTATACAATTAATTCAACCTTCAAATTGTGTCCAGGAATTAACGACATCACACTTGCAAGCAGCAAGTGCACACCTCTCTTTCCACGTTAGTGGTGGGGGATTTAATTCTTACCATACACATTTTATAAATATGTGTGGATAGTTTTCTCTCTTGTTATAGGATTAGATATCCAATATATATATATATAGTTTCATCATTGCTCATAAATCCACAATAAATGTAGGGAGGTCTCTCCAACTTGTGAGAGCCAACTTTTCGGGAGTAGATACTTGGGCCATAATGTATTAAAAAAAAAATAAAAAAAAAAGGTCTATATATAGCAAAAGATCCATGAAGCAGCACACTCTCAAGTTTTCTTTCTTTATACAAACTAGTGAACTATTAGGTTTGCATGAAATGGCCCCTAAAAGCTCTTGCTTACTTTTTAGCTTCTTTTTTCTGCTTTGTGTGATGATACTACCCAAAACTATTCAATCCAAAACTCATCCATTTCAGTTCATCCAAACCCTAGAAAACTACCAGAATGGTCAACAAGTGAAAGGCCTCCAACACCTCAAAAAGTATCTCCAAGAATTTGGATATTTGAACTATAATGTTGATCATCATAGCGAGGTGTTTGATGATCCATTGGAATCTGCCATTAAAACATATCAGTACAGCTATGGTTTGAATGTCACCGGCATCCTAGATTCCGATACGGTGAACCAAATGATGAAACCTAGATGTGGCGTGCCAGATTTTGTGATCAACGGCGGCACAAAGCCACGACATGGCCACGATGACAAGTCACCTTTTCACAGTGTTGCTCACTATCAATTCATCCCAGGAACACCAAGATGGTCAAAATCCACTCTAACTTACACATTCAATTCAACTGCTCAAGTTCCTGCTTCTCTAAACATAAAGTCTGTGTTCCAATCAGCCTTTCAAAAATGGGCAGAAGTGACCCGATTCAGTTTTGAAGAAGTGCCCGAAAATTCCCCAGCCGATATCGTGATAGGGTTTCACCGGCTGGATCATGGAGATGGTGATCCATTTGATGGGTCTGAAGGGGTATTAGCACATGCATTTCCACCAAGTTATGGACTATGCCATTTTGATGGTGATGAAATGTGGAGTCAAAATCCAGGACTTAATGAACTGGACTTGGAATCAGTGGCAATGCATGAATTAGGTCACATTCTAGGGCTTGATCATGAACCAACCAAGCCAGAAGCGATAATGTTTCCCACTTTTGACTCTGGAATAATTAAAAGAGATTTGAATATAGATGATATTATAGGTATACAAGCCCTCTATGGTTTGTCCTAGCTAGCTAGCGAGGTAAATTAATAATATATACAATTTATCAGCTGTGTTAATTCCATACATTTTTTCTTTTAAGATTCTAATAGACACCTGGGTTAATTGAATATTTTTTGATTAAATTTCAAAAGCCCTCTATGGTACATGTCTTTTTAGAATTCTGCACGAAAAAAAACGTGTGAAATCTCGTAGCTGATTATATTATAAATAAGTGAAGGTTGTACATATGTGCAGCTTGATATATCTATATGTTAGCATAATATAATTAACCGTTGGTACTGTTGATGTATTGCCTTTAAAAAGGGTTATTATGAACAAAAATTTTCTGGGTTTAATTAACAGCAATTCTTTTGGCAGCTTGGATCACGTCAGTTTGGTTGATGATATCAGGGATTTATTGTCTACACATGGTGGCCTGGGTGTTAGTTTTGGTTCGAGAGCGTCAAATTCTGTTGCAGACAACTTGGCTAAAAGGGGTTCCAAAGAGGAGGACGATTTACTCTTTTGGGCTACTAGCTGAGCTTCTGTGGTTTTTGCTCTGTTTTTTCTGTTTCTTGGTCTTTTTGTGTTTTGGGTTGTCTTTGCTTTCTGCCCTGCCGTTTGGTTTTTCTGGTGGGTGTTTGGGGTTGGTGTTGTTGGTGTGTTGGCCTTTGTGCGGGGTGTTTTTTGTTTCTGTTTCTCCTCTTTGTTTCAATAATATCAGCCGTTTAAAAAAAAAATTAAAGAAATAAACGGTGAAGATCATTTTTTTTCTTATAAATATTTTCTTGTATTTTTTTCTAACATTTTGTTAAAAAGTTTTGAGATCCATCTTATTGTTAAAAAAATTTCTTTTAAAAATAAGATGGATCTCAAAAGAAATTCATCTTAGGGGGGACTTCGTTGTTGTTCTGTTTTTCTTCTTGGTCTTTTAGCTGTTTGTGGTGTGTCTTCTGAGGCTGTCTGGGCTTTGCCTGGCTGTTTGGTTTGGTTCTTCGTTTTGTA
Source organism: Acer campestre (assembly GCA_954870605.1). Classification (NCBI taxonomy): domain Eukaryota; kingdom Viridiplantae; phylum Streptophyta; class Magnoliopsida; order Sapindales; family Sapindaceae; genus Acer; species Acer campestre. The sequence goes on from OX940808.1 coordinate 9,662,267, forward strand.
TGGCTTTTGCCTCTGTTCTTAATAAAGATCGCCGTTAAAAAAAAATAAAAAATTATCGGTACTAAAATGATCATAATTTAATTTTTTTTTTTTAACAACTCAATCATGAGGAAAGCGGTTTTTTCTTTTGTATTTCCTTTTTCTTTTTTTACCCTTTCTTGGCAGGACCGCTCTTAGACCAAAAGCGAGAATCATTTAAAGTAAAGTAATATGTACGAAGGATGTGAACTTAGAAATTTTAGTTCAAGTGTTCGAGTCCCCGCCACTCTGAAAAACTGTAGGTTTATAATGCTTAAACATGTAGGTATTATCACTTTTAGTTTTAGGTCAATTCTATTGGGTCAATACCATTGTCTTTCTGAATTTATGCCATCCTTCTTTATGAGATATATATTATGCCTTGCTAATTTGAGTTTGAGTTTTGATAGAATTTGCATTTATCATTCAAATAAGGTATATATTGAAAACATATTGTACATATTGTTTTTTATTTCCTTAAATTGAATGACTCAAATATAGAACAAGTATCAAATCGAGTGAGTGTACTATCTTTGAATCTTTGAAATGTATTAGTTTGCTAATTATTTCTAATTTTCAATACAAATCTAATCAAAATCATTGTAATTGAGAGTCGATCAGTTATATATATTCACATGATATATTAAATGCATAACTTTTATTTATTTTTATTAAACTCTTAACATAAAGATCCTTCTCAATGGTACAACACTTGTTGACAATACTTTGAATACTCTTTGCTAATTAAAATGACAGATAGAGAGCTTCAATAACAATATTATTAGAGGTTGCACATACATATACAACCTGGAAGCTTGAATTTATCAGGTGCAGAAATTCCACACATTTTTTAATAATTGATTCCAGTGGACACCGGTGTTATTCAATTACACCATTGTCTATTTGAAATCTCACACTAAAAATGTACAGGATCTCGTGCCTGATAAGGGCGGGAATTATATTACTCGGAAATTAGGATAAATTATAGAGGTTTCGTATACCTTGAATATCATCATCATTCAAATCTCTTTTTGTCTGTCCATAGCTAATTGTTGGATACATGACCGCCTCCGGCAAGCCGGTTTCATGATCTAGCCCTAGAACATGTCCGATTTCATGCAATGCCACTGATTCCAAGTCCAGTTCATCAAGTCCAGGGTTCGAATTTGAACTCCATTTCTCATCAGCATCATAATGACTAATTCCATCAGTTGGTGGCAGAGAGTGTGCCAAAACCCCTTGAAACCCATCAAATGGCTCACGGTCTCCATGGTCTCCGCGGTGAAATCCGATGACAATATCCGCATCATTAGAACCATCTGCTACTTCTTCGAAGCTGAAATCGGTCACTTGAGCCCAGCTTTGAAAAGCTGATTTGAATGCAGACCTTATGTTTAGATCATTCGGAACTTGTGCAGTTGAACTGAACGTATAAGTGAGTTGCTTGTTGGACCATCTAGGGTTTCCTCGGATGAATTGATAGTGAGCAACAGTGTGGAAAGATTTGCCCTTGTCGTCTTGATGACCGTGGTTTTTTGGTTTGACCATGACATGATCCGGCACGCCACATCTGGGTTTCATCATTTGTGTCACCGTGTTGGAATCTAAGATTCCGGTGACATTCAAACGGAAACTTCGCTGGTATAATTTAATTGCAGCGAGAAGATCATTGTCATGAGCATCTTCAAGGCCTGCAGGAACATTATCTTCATAGTTTTTCAAGTATCCAAATTTTTTAAGATACTTTTTGAGGTCTTTGATCCCAGTATAATTGTGATCAATCTTTTGGACATTTTCTAGGCTTTGCAAGAATTGAAAAGGGTTATTGTTTTTTGATTGAATTTTGGGTAGAAAAATCGCAGAAACAAGAAAACATAAGCCAAAAAGTAAGCAAGTTTTAGAAGCCATGTGTTTTTTGTAAAATGAAAGAGCTTGAAATATTGATGCTGTTAATTAATCCTGGATTGTTTGGCTCTATATATAGACATTTGTACAATAAAAAATTAATAAAATATATTGCATTTCATCGAATATCAAGGGGACCTTCGTGCAACTTGCCTTGCACTTGTGGTAAAGTTACTTATTAATGCGTTCAGACTGACATATTATTTTTATTTTGTGTGTTTTAATTTTTCATTCACATTATTTTCCTTTACTTTCCTTTATGTTGACTTAAATCACAAACATTTATACTAAGTTGTTGAGTAATGTGTAGTATATATATGTTGTTTCCTTTATATAATTAAGACATTCGACAATCACGAGTGGCGTTTTCTATGCAGTGATTTAAGGATGATATCAATTTTAATTATTTGGTTCAGCATGATATGTTTTATCTCGATAAGTTCCGGTAGATCTCTTTACGCATTCGTGGAGTACTCTCGATTTAACACTATGTTTGGTAGGAGGGAGAGCTCTTCCATTGCTCAATTTCCCAATCAAACATATATCCTTCATGTTGTTTGGTAAGTTAGGAAGGATGGAAGATAAGTCCTCGTTCCTTTGTTTGGTATTGAAAGAAGTGTTGAATAAATGGAAGATAAGTCCTCATTACTTGTAAATTTACTACATTGGTGGGCCCTGAGAGAATTGAAATCTCTCCTCCTTCTCATCTGTTTCATGAGAGAAAGATGCATTTTGGTGGGCCCTGAGGGAGTTGAGATCCCTCTTCTTCTCATCTTCTCTCTCTTGTCTTTTCAACCAAATAATGAATTGGAGTTTTCCTCCCAACCCTCTCCATCCAACCCCCTCCCTCCCTTCATATATCTCTTTTTCATACCAAACAGAGCGTAAGTATGCTAAAAAGAGAGAGGTAGCGTGCATCATGTTTCTTATAGAGATATTTTTTTTTAGATCATTTCCTATAGAGTTCTAGTGAGAAAATTTTTGGCTTCCAAATTCCAAAAGATGTGGTGGTGTACGTAAACTGTAACCTTGCCCAGCTGGAGGCCGGCAAAGTCTTCATCCATTTAAGACGATATGGACTCACTCGAATGGAGTCATGTGACATGTCGGAAACTTTCTCATAATTTCAACTTACACTCTTTTTCTTGCTTACACATTATCACTACTTTATTATCATCTCAAGCGGACCAAGATTTTCCTCGCTTGAGATGATATTGGGTGTGTTTGGAATAATTTTTTAAATTGTGGATGTTATATTCCAGATTATACTTGTAGTGGTTGATACTGTGAATTTTGACAAATCCTAAATCTGCTTTTGTCAAACTCAACTGAAAAGAAAAAAGAAAAAGAAAGATGACAGCTATAGCCCTGATTACAAGTAATAATTGAATACACTCTCACCTTTAAATATCACATACATAAAGCTCTATGAGAAAATAATTGGCTAATACATTTTCCACGTATGGTCGTGTAGCTTTCCATATAGCTTGTGGACCAAGCTGGAGGCAAATTAAGTGTTCGTCTTACAGTGAAGATATAATTTCCAATATTTTCAACTGTTCACGAACTCATCTTTTTCCTGCCTACACATTACTTTCCAATTCGATATGTATTAAATATATATATATATATCCAGTAACTTTTTATTTTATTTTAATAATACTACATGTCACGACGACAACTCGAATCTGGAACATTGTCAGACTAATTAATAAGCATTCTTGCCACTAAGCAACATGGGAAGAAAAAAAAAAAAAAACTGTTTTCTTACTAATCAATCATTAGTTGTTAATAGTTCTTTTAAAAAAATCATTATAATCTGTGTGTATTAATTAAAATGGAAAGACAACTTGATATATTTTCTATATTATTGATGATATGATCTTTATATTTTGCATTGAAGAGAAATAAGCACATAGAGTTTCTTTGTTTTGTACCGTGGTAGAGAGAAAAATGAGGAATTCCACGCAAAAAATAATATAATAAATTTTATTTTATTTTTAATAATTACAATAATAAATTCGGGATTTGAAGAGAGAAGCATGTACGACTTGCATTCAGAACCTTATAAATATAGGTGTGAAGGGTATAATATCACATTATTACTTGATCAATCTCATATTCTCCGAATTATAATTATTGTAATAACTATATTTGTGTTACGTTGAAAAGAAACGTGTGACCAAGTTTTCACTTTTAGGCCAAGGTCGTTGTCAATGTCAGTTTAGTATTTTTCTCGCCGTCTTCCCAAGTTGCATTCATATTTCATGGATGATGCACATTAAATAATAAGGTATATATATATATACACATATCAATCATGCAAAACCAGGTCCACTTACAGTGGAATAACTTTCGTGTGTCTCGTAATATGGACATTTGTAAAACCAATCAAGTTTATTATACTTGGAAATTTTAAAAAGATATTATTATTTCTCCCCCGAATTAATTTCATAAATTGCATGTATATATACATAAGAACAATAGAATAACTAGTATAAAAAAAAAAAAAAAAAAGATCAAAAGAATAACTGTAGGTTTAATTTATAATGCTTAAACATGTAGGTATTATCACTTTTAGTTTTAGGTCAATTCTATTAGGTCAATGCCATTGTCTTTCTGAATTTATGCCATCCTTCTTTATGAGATATTATGCCTTGCTAATTTTGGTTTGAATTTTGATAGAATTCGTGTTTATCATTCTATTAAGGTATTGAAAATGTTGAGTACATATTGTTTTATATTTCTTTAATTTGATATACAACCTACGATTACAGCGATTCGAATTGTGTTAAATTGAATGAGCATACTTCACCGTCAAATCATATTCAATTGTGTGTACTGTCTTGGAATCTTTAAAATGTATTGGTTTGCTAATTATTTCTAATTTTCAACACAAATATAATATTCAAAATCATTGTAATTGAGACTTGAGAGTCAGCTATATATACACATGATATATCAAAAGCATAACTTTTATTTTTTATTAAACTCTTAACATAAAGATCCTTCTCAAAAGTACAACACTTGTTGACAATACTTTCAATACCATTTGCAAATTAAAATGACAGACAGAGGCTTCAATAACATTATTATTAGAGGTTGCGTATACATATACAACCTTTTTCATAAGTGCAGGATCTCGTGTCTGATAAGTCTAGGACATATATATTACTCGAAAATTAAGACAAATTATATAGGGTTCGTATACCTTGAATATCATCATCATTCAAATCTCTTTTTGTCTGTCCATAGCTAATTGTCGGATACATGACCGCCTCTCGCAAGCGGGTTTCATGACCTAGCCCTAGAACATGTCCGATTTCATGCAATGCCACTGATTCCAAGTCCAGTTCATCAAGTCCCGGGTTTGAATTCGAACTCCATTTCTCATCAGCATCATAATGACTAGTTCCAGCAGTTGGTGGAAAAGAGTGCGCCAAAACCCCTTGAAACCCATCAAATGGATAGCGGTCTCCATGGGCTCCGCGGTGAAATCCGATCACAATATCTGCACCATCAGAACCACCAGCTGCTACTTCTTCGAAGCTGAAATCGGTCACTTGAGCCCAGCTTTGAAAAGCTGATTTGAATGCAGACCTTACGTTTAGATCATCTGGAACTTGAGCAGTTGAACTGAACGTATAAGTGAGTTGCTTGTTGGACCATCTAGGGTGTCCTTGGATGAATTGATAGTGAGCAACAGTGTGGAAAGATTTGCCCTTGTCGTCCTGATGACTATGGTTTTTTGGCTTGACCATGACATGATCTGGCACGCCACATCTGGGTTTCATCATTTGTGTCACCGTGTCGGAATCTAGGATTCCGGTGACATTCAAACGGAAACTCCGCTGGTATAATTTAATGGCGGCGAGAAGATCATTGTCATGAGCATCTTCAAGGCCTGCAGGAACATTATCATCATAGTTTTTCAAGTATCCGAATCTTTTAAGATACTTTTTGAGGTCTTTGATCCCAGTATAATTGTGATCAATCTTTTGGACATTTTCTAGGCTTTGCAAGAATTGAAAAGGGTTATTGTTTTTTGATTGAACTGTGGGTAGAAAAATCGCAGAAAAAAGAAAACATAAGCCAAAAAGTAAGCAAGTTTTAGAAGCCATGTTTTGTAAAAAGAAGAGCTTGAAATGATGTTGTTAATTCCTGGATTGTTTGGCTCTATATATATAGACATTTCACATTTGTATAGTAAAAAACTAATAAAATATACATTGCATTTCATCGAATTTCAAGGAGACTTTCGTGTAACTTGCCTTGCTCTTGTGGTCAGGTTACTTTTAAAGCGTTCAGACTGACAGATTTTTTTTTTTTTTTTATTATTATTATTTTTTTATGGTTTATTTTATTTTATTTTATTTTATGTTTATATTTTTTTTTTTGTCATTCACGTTATTCACAAACATCTATATTGAGGTGCAGTTTGTTTTTTTTACTTAAGTATTAAAAGAGATCTTAATCATTATAAGATCCTCTAACTTGTTTAGTCCCGATCTGTTCAGGACGTCTTGATATAACTCTATCAGGATATTAAATGTGAGCCACTCATTATGGAGAAGTTTTGACAAGTGCATACACACTTGAATCAAAGCATGTAAAACTTGTGGCTCGCATTCAATATCCTCATAAAGTTATATGAGGATGCACTAACTTGAAAATTTCTACTAACTTATTTGTTTGTTTGTTTTTGTTTTTTTAGTAAATGTTTTCACTTAAATATTGAGTTGTATTCATGTTACTGGTATACCCTTCATTTTAAGTATCTTTATTTTAGTAATATTATTATTATTTAGAAATGAATTTCAATATTCATTTAATTTATTTTATTTTAAATAAATAATAAAATTTTATTTAAATAAAAATAAAAAAAAATTAAAAGAAAAACTCAAGTATCTCTCAATGCCGCTGGTTCTTTTAGGAGATGCTTGGAAACCGAGAATGTGATTGATTGTGTAAATGTGAATTTCAACTGGCAAGGTTTATGTCCTCCTAAGGTTGAAGTTTTTGTTTGGCAGCTGCAAAAAGGTCGGATTCCAGTTAGGGAGGTTTTGAAGAGGTTTGGCTGTAATCAGATTTTGTGCTATGATTGTCCCTTGTGTAATTTGGATGAGGAATCTGTGGATCATTTGTTTCTATTGTGCCCTTGGTCTTGGAACTTGTGGTCAAGTTGTATGAATTGGTGGGATGTGAGTTCATGTCCTAATAAGTCAGTGTTTGCTTGGTTGAATGGATGGATGGATTTGTGCCCAGATGGGAATCGGAAAAGGGTGTGGAATACATTGTTTTTTGCTGTGTTGTGGACCATTTGGGAGGTAAGGAATAAGCTGATTTTTGATAATAAGGAGGCAAATTTGTTGTCGTCAATTGATATGGTTAAGTTTCGTGTGGTTTGGTGGTTCAAAAATCTTGGTAAAGGGAGCTCTGATCCTGTTACTTTTCTGCTGGAGGATATTCAGAATAGGTGTGTTGATAGTGTCGTTACAAGGGATATTAGGCCTGCATGTTGGGAGCCTTCGCCTGTCAATGTTTTGATGTTAAACATAGACGGTTCTGCAAGAGGCAGTCTTGGTGTTGCTGGTATTGGTGGGGTTTTGCGTGATTCCAATGGTAAAGTTTTTTACTCATTTTCGTCCTTTGTGGGGTGCATGGATTCTAATTAGGCTGAAATTTACACGATTCATCGTGCTTGTATGTTGTTAGCTTCAGCTTATCAGCTTCCTAACTGTAATATGATTATAGTCAGTGATTCAAAAGCTGCTGTCTCATGGTGCAATGGGTCGGACTTTGGAAACATTAAGTTGGTTAATTTGGTGTATGATATTCGGTCCCTTTTACATTCCTGGGATGGTCTATCCATCAAATTCATGAATAGGGGTTCGAATTCTTTTGCGAATGGCTTGGCTAAGTTGGGTTCCAGCAGAATGGGTGAAAGAGTGGAATGGGGTGTTTTGTGAAGTTTTTTGGGTGCTTTTGCGCTGGATTACTCAGGTTTATTCTACTTGATGATGGTGCTTTTGTGCTGGTTTTGTAGGGGTTGTGGTAATTTGGCTCCACTTGATGTTGGTGTTTTTGTTGTCTGGTTAGTTTTGTTGGTCTGATTGTTTTTGTTGCTTTGTTTCTTTGTATTGTTTTGTGCATTTTATGGGCTGTCTCTGTTGTTTTAGTTGGGGTCTATGACTTGGTCGGTTTTGTGTGTAATACTTGGTAGGTGTTTCCATTGCCTTAGTGGCTTTTATAAATTTGCAGTTTTACAAAAAAAAAATCTCTCAACGCCGCCTCCAACAGTCCCAACGACGGTGGCGACCTAGCTTCGAAGGTCTTCAAGAACTTCCTGACCTTCAGATTAATAGTGGAGTACTGACACCTGACACCATCGAAGGTGTGCTCGAAGCAAATCTCACTGCTCTTAAGCAACATTGGGCGGTGTCGAATTGACTAGCGAGGTAGGCATAATAGAGCATGACAGAGTCCCAGCGGTCACGGGTGTTGACGTTAACGAGACCGGAGTCGAGGAGGAACCAGATGCAGTCGACGTCGCCGACGTGCAAGGCCTCAAAGACATCGCCGTTGGGGATCTTCTTGAGCGGGATGAAGGAACCGAAATCGGAGGCATTGAGGTCGATCTCGTCGAGCTCCACATCGATTTTCGTTAGTTTTCCTCTAGTCAAACCGTTCACGATTCATGGAGGTGGCGCCTTCCCCTTCCATGATATTCCATTTTAGGTTTAGGCCTTTAGGGTTAGGGTTTGATGAAATTGGGGATTTTTTTAATGAAATTGAGGATTTTTTTTTTTGTTAATAAGGTGTTTTTGATAATAATTTAATTAATTTTTGGAAATTCATATTAATGTGTTAACTATCACTTATTGAATAAGTGAAAAGTAAAAAAAAAAAAAAAAAAAAATTAGCTTTTTTAAAGATGTTTTAAACTTAATTTAAAATATAAGTTAAAAAACAAACGAATAAAATCCACTTAATTTAAGACTTAAGACTTAAGTGGTGAAAAACAGATTGGCACTTGAGTTTTTTTTTTTTTTGGAGGAAACATCTATACTGAGTTGTTGTATAAGAAATTGTCATATGTTGTTCATAATTAAGAGATTCGACAATCATTAGTGTCGTTTTGTATGTAGTGATTTAAGGATGATATTAGTTTTTATTTGGGACATAATATATTTGATCTTGACAAGTTCCGATAGACCCTTTGATATATCCATACAAAAATAGGTTTTTTTATTTTATTTTATGTTTTATTAAATTATAATCTTGGAACTAAATCAAAATAATATTCATAACTTTTAATTGTTATCATATTTTTAAAATTATTTTTATATCACGAATGGAATCATTTATGGAATTTAAATTTAAATTAACTCTCACCTTAAGAATGCTAGAAAGATAAGAGGTATCTAGGGTGCGTCTTGTTTCCCCTATAGAATTCTATTGAGAAAATTATTGGCTTCCAAATTTCAAAAGAAATAACCACCGCCTAATGTGTGTCAACGACAAGTACGCTCATTCAGTCTGTTAATATCTGATGTGTGATATATTAAAAAAAGAAAAATCCTAAAGAAATATGGTCACGTAAACTGTAACCTTGCCCAGTCTGGAGGCAAAATCTTCATCCATTTAAGATAATGATATGGACTCATTGGAGTGGAATCATGTCGCTAAATTTCCCATTATTTCAATTCATATATACTCTTTTTCTTGCTTGCACATTACTACGTTATTATCATCTCAAGTGGAACAAGACTTTCCTAGAAAATCTTTTTCGGCTTGAGATGATATTAGGGTGTGTTTAGAATCATCTTTTAAATAGAGTTTCTTATTAATTGCAGTGGAACTTCCACAAAGTAGAACTTTTAACAAAAGGATCTGTTATGTTTGGTATTCGATTACAAAAATATTTTTAAATTAGTAAATTGTTTGATAATGTATTTATAAAAAACAGAGAAAAAAATCATGAGAGATAAAGTAAGTGAGAGAAGCTCTGGGTCTTTTGGTCAGGAGAGAAGATCAGACTTTAGGGGCAATCTTCACTCCATTTTCGTTGATAATCTGCATCTCAAGACATATTTAATGTGCTTATGGGGAGTGTTCAAAGCCTTCGGAAAAGTAAAAGACATCTATCTTCAAGCAGACAACAAATCTAGGAAATGTGGCTTTGCTTTCATGAGATTTGCATCACTGGTGGAGGCTGAGAAGGTAGCGGAGATGACAAATGGTATGCACATTTATGGGTGGCCCATCAAAGTTAGTGTGGCCTTTTATGGATGGAGCAGGAGAAATTCTTCGGGATCAAGAAGGGATGAAGGCAATAAAGTGTTTAATGGGACAAGGGGAGGTCGTCAATGGAAAGAGAAAGGAACAATGGGGAAGATGAGGGGAAGCCCTTCGTTTGCCGATGTGGTTAAAGGCAATTATAGGAAGGGAGATCACGGCGAGAATGATATGAAGGAAAACCAAGTACCTCTGGTTTTTGTAACCAAGGTATCTGATAAAAAATGGTTGGCCATGAGTGCGATTATGGTGCTTAAACACTTTTCCAGTGTCTTAAGGGTGCAGAAAAGATTGTCTGACAGAGGATTCAGATTTACAATGAGATATTTGGGGGAGAAATTGATTTTGTGGAACTTTGGTACGAGTTTGGATTCTAAGGGGTTTATTAGGAACAAGTTTTTCTGGGATGATACTTTCATCTTAATGGAAAAATGGTCGGAATCCATGTTCACCAAGGCAAGGCTTTCCTGGGTTAACATCTCGGGTATCCCCTTGAACTTCTGGAATGATGCCTTTTTTCAGAAAGTGGGTAATCACCTGGGCGAATGTCTACTCATTGATCATGATACAGCTCATAGAAATGGTATGGACAGAGGAAGACTTCTTGTGGCAATGAAAGATGAGAAATTGTGGCCTCTCAAGGTTAAGGTGGTTGAAGGTTCCATCTCTTTCTCTATTTTGGTAGAAAAAGACGACCTTCCGGTCGATCATGATTGGGTGCTGAAAATCCTATGTTTGAATTTCGAACCCTGGTCGAAAGTCTTGATCTCTGAGCAGGATACTGGGGACAGATCAGAGAGCAAGTGGGTCAGCTGTCAGGACAAAGTAGATAACAGAATGGACAAAGGGTGGGTTCAGAAATGGGTGACTGTTAGGAAAAGAAAAGATGACAGGAAAAGATATGATGAAAGCGAAAAAACCAACCTTTTCAAAGGACAAGGGTGGAAGCTCAATTGAAAAAGGTAAGAAGGCCTATGTCAGAAATTCAAATAGAATGATAGCCCACTCTCTGATTCTGAATGGCAAGCTGGTGCTAGAGAAAAGAAAGGGTGTCAGGTGTAAAGTGGATAGCGAGTCCTCATCCTCTGATTCTGATATAGAAGAAGGGCAAATTAGGAATTTTGGTCTTACTAAAGGGGAGTGTTCGAAGGCCAAATATGTGGGCAAGGGGCCCAAGTTAGATGAGTCAAAATTCAGTAGCGGGTCACTTGCAAGTAAAGTGAGTGGGTCTTAAGAAAGTTCTAAGGATGGATCATTTGTACCTAATACTATGTCTAGGCCTACATAAGTAGGGCCTCTCCTTCCTAACACAAGTTCGACTAACCATTTAGTGAGGCAATCTAATCACAGGTTGGTGTCTATTCTGGACAAGGATGGATGCGTGGTGAGTTTCCCCTTGAAATGACCCATTCAACTTCCTCTGAGTGTTACAGAATGAGAGTTGATTAGTGGAAATGATTTGGTGGAAGTCCCGTTGGCCGTAGAGATCACAGATACAGAGAGGGAAACTTTCAAAAGTCAGAAGACCGACAGAAGAGATAATAGAAGACAGAGACAACCAGGTAAGGAACATTGGAATCTAGAAGAGGAAATGACCAAAGTCATTGAGAAAGGGGTGGCATTAGGGTATGTCTTCAATCCTAACACGAGAAGGATGATCCAACAAGAAAAAGAGAATTCCGATAGAGGTGAAGGTCAGAAGCGTGATGATCAACAGACTAATTCAAGCTGGAATTTGGATGTTGAAGTAACCAAAGTTATAGAGGTGGGAGTGGCTTTGGGGTTTGACTTTAACAATAAGGTGAATGAGGTTCGAGAGGTGATAACAAGAAGAGAAAAGGAAGATGAATAGCAATCGGGGGAAATGAACAACACTTGAGGTATCTCTGTTTTTGTCTCTCATTTTGGTGGGTGTCCTTTTCTTTATGTTAATCATTTCTTGGAATGTAAGAGGTTTAGGGAAGAGGGAGAAAAAGAGGATGGTTAGTGACCTTGTGTACAGATTCAAACCGAAGATCCTTTTTATCTAAGAATCCAAATTGAAAGTTTTTGACAGCCGCGTGATTAGGTCTTTAGGGGGATTGTGGTTGACCAAAGGGGTTGGTGTTGATGCTGAAGGTGCTTCGGGTGGCATTATCTCTTTATGGAATGAAGATGCCTTTAAGGTGGATGCTTGTGTCTCTAATAAAAATTGTATCATCCTTGCTGGAGTGTTGAAAAGGTGAATAAAAAGATTGTGTTGTGTAATGTTTACGTGACTTCTGTTGAGTATGAGAGGAAGGATTTATGGAATTTTATTCTGAGTTCTATGCTCTCGCTTAGGGCACCATAGTGTGTTGGGGGTGATTTCAATACGGTCTTAGAACCGTCTGAGAGAGTGGGAGTGGGAAGCAATATGGGATCGATTAGGAACTTCAGAAGCTTTGTTTATCAAGCCAATGTTATTGACATCCCATTATTAGGATCAAGTTTCACTTGGTTTAATAATAGAGATAAACAAGCTTAGGCGAGATTGGATCGCTTCCTCATTTCGCCCTCCATCTTGTTATGGTTTCCGAATTTGATTCAAAGGGGATTACCAAGAGGTCTCTCAGATCACAATCCAGTGATGATTAGTGAGAAAGGTTTGGTTTGGGGTCTGAGTCCCTTTCGATTCGTTAATTGGTGGTTAGAGGAAAAAGACATGATGGAGGAAGCCATTAAAGGCTGGACCGGCTGTCAGGTGCAAGGATCTTATGGTTTTATTCTCTTTTCAAAAGCTAAAGCTTCGAAAAGATGTTTAAAAAATTGGCTAAAAGGCCACAAGATCACTATGGTTCATTCGAAAGAAGTGAAAGACAAGTTGACAGATGTAGATGCTAATGCTGTTATTTTTTTTTTTTTGGTCAACAGTTGATAGCCTATAATCAATTGCTTACAAGTTTCCATAACAAAACATTGACAGTGACACATCCGTGGATAAATTGAACATAACAGAAATTTCTTTTTTTAATGAATAAAGTCAAGTAGCATAATAGAAAATGATTAAACCAGTTAAGATAATCCAAACAATATTAATTGGTTACAAGGAAGTTAACATATAACAAGTTGAACCCCTTGAGGTACTTTTTTCTTCAATTTCTCGACCTGTTTTCTAGCTTTTTTAATCTTATCCTCCGCCTCGTACTGGTATCCTTTTTTAATTGGATTTATAGGATTGACAAACATCTTCTCAAGCATAGGAGCATTTTCAAAGAAGTGGTATGCAAGTTCAAGATCAGTTGGACGCCTAGCAAATCCAATGAATTCCACCTCCTTGAGGTGTTCAAGAGGACATTTAGGAACCTCATGTAATTTCCTTCTCCTAACACCAGTGAGCTAGAAATTTAGTGTAAATTTGAGCAAGAAAGGACACGCCTTCAATATTTGAGTTGAATCAAGGAGATCATAGTTACTGGGCGCTTGAACTTCAAAATTCAAGTGCCTTAGTTTAGGTAATTCAATATGTGGAAATTGCTTCACATCCCCTCTGCTTAAGTCCAAGTACAACTCGAGAGTCTCCAATTGAGGAAAATAGAGAATAAATGAGTCAATAAGATTCCTTAGTCCATCGAGGAGTCTTAAATCAGTGTATATATCACCAATGGATACATTATGGAGTAAAGGAATATTCTTAACAAGCAACGTGATATGTGGTCCACAATATTTAAACGACAAAAGACTTGGAACCGATATTTTGACTTCTTTGATGTGGTTGCACATCTCAATGATAGGTGCTTTATTTTGATTTTGGAATTGGCAACCTTTAAGCTTATTAAAGTTGTTGACCGAAACACACGCAATCGTTCAAGATGAGGACAATTGTATATAAAAAAATTCAATAACCTCCGAGTTAACTTCAATACTTCCGAAAGAGAGAGAGACGTTAAAGATTTGACAGAAGATAAACCATGGGAAGTGTTGAAGGTGTGACAAAGTTCAACCGAAAATTTATATCAATTCGAAGGTGGTGCCAAAAAGTGATCAAAATCCAAATCCAACTTTTGAACTTCCTTAGCTAAAGCTATGTGGATCCAATTTGTGATGTCATTTTTGTTGTCATCATTCAAATCAAAATATATTCCAAACTCATTAATAAACCCTCTATGCAATTCCAAGACATTGTCCACCCAGTTAATGTACTTGGACCTTATTTTGTTTCTGTACTCGGACATAATTTCAATTCTTTCAGATAGGGATGGATAACTCTCCTCAATTCTCATACTACTGTTCAACATTGTTTCTAGGACATGAAAATTAAGACGAGTAGTATAAGTCCACAAATAGCTCCGTCCTTTGGAAACTACACTAGTCCTTATGGCTTTTAAAAGAGTTAATCTTGAGATAATATCAACAATAAGTTCATCCGAAAGACTACTAATATTTTTTAAAAGTTTAACATTCTCAGCATTTGAAACCTTATCCTTTAGAAGACTACTAATATCTTTCGAAAGTTTAACATTCTCGGTATTTGATACCTTGTCTTTCAGAAGACTACTAATATCTTTCGGAAGTTCAACATTCTCAGTATTTGAAACCTCGTCTTTGAGAGGTGGAGAGTGCATGTGCCTTCTATACATTATCAACTCAGCTTGAAATTTGATGCTTGTGTTTGAAAATAATCTGAAACCGATTTCTTCTTCTGCTATTACCTAGTCACGATGGTGCAGAGCTCGCTGTTACGGCGCGATGGATGGATTGATTCAATGTTAGAAATTAGAATGAGGAGCTATGACAATAGTAATTGATGCTAAGGTTATTATTGAAGGGTGGACTGAGTCTTTACATCAAAATATGTTGTCTCTCTTGCAAGAGTTATGGAAAAGTCTTCAGAGGGAAGAACAATCGTGGAGACAAAAGTCAAGAATCAATTGGCTAATGGATGGTGATAGAGATTCTAAGTTTTTTCATAGAGTTACCAATAGCAGAAGGAGGATAAATAAGATTGTGGATATGTCTTTTGATGGAGTTTCTGTGTCGGATCCTACTCTTATCAGTATATGGGTCTTCAAGTTTTTTAAGGAGCATTTCCAAAAAGAATCTTGGCAGAGACCAAAGATGATAGGGGTTCAAACTATGAGGTTATCCGAAGTTGAGAGTATTGAGTTGGAAGACAATTTCAGTGTGGAAGAAGTTTGGGCAGCCTTGTCGAGTTGTGAGAGGAATAAGGCACCAGGTCCGGATGGATTTAATTTGAACTTCATCAAAGCTCATTGGCAAGTTATTTAAGATGATTTCATGGCTTTTCTTAATGAGTTCCACAAAGATGATTTTGTTGTTAGGGATTTGAACTGGGCTTTCATAGCCTTTATTCCGAAGGTTGATAAGTCGGGAAATATAAAGGATTTTATACCCATATGCCTCGTTAGTTCTTTGTACAAAATTCTTGCCAAAGTGTTGTCAAATAGGTTAAGGAGAATTATGGATTCCGTTATTGGAGAAAACCAAATGGCATTTGTCAACAATCGGCAAATTGTGGATAGTTTTATGGTAGCTGAGGAAATTATCAATTTGTGGAAATATGACAAAGAATAGGGATTTCATGTTGGAGAAGATGAGTTTTGGGATGAAATGGAGAGATTAGATTCAAGCTTGTATCTCTTCCCCAATGCTGTCAGTCCTTGTGAATGGTAAGCCTACTCCTCAGTTTGGGATGGAAAAAGGTTTGAGGCAGGGAGATCCCCTATCTCCTTTTCTCTTTAACATTGTGGTGGAAGGGTTGAATTGTTTGCTTAAAAAAACGTTATCTCTAGGGTTGATTGGGGGTGAAAGTTTTGATGATTTTAAAGTCCATGTTACCCACTTCCAATTCGCTGACGACACGGTGCTCTTCCTCAAACTTAGGATGGACTATCTTTTAAATGCGAAAAGGGTTCTTCATTGTTTTGAGTTGGCTTCGGGGTTAAAAATTAACTATCACAAGTTTTGTGTCGTTAGAGTGGGATTAGGGAGATTTGGAGAGTCTTCTCTTTGGACTTCGACTTTTAAATGCAAGGTGGCAGCCGTACCAGTTCAATATCTAGGCTTTCCTTTAGGTGGTAGACCGAGTTTAAAAACTTTTGGAACTCGTTAGTTGACAAAATTGAGAAGCGGTTGGCCTCTTGGAAGAGAAAATTCCTTTCGAAAGGGGGGAGACTTGTTCTGAACAATGCTGTAGTCTCTAGTATCCCCACTTATTTCCTTTATGTCTTCAAAATGCTTGCTGGAGTTGCGCAAAGGATCGAGAAGCTGCAAAAAAGTTTTATGTGGGGGTATGGGGTCATCAAAAGAAAGATGCACACGATGAAGTGGGATGAGGCTTGTATGAGTAAAGTGAATGGCGGGTTGGGAATTGGGAAAATTCTGATCAAGAATAAGACTATGCTTACTAAGTGGATTTTGAGATTTGGTAGGGAGGAAAAAGCATTGTGGAGGCATGTCATCTGCTCTAAATACGAGGTTCTTGACAGTTCTATGTTTTGGAATTGACATAGTAATATTTCAGATTCCAACTTCGTTAAAGTTATTGCGAGCTTGTTGAAAGCAGGATCTCAAACGGCTAAAACCTTTAAGGAGCTTGTTGGCAGTGGTGGTAGAGTAAATTTTTTGGCTGAAATTTGTGTGGAAGGTAAACCACTGAAAGAGGGCTTTCCGAGACGTTTCGCTTTATCTTATAAGAAGATCGGTGTTATGCAGGAGTTTGGTGGCTGGGTTGGCTCAAATTGGGTGTGAAACATCTCTATGAGGAGACCTCCTTTTGATTGGGAGAAAGATCAGTGGAGGTGCTTATCTACTTTCATGGATTGTTTCCCTATTCAAAAAAATGTCTCTGATAGCATAGCATGATCTTACAACAGAAATGGGTTATTTTTGGTTGGTTCTTGTAGAAAAGCTTTAGAGGATAATTCTTATGTTAAGAGAACTACTCCAAACTACATTTGGCAAAGTTGCTGCCCTCCCAAGATTGGTATCTTTTTATGGCAGCTATGGAAATGAAATTTTTTTATTAAGGATGTCTTGCATACAAGTGGCATGTATTAGCTCCTGAATCTGAATTGCCCCATGTATTTAGATGACATTGAAACAGTTGATCATCTATTTCTTAATTGTCCTTGGTCGATCTTGCTATGGTCTATTTGCTTGTCTTGGTGGGGTGTAATTTATTGCTTCAGCAACACTGTCAAGGATTGGTGGGAAGGTTGGATGGGTTTGTGTCCTAGGGCTAATCAGGATCGTATTTGGGGCTCATTTTTTTGCAGCCATGGTTTGGACCATTTGGGAGAGTAGGAATCTTCTTGTCTTTGAAGGTAAGGAGCCGGTTCTAGAACATATGGCTGACTTGGTGAAATTTTGTATGGTTTAGTGGTTTAAACATCTTGGATGTGGGTCTCAGGATTTGGTGGAAGTGTTGCTTCTCAACTTTTAGGACCTTTGTGTTGATCACAAGAAGTTTAAGAAGACTAAGATAGCTAACTAGATTCCTCCCTTGCAGGACAGTCTCAAATTTAATGTTGACGGGTCTTCGAGAGGTAAGCCAGTGTCGGCTGGTATCGGGGGTGTGCTTCGGTATTTTAATGGGAAGGTTCTCTATCTTTTTTCTTTCTCGGTGGAGATTTTAGACTCTAATGCAACAGAGGTGTTGGCCATTAAAAAAACAGTGGAGTTATGTGTTTCTAATCCAAATTTACATGGTTGGGCGATCACAGTGGTGAGTGATTCCACGGTGGCAGTTTCTTGGGTTAATATGAAGGATTTGGGGAATTTAGACCATGTCAATACTATTTATGACATTCGAGGTTTAATGGAGTCTTTTGGTGTCTTGAAGGTGGTGTTTGATTCGAGAATGTTTAACTTGTTTGCGGATAGCTTGACAAAGATGGGGTCAAGTAGTTCAGGGGACTTTGTGGAATAGGGAGACTTTTGACGTTTCCTTTGTTTGTTTTTGGCTTCTGTGTTTTATGGTTTTGGGTGGGTGTGGTCTATCTGGCTCGGTTTTGAGTTGCTGCTGTTTCCTTCTTTGTGATGTTTGTGGTTGTGCTGCTGTTCTGTTGTGAGTTTTTTTGCTTTGTCTGGGTGTTTTTGGGTGCTTTTGGCTGGCTGTTGGGCCTTGCTTGTGTTCTGAGCTTTCTTGCTCTGTTTTGGCCTCGTGCCTTCTCTAATAAAGCCTTGTTTCATTTTTTTTTAATATAAAAAATGGGATTATTTTAACGGTCTCTCTAACAAAAAGTATATTTTGGTACAATATTATAGAAGGTTCAAATCGGGAAAATGATACATCCACTCTTAGCAAAGTGATTATATATTTCTCATTCACTCCAATTTTAAAGGTTCGAGTCTCAAATTTATCAATTAAATCGTAAAGTATAGGAAGACAAAAGACTTCTTTCAAATAATAGGAGTTACATTCCAAATTTTACTTGTAGTGGTTGATCTTGTCAGGTATCGACAGACCTCTAGTGATCCAATTGGTGTCAGACTAGACCAAAAATAAAATAAAATGGGAAATTGAAATTTAGGCTAGCCTACTAAAAAAGAAAAGAAGATTATAGCTATAAGCCGGATTACAAGAAATAATTGAATTCACTCTCACCATTAAATATCCCATAAAGCTATATGAGAAAATAATTGGCTAATATTCAATATATCATCTATGGCCGTGTAACTTTCCATAGCTTGTTGACCAAGCTGGAGGCAAATTAAGGGGTCATTTGTTTTTTTCACTTAAAATTTAATGGGTCTGAATCATAATTATTAAGTTGTTTTGTTTGTTTTTATAAGTGGTCAAACAACTTAAAAATACCAAAAAACAACTTAAAATAAAAAGGAAAAAATCCCGACTTTTCACTTAATTGCAAATCACTGAATTACATTAAATTCAATCTAAAATATTTTCTTTCGATACTATCCTCTATATATAACATATTTCCAATTTCATCATAATTATATATAGTATAGAAATCTTTATTTTAATATATACCTTATTTTAAATAGCTTTAAAAATAAAAAAGAACCCTAATCACTTCTCATATTAGTGTTTAATATCAATACTTTATTATGATATTAGGGTAATGTATTTATATATATATTTAGTGTGTTTTGTGTGAGTTTTCCTGCTGCCTCTTTTATTTTTTGAAAAAAAAAAAAAAAAAAAACTGTTCTTTTCTTAATAAAAATGAAGTTTGTTTTTAATGGAAGAGGAAGATTATGATCATATGTGTTCATATATAATTATTATTTTTGGATTGTTTTAATTCCATATTATATGTATAATTGTTTAACATGGGTATAGATATAAAATTACTTATTTTTAGATAATTTTACTTTTAAAAAAACAAACGTGTTGATAATACATTCAGATGTGAGGAAAAAAAAAAAAACATATCATTCAAGTTCAGATTTTAGTCCCGATTCAGTCTTCAGAAAAATTTAGAACTATTCAGTCTTCGGACAAAAAAACAAACGACCCCTAAGTCTTCGTCATACATTAAAAATATAATTTCCAATCTTTTCTGCTGTTCACAAACTGATGGCTGATCTTTTTCTTGCATGCACATTACTTTCCAATTAGATATGTATTAAATATCCTGTAACTTTTGGCTCTTTTTTTTTCCTTATGCAACATACAGTTGTAGCAACTTGGAGTAATGCTACATTGCCCAAATTTGGTGCCCAAATGACATGGCAACACTGTAGACCATTCATTTAAATTGTATTAGATTTAGATGATTTAAATGAATGGACTAGAGTGTTGCTATATCATTGGGCACTAAATTTGGGCAATGTAGCATTACTTAGCAACCCGAATCGAAAACATTGTCAAGAAACATTGGCCGTGTCAGTTTGGCTTTAAGTGCTTGACAAGGGAAAGGAAAAAAAAAAAAAAAACTGCTTTCCTACTAATCAATCATCAGTTGTTTCTAATCAATCATTAGTTGTCAAATGTTAATAATTCTTTTAAAAAAAGTCATTATAATTTGTGTGATAAAAAAATAAAAAAAAGGAAAGAAAATTTGATATATTTTCTATACATATCCACGATACAATCTTTATATCTAGCATTGAAGAGGAAATAAGCACGTAGAGTTTCTGTGTCTTGTACCGTGGTAGAGAAGAAAAAAGTGGGATTCTATGCCAAAAATCATATCATAATTTTTATTTTTTTTAATTATTACAAAAATAAATTCCAGATTTAAAAAAAAAAACATACACAACTTAAACTCGTAACCTCATAATATAGATATGAGGGGTATATTATTGGGGCAATCTCGTTCTCCTCTCGCTCCAATCATAATTATTGTAACAACTGTATTTGTGTTACATTGAAAAGAAACGTGTGACCTAGTTTTTACTTTTAGGCCAAGGTCATTGTCAATGTCGTTTGGTATTTTCTCGCTGCCTTCCCAAGTCTTGCATTCATATTTCATGCATGCACATTAAATAATAAGGTATATATATATAATAATATATATATAATTTTTCTATTGTTAGTTCGAACGAATAATAGAAAAACTATATATATAGAGAGAGAAATTTTCAAGTCAGTGCATCATGATATATCTTCATAAGGATATTTAATGTGAATTACTAGTTTTATATGTTTTGACTCAAGTGTGTATGCACTTGTCAAAACTTTTCCACAATGAATGTCTCACATTCAATATCCTGAGTTATATCGGGACATCCTGACCAGATCGGGACTATATATATATATATCAAAACCAGGTCTACTTACCGTAGAATTTTCGTTTGTCTCATAACATGGACATTAACTTGTAAAATCAATGAGATGAGGTTGGTCTGTTGATATACCTCTCATACATGTATTAATAACTATTACAATATGACTGTCGAGATTCAAGACCTATCAAGATGAAACAATAAATGTGCGGTCCAAATATTTACTCCAATAAATCAGGAGAAAACTCCTCATATATATATGCTTATAAAATGCGTATTATGGGACTCTAACCCTTAATCACTAAGCGGAAGGGAGGTGCACAACCACATGTGCTAAGAGGCAAGGGCGAAGCCAGGACTTATTATCCGGATGAGCTAAGTATAATTTTTTTAATGGGTATACACATGCAGTCTGTGCGACGACCCATACATGAGACATTATTAGGTTGAATTAATGTAATTTCCTATCCAAGCCAAATTGAGCAGTAGTACAAAGTTTTTATTTTATTTTATTTTTTTTGTCAAATCTTATAATAAAAATTTTCTAATTAAAAAGTATGTACCTAGATAATAAAAATATAATGATTTTTGCCCCTAAAAACATTTAAAATGATTAAACTAGGAAATAGAGAAAAAAAAAAAAAGCAAGCAAAATAAACTTTAATATGTTTGAGTATCAATACAATATTGAGCATATCACTCTAATGAATTTATTGAGAATTAAATTAAAACTAGACTATTTTTGTAGATTATAAAGCAATTGTAATTTTCTTTCATTTGTATTTTTACTTTTTTTATTTATTTAACAAACACATAAAAAAAAAATTCAATATTTTTTTTATATTTAGAAGAAGCTAGCCTGGGAGCTAGCCTGGGCTGGTTTCCAAATGCCTCCGTCTCTCTAAGTGGTGATGTACATCAAGGTTATTTTTTATTTTTTGAAAATCAAGCTTTATTAAGAGCACATCAAGTTTATTATACTTGGAAATTTTAAAAAGGATATTATTTGTTGTGCTAAATTTTGAAAATATTTTACTCGCAAGCGCATGAGTCTATTGTAGAATAACTAATGCGAGTATGAGATCGATCCCATGAGAATTTTTATGAAAAACTAATTTAATTTAAATTTAATCTAATCCTAACCTAGTTAACCGAATGTGATGAATTAAAATTAAAATTAAAGTAAGATAAAAGCAAATAATGTCGAAAGCAATAAATTAAAGAATATATACTAAGGTATCAGAATCCATCACCGTTTAATTTCATAGCTTCCTGATAATTTATTAATTCCCTCAATTAAAGTAACAGTTAAAAATCAATTTATTTTCTACCCATGAATTTAACAATAAAAACATTAATCAAAATCTTAAGTTGGTTTTCCTTCGTTTCAAAATACAATCCCTAAGCATTCTCATTTAGGCAGGTCAAAAATTGGTGGCAAAGACAAGGCTTATGGTCCACCAAAGTTTCACTCTATTTAATGATGGGCTTCACTTTAGGCTTTGTTTTGGATTATGCTGATATGAGACTTTTCTTGTGCTTTTGAATTGGGCTCGAGTTTGGCTCTTGGGCTTGGGCCTTCAAAACTCTAAAATTGATAATTTTTCAAATTCCATACTATGTCACCTAAAATAATAAAGGCTAATTGGCAAGTATAGCCTCTGAACTATACCCGAATTTACACCTTACCTCTTGAACTTTTTTTTTCGGCAGTAAACCCCCTGAACTCTACTAAATTTACAATTGGTAACGGAAACCTAACGGATGTGAGATTCCATCCATTTTTTCCCCACGTGCACCTCACATGCTATTCACAAAAGGGTATTTCAGTCCTTCTAGGGGCAACGTGCAATTTCGTTATAAAAAATTTCCCCAATTGACCCAAAAGCTAGGGTTTGTAGATTTGGGCAAAATTGCTTTCGTTTCAATAGCTTGGGTTTGTCGATCTAACCTAGCAATTGGCAAGGATACCGGTTTATTTCATGTAGTTTGGATAACAGAACATTATAGTGAGTTTAGGGTTTACAGAATACTCAAAACACACTAAAGCTGTTGGAAAATCATGGAAAAGAGAAATGACGAAGAGGAACAGCCACAATATGGTAAGTCTCTCCTGATTTTATTTATAGGTTGTGGTTGTTGTGTTGTTTTTTTTATGTTTTGGTATGAGTAAAACTTTGAAAGAAAGAAAATGTTATTGATTAGTTCAGTATACAACACAACAAAACCAAATGCCTTTTTCTATGACTTTTTCTAAGACTTTTAAATAAGAGAATGCAGGGGACCACACCAATTGATAATAGAACATTTAATCTGACATTTGACATAGATTTACACCCCACTTGTAATATTATTGAATCTTTTTCTATCACACTGTGGGTGGATTTTGTCTTCACTTGTTCGTACAAATTGAATTACTCATTTTTTACTTACCAAACTGAATGCCTTGCTATTTGAACACAAGTTAAATGCCTTTGTGTTTGTGTACAAATTTATTATCTCACTGTTTTAACTGCTTGCTTTCCTGGATCCTTTTGTAGATCCACATGAGGGCTTGAACAATTACTTTACCTTTAGGGTCCATCATGGTGGGGAGTTTGATGGAAGTATGGTTAACTATATTGGGGGATCAAAAAGTAATTATGACTATGTGAATCTAGATGAATTGTCCATGTTAGACATTAAAGACATTGCCATAGAACTTGGGTTTGGCATGGCTATGGGTTTTTGGATTCAGGTGCCAGGGTATGGACAACCTTTTATCATAGCTCGTGATCCAAATTTGTTGTGGTTTCAAGACAAGATTCCTGAGAATAGGGTTATAGATTTGTATCTTCAGCCTATACATGCTTTGCAAGTTGTCTCAACCATGTTCCATCTCAGGAAGGAGAGACTGGTGATGTGCCTCATGAAGATGGTGTAGGTGTCTTAACCATGGGATTGCTTCCATCTTAGGAAGGAGAGACTGGTGATGTGCCTCCTGAAGGTGTAGGTGATGGGCTTGGTAAAGGTGTTGGTGATGTGCCTACTGAGTCTTTTGTTGATGGGCCTGATGAGGATAGAAATAGGACAAGTAGGGTTAATGATGAGTGTGACAATTACTTGAATGAGGAATCTGTTGACAGAGCTAGTGAGAGGAGAAACAAAGGGAAACAGATAGCTGAAGAAGACATATCAGAAGAAGACATAGCATATGGTGGTGAGGAGAATGATCAACTTTGGGATAGTGATTACGACCAATAGGAAGAAGACATAGCAACTGAAACCTGTGTAGATCCTACTAGGGATTGGGATTCTCTACGATTTCCAGATTTTGGAAGAGAAGAATGTGGATCTGGTTCTGATATTGAATGTGCATCAGATGATTTTAGGAGTTTGGATGGAACTGACTGTGAGGAGGAAGAAGGAAGAAAACCGAGCAAATTCATCAAGACAAAGTATCATGAATTTGATCTTGGGCGTGACATTGGAAATCCTATATTTAGACTTGGTATGGTGTTTGCCAATGTTGATGATTTTAGGAAGGCCATAAGGGCACATGCTGTGAAACACAGGCGGAGTGTAAAGTTTAGGAAAAATGATAAAAATAGGATTAGGGCAGTTTGCAATGATGAGTGTTGCAAGTGGTTTGTATTTGGTTCATGGCTAGGTGATGGAAAGACCTTCAAGATTAAATCTCTACTAGATGAGCACACTTGTGCTATGTGTTTTAAAAACAGGTTTGTTAATTCAAAGATGATAGCTGAGAAATACGTAGGTCAGTGGAGGGAAAACCCCGAGTGGAATTATGCTGGAATGTCTCAATAACTCAGGACTGATACCAATGTTGATGCTTCGATATGGCAGTATTACTGTGCCAGGACTGCTGCAGGAGAACTGATACAAGGATCTATTAAGGACCAATACTCCAAACTGTGGGAGTATGGTGCAGAGGTTACGAGGATGAACCCAGGAAGTTTAGTGATAATGAAGTGTTCATCCGAGCCTGGGGATGAAAATCCTAAGTTTCAGAGGCTTTACATTTGCCTTTATGCTTTGAAAAAGGGATGGAAGGAAGGATGTAGGCCTATTATTGGATTAGATGGGTGTTTCATAAAAGGATACCACACTGGTTAGCTGTTTACAGCCGTTGGGGTGGATCCAAACAATTCAATGTACCCAATAGCCTATGCACTAGTGGAGTCTGAATGTAGAGATACTTGGGATTGGTTTCTAGAGCTGTTGAGTAAGGATTTAGAGATCAACAACTCCCATGCCATTGTCTGGATAACTGATAAACAGAAAGGGTTGATAGATTCCATTGCACAATTGTTTCCAAATTCTGAACATAGGTTATGTGTGAAGCATCTATACAACAACTTCAAAGGTGAACACAAGGGATTGCTTTTGAAACAAATCTTGTGGAGTGCAGCCAAGTCAACAACTGAACAAGGGTATGCTTAAAGTTTGGTTTGCTCTTACAACTTACTTAAGGTTTGAAAATTATTGCTTACACTATTTTATGTTTAATTGAATAGATTTGCACATTGCATGGAGGGGATAAGGAGTGAAAGTGTGGCTGCATTTGAATGGCTAGCTGACAAAGATCCCCACCATTGGTCAAAGGCATATTTCAAAGACACTGCGGTATGTGACATGCTATGCAACAATATGTGTGAAGCATTTAACAAGGCAATTCTACAAGCTCGTGATAAGCTAATGATCACTCAAATGGAGATGATCAGAAACTACCTAATGAAGAGGTTGATCAAGAAGAGGGCTGAACTGGAGAAGTGGACGCATGACATAGGGCCAAATATTTTCAGGATTGTTAAGAAGCTTAAGATGGAGAGTAGCATATGCCAACCTGAATACAGTGGGAACTTGAAATATCAAGTGAGGTGTCCTGGAGATGAGCAGTACGTGGTTGACATAGACACCAAAACTTGTGCTTGCAATAGGTGGCAGCTCATTGGGATTCCATGCATTCATGGAATCTCATACATTTTAAGTTCAAACCGTGACCCTCTGGATTACATAGACTACAGGTACAAGAAGGAAAGCTGTATAAAGGCTTATGAACCAATAATATGTGGCATCAATGGCCCAAGGATGTGGCCAAAAACAAATGACAAGCTCGTGCAATGCCCACAATTCAAGAAACAGAGGGGCAGGCCAAAGAAGTCAAGAAACCTCTAATCTGATGAAGTTAGGGTAGGAGGGAAAACAAAGCTTGGGAGGAATTATGTAACGCTTAGGTGCAGCATGTGTAAGAAGGAAGGGCATAACAAGAGCACTTGTGAAAAAAGAGCTGGGAGGAATTTCGATGGCTCAAGTCTTCAACCAAGTCAAGGAACACTAACTCAAGTAAGCAATCAGCCTCAAGGTCTTCAGCCAAGTCAGGGAAGCAATCAGATGGGGAAAAACTGCAATGCTTAGTTTCGATGACTTTTAGGATTTTTGTGCAGCATGCTTGCTTTTGTGTTTTACTGTTATGTAAAATTACACTCTTTATTTTCTATTATGTAATGAATTTGGTTTTGTAATGGAAATGGTAGTTATACCATTTCCAACCCTTAACAGCTATGCTTTTGAACTCTTCATATATACAGGCTTTGTGAAGTGTTTATGTGCATGATCTTTTCAGGTTGTTGGACAAATTTGGTTTTGTTAAATTATTATACACAGGTTGTGTGTTGGTTGCTTTTGTAAACTTGTAATAGCAGGAGTCAATTAGGAAGAGCTACAAATTACAAATTGACATTACAGTTAAAGTTTCACATTGATATTACAAATTACTGCTTACATTACAGTTTTACAAGTGACATTTACTTAGATGTCAGAAATTGTCATTACATAAACCTACAACCTACAATGCCCTTCTATACCATTACATAGTCACATATTTTTATTGTCAACAAATTTTTTCCAAAAAACGAACATTACTATTGCTAACACCAACACACGAATCCAATATCTTCTTCTACCAATATGACCGTTTCTTCTCATTCCAGTTGTTGAAATAGCTTCTTCATCAATGCCTTCTACACCATTACTATCCCCCAATCTCATCTGAAGCTCTCTAATTCTTCTCAAGAATCCAGGAATAATTTGTTTCGACCTTGCACAAATTGGAGGGTCATACAAGAGAAGAAGCCGCAATTCAAATCTCCCTATTAAGAAAAATGCAATTACAAATAACTCAAATGTAACAACTTTCAAAAGTAAATTTAAGATCACACTAACCCGAAAATTAGTGCACCCCCAAAAACGCCTTCCCGGGTTCGAATTAGTCCAAGAAGTGTGAAGTCGAGCTCTTCTTCCACACAAACAGACTGGGTATAAATCCCCATCATCAAAGCCCTGATTCATGTTTGCTGAAGAAAAAGACATTAGAGAAAAACAGATTATAGAAGAAAAGTTGTCGAAGAAGAACATATGTGCAATTTCATTTATATTAGGGGATTCCCAACCTAGAAGGACTGAAATACCCTTCTGTGAACAGCATGTGAGGCGCATGTGGGGAAAAAATGGACGAAATCTCACATTTGTTAGGTTTCCGTTACCAATTGCAAATTTAGTAGAGTTCAGAGGGTTTACTGCCGAAAAAAAAAAAAGTTCAGGGGGTAAAGTACAAATTCGGGTATAGTTCAGGGGGTATCCTTGCCAATTAGCCAATAATAAAATATAAATCTAATTAAACGAAAATAAATAAATTAAGTAGCTAACAAATCCAAATGAAAGGTTATAAATATGATATAAAATATAACCGTCATTATTATTTCTCCCACAACCTTTGCAAAAACGTTGTTTTACCCCATAACGTTTCTGTATTAGATAAAAATATCCTATTATTAGTATTTTATCGGTTGTTTGAAATAATGAAGAGTAAATTAGAAAATTGCTCTAAAATTAAATATGTTTAAACCGATATAATATAGTATAAAATTAATAATGAAAAATAAAAAATGTCATTGTCTCTCTCTATCTCTACAATAACTCTCATGCCCTCTGTAGCTCCCCATCTCTTTCTTTTTCCTTCTTTCGCTTCTTTCTCCGAACTTTACATCTTTTTAAAAATGTCATTTAATTTATTGCTTTCATTTAAGGATAAAATTGACTTTCGATTTTCAACTTAAATAAAAATTAACAGAAGGGAGATTTTAGTAAATACAAAAAGTGAGGGAGTAAATTGATGTTTTTGCAAAGATCAGGGGAGAAATAATAATACCCCTTTTTAAATTAGACTTAATAGCACCAGACCCCCCTGAATTATACGCGAATTTGTAAGTTGCCCCCCAAATGTTTTTTTTCGGCGGTAAACCCCTCGAACTGTCGAAAATTGGCAATAATGGACGGAATAGGGAATAGGGACGGAACCCTTATTCCGTCTGATTTTCCTGACACATTTGCTGCACATGTGAAGCCAATGAGGGCATTTTAGTCATTTTGTGACTACTACTAATAAAAAAAAATAAAAATATTAAAATTAATAATTAAAAAAAATAAAAATATAATAACAAAATTTTTGAAATTTTGGATTGTTAAAAATAATAAATATTATTAAATTAAATAATTAACATTAACATAAATTAAAAAAAGAATATTAAAAAAAAAAAATCAAACCCAAATCTCTCTTAATCTCTTTTCCATCTCTTCTTCTCAAAACCAAACCTATACAATCAAACACAAACCAGAAATTAATCTACAAGAATCATCTTCCTAACAAAATTTTCATCTCAATCGTCAATCTCTACCAAATCATTACCATCATCAAACACCGATCCAGACCAACCCCTCCATCTCGCCACCGGTACAACTCCACCCCTCTCCTGCATGAACCAGAACCGACGATACCCATCCCTCTTGTGCCGCTGCGAACCCGATTGAAACCTATCATCTCGCCGCCGCTGATCTGATTTGGAACCCGGCCTCTCTTGCGAAGCTTCTTCTCTCTCTAAACCCTCACTTGCGAACACGATCGAGTTGGATTCGATCGGGTTTGGTGATGGAGTTCGATTGGGTTTGTGATGGTTTGGTGATAATGATGGTTTGTGTTTGTGGTGGTTGAATTCGGTTTGGTTTGTGTTTGATTATGGGCTGATTGATGGAGTGGTGGTGGACGGTGAAGATGGTGGTGGACGGTGAAGATGGTTGACTGATGGAGATGGTGGTGGTGGACGGTGGAGATGGAGATGGAGATGGTGGTGGTGGACGAGTGATTGAAAACATTAGGTTTTTTTGGTTTAATTTTTTTGATATGGGTTTGCCGATGAAGAAGAAGAAGAGATTGGGGAGAGAGAAGAGTAGAGATTAGGATTTGGGGAGAGAGAATAAGAGAGATGGCTATGGATGAGTGGTGTGGCTGATGATGTTGAAGATGTTGAAACCCAAACATTGGATTAATTTGGTGGAGATGATGCGTGGTTGATGATGTTGAAGATGTTGAAGATGTTGAAACCCAGGCATTGGATTAATTTGGTGGAGATGATGCTGATAATTTATTATTATTATTATTATTATTATTATGTGGAGACATTTCAATTTAATTATTAAAAATTATTCCTAATTTTTTTAACAGTGAAAAGATAAAAATGCCCTTTGTACTTATGCATGTGAGGCGTACATGCAAGGAAAATCAGACGGAATAAGGGTTTCGTCCCTATTCCGTCCATTATTGCCAATTTCCGACAATTCGAGGGGTTTATCGCCGAAAAAAAACATTTAGGGGGCAATTTGTAAATTCGCGTATAATTCAGGTGGGTCTGGTGCTATTAAGTCTTTAAATTATTGGTTGGACATTACAGAGTACACTCATTATGTTTGTGTCCTTGGTTGACTTAACTTTGTTAATGTACACCTATGGAAAAAAAAATAAAAAAAAAATTCAATAATGATGTACGCCAATTTGATATTATTGTAATTTAATAATAGTGCCGGTTTCCACCAAACCACATTAGCGGTGGTTATAGTATAGTATATATATATACACTATACATATATACTGACTACTATATAAACACTAATAGCAAACAAATACATATATAATTTTGTCATGGTCCTCATGGACACAATAATAGAGCTTGGAGATATACAATAATTTTCAATATTTACACAATCTTTTTTTAGAGTATTTGATCTAAGACAACCAAATTTTTTTGAGAGAGTTTGATTAGAAAAAAAAAATAATAATAGAATTTTGAATGTTAATAACATATGTTGTACTTAACTATTTGTGGACTTAGGAATCTCTCAATTTCGTAAATCACGTTGAATTATGTACATATTTTTGGGAATTATATATGAATCTCTTAGTTGATGTAAATTACAATCTTGTGAGAATTAAAAAAGTTTTTCAATTGGGAAATAGATAAAAATGTGTGATAATTAGGAAAACTATTCAATTGGAAAAACAAATGAAAATGTTTTAGTATTAGGAAAGCTATTCAATTAAAAACAAATAAAAACATGATAATTGAGATTTTAAAAGTAGTTTTCAAATGAAAAATTATAATAACACACATATATAGATTTCAAAGAATAACCATAAAATTAAGAATTTATACAAAATTGAAGCCTCAGTTTTAAGCCAGAATAATCAATTGTATAAGGCGAGTGTTGGGTGTCATAAAAGAAAACTTTTGTATATATATAAAAATTCATATCAAAACTCATTAAAATCGATGGATTTCAAGACGGTCCTTACTTTATGTTAAAAAAGGCATCCCTTAAAAGAGACTCACTATATATATGTATATATATACACAAATTTTCGATTATCAGTTTGTTCTGACAATAAATATATCATAACGAAAAATATGGACCACTAGATTTACATACTTTGATTCAAAGTGTATGTATTTGTCAAAACTTCTCCATAATCTATGATCCACATTCTTCGTCCTGATATATTTATTTTCAGGACGAACTGACAATAGAAAGACTGTATATATATATATATAAGTTATGTATAATTAAAAAGGGTGCCGATATTGCCACCGATAAAACTAATTAGTACATCCATATTTTATTAAATTTTTTAATAAGTAATGATAAACATCTCACCTACAATCCCATATTTTTCATCCTAACATATGTGGCAGCCGAGGTATCACTTGATGAGTGGATACAAATTACTGGTGAGTAGATAAATGGGTAAGTGAGATAAATTACAATCAATGTGTATCCACTCACCAAGTAGCACCTCAAATACCACATGTGTTTGGATGGAAAGATGAGATTGTAGGTGGGATGTCTAGCATTACTCAATTTTAATTACAAGTGCTCAACTGGGGGCGAATTAGGTGGTCTAGCTATAGAACTTTTTGTTGATCTTGGGGTTTTGGAACTGTTGGGTCGGAAAGAGAAAGTTGGGACTATCGATACTTCTCCGTGTTCTTCCACTAGTAGGCGGATAAATAAGAATTTTTTGTTTCCTTCAAGATCCAATAGGATGAAGGCTAGGAGTGGTTTTCGTGGTTTCGATTCCTATGTTTTTGAGGAAGAGTTGAAAAGCAACAAAACCCTAGAAACTAGAAAGTGATTTCTCTCTCCTTTGCTTCAGCTTTTATATCTCTTATCAGATAAGATTCAGCTACGCCATAAAGACCAATCACCTCACGCCAAGTCACCAAGGAATTCCTAACTCAGCCTTATTTGATTACATAAGATAATCAAAACGCACCATTTGAATTAGCTCAACAATTAGGTCTGATGGGAGCTATAGAAATGGGCTTCTACTTGCTTCAACATCGCATTCATCATTGGGCTTCAACAATGGGTCAAATATTGGGCCTCCAACAAAGAGAAAAATGGGCTAACAACTCACAATAAGTGTAGGGAGACCTCTCCAAGTTGTGAGAGCCAACTTTTTCTGATTATGGGAATAGACATCCGGTATTGAAAACGCGTTTATCATTCACATAAGGTATTGAAAACACGGAGTGTATATTGTTTTTTATTTCTTTAATTTGATATAGTATCTGTGATTACAACGACTCCAATCTGAAACAAGTGTCAAACTGAATGAGTGTTCTTCACCATCAAGTTATATTGGACATTGGTAACGGAGTGTACTTAGGGTGCGTTTGGTGCGCGAGATAGGATTGGACTATTTTAAAAGATGGGATTGGATTGGATTGGACTGGAGTGGATTAATTATAGTATTTTCCGTGTCTGGTGTAACATGGGATTAGACTAATAATAGTCCAATACTGTGTTTGGTTAATTAATTGGATTGGACAAAATAAAAAATTTATCTTAAAAATAAGGCTAATTGGCACAGATGCCCCCTGAACTCTTCAAAAAGTTACACTGTGCACCCTATACTTTTTTTTTTCCAGCACTAAACCCCCTGAACTCTCGTAAATTGGCAATAAATTGGCAATCGCTGAAGGAATCTGCCAATTTACGAGAGTTCAGGGGGTTTAATGGCAAAAAAAAAAAGTATAAGGGGTAAATATGCAAATTCAAACATAGTTCAAGGGGCATCAGTGCCAATTAGCCTAAAAATAAATCCATCCACCAACCAACCACCCACATCCACTCATCAGTCATCACTATCAACGATCTCTCTCTTCTTCATTCTCTTTCTCAACCTTTCTTTGTTCTCTCTTCTTCCTTCTCTTTCTCTGCTTTCTTCCTTTTTTTTTTTTTTTTTCACACAACTCAAATCAACAATTTTCATTCACAAAATCCAACAATCAACTCCATCTCCATCTTTATCACAAAAAATTTGAATCTTCTCATTCTCTCTCCTCCCATCTCTTTTTCTCTATTACAATAATGGTGGAAAAAAAAAATTCTAGATCTGTTATGGTGAGAGGACGGCGGCTAGCGGAAGTTGGAGGCGACGATCGAAGCAACGGCGGTCTACAGAAGTTGGAGACATGAGATTTTGTGGTGGTCGTTGACAATGTAAGCAGTGAGAGCCTGAGAGGAGGGGATTATATTATCCCGTTGATTTGGAGGGGACAGTTTTATCCTCCTCTAACGGGATAAAAATTGTCCCATTGCTTGGACTCACCAATCGTGGGAAATGGCTTAAAAATAAGTCTATCCTATCCTATCCCATCAAACAAATGCGCCCTTACTGTCTTGGAATCTTTAAAATGTATCAGTTTGCTAATTATTTCTAATTTTCAACACAAATATAATAAAAAAATCGAAATCATTGTAATTGAGAGCCAGCTATATATCCACATGATATATTAAAAGCATAATTTTTATTTTTTATTAAACTCTTAACATAAAGATCCTTCTCAAAGGTACAACACTTGTCGACAATACTTTCAATACTATTTGCAAATTAAAATGACAGACAGAAGCTTCAATAAAAGTATTATTAGAGGTTTCTATACATATACAACCTTTTTCATAAGTGCAGGATCTCGTGTCTAATAAGTCTAGGACATATATATTACTCGAAAATTAAGACAAATTATAGAGGGTTCGTATACCTTGATGAAGAGATCAGATTTGCTCTGCTTCTGTATCAGATCTTCCTCCTGTTCTAGTTCCACTTCCGGTGGATCAAAATAAAAATCCGGAGCCAAAGGTGTATCAATATCAGGCATATTTTCTAACTGGCTTGTCAAATTTGGGGTGGGGGGGCGGTTGTCATTGGGATCATGTTCTGAAATTGTTAGAGGGGGAGTAGGACAGTTTAGGCCTGAGTCTTCAGCATAGGCTCGGCGTTGTAGGTTTAAAAATAAATTTGGGAGAGAATTTGAAACTTAGAAGAATAATAGTAGGTAGTAATGTAGTACTGTAGTAAACTAGTAATTGCAAATAAATAAAATTGGAAACTTAGTAAATAGTAATTGACTAATTGGAAATTAAATAAATTGGAAATAAAATAAATTGTAAATAAAATTAAGACTTAATAGCACCAGACCCCCCTGAATTATACGCGAAGTTGCAAATTGCCCCCTAAATATTTTTTTTCGGCGGTAAACCCCTCGAACTATTGGAAATTTGCAATAATGGACGGAATAGGGACGGAACCTTTTTTCCGTCTGATTTTCTTGACACATGTGCTACACATGTGAAGCCAATGAGGGCATTTTAGTCATTTTGTGACTACTACTAATAAAAAAAATTTAAATAATTAATAATTAATAATTAAAATATTAAAATAATAATAACAAAAAAATTGAAATTTTGGATTGTTAAAAATAATAAATATTATTAAATTAAATAATTAACATTAACATAAATTAAAAAAAGAATATTAAAAAAAAAATCAAACCCTAATCTCTCTTCTTCTCTTTTCCATCTCAAAATAAACCTTCTCTCAATCTAATCTCTCAATCTCAAACATTCACTCATCTTCTCCACCATCTTCTCCACCCAAACCCTAGCCTCCACCGAAATCCATACAATCTCACCACCATCTCTCTCTCCTACCATTCTCACCACCGCCTCTCTCTCACCACCGTCTCTCTCTCTCTCTCATGATCGCCTCTCTCACTCTCTCGATCTCTCATTCGGCGACGATTTCGAGCCACCGCCGCTGCTTTCTAACCACCGTCACCACCATCTAACCACTGCCGTCACCCTAACCCGCACCTTTGGGAGGAGATTCAGATCTGATCCTTCTCTCTCTCTCTCATGTGTTTCGTCTCTCAATCTCTTTTGGAAGGTTGAATATGTGTTGTTTGTTCAAATTTTTTTAAAAAAAATCTGTTTTGAAATCTGTTGTTCAATTTATTGATGGCTAGTTTGTGTTGTTTGTTTTCTGGAGATGATGTGTCTGGAGATGGGTGTTGATTTTGAGGTTATAGGTTTTGTGTTTTGTGGTGTAGTTGACGAATGATTGTGGTGGTGTTGATGAATGATTCTTGTATTATTATTGAGATAGGTGTTGTTGATTTTGGTTTTGTGGTGATTTTGGTTTGTGAATGTTTAGGAGAGATTAGCAAGTACCAACTGATTTGCAAACCTATGGATCTTGAAATGCAAACCTTTGGATCTTCAAATAAACAAGAGAACCAGAGAGTGAGAGGAAAAATGCTTAAAAAATATGATTAAACACAAAAATTTGAGATCCAAATTTTATTTAATTTTTTTTTTTTTTTTTAAGATCTGCATTTGTTTGCAGAAACAGCAACTTTACGACTATGTTAAAACCAATTAAAACAAATCTGAGCAACGATTTCAAATCTTAGACTACAAATAACATTAATACTTCCAGTTTCAAGGAAAAGCAACTGAGACAATAGCAAGAGGAGAGAATTGCAAACAAGTTTCAATCCTTTGCCACACACAAAATAAACTGTTTGTGGATAGTTCTGGAAATAGCAAATTTATTACTTTGTTAAAACCAATCCAAATTTATAATAGTTAAATTTAGTTTTTTAAATAATTTTTTTTTGTTTTATTCCAATTTCTAGCAAATTTTGTAAAAAAAGGAAAAAAAAATATCACAATTTGCAAGTTGCCCCTCATATGGTATTCACAAAAAGACAAAACTGCCCTTTGTACTTATGCACGTGAGGCGCACGTGCAAGGAAAATCAAACGGAATAAGGGTTCTGTCCCTATTCCGTCAGTTTTTGCCAATTTCCAACAGTTCGAGGGGTTTACCGCCGAAAAAAAACATTCAGGGGGCAGTTTGCGATTTCGCGTACAATTCATGGGGGTCCAGCGCTATTAAGTCTAAAATTAATTGCAAATAAAACAAATGCAAAATGAAATAAATATTAAAACCTTGAAAACTTGGAGAGTTGAAGAATTTAGAATTAGAGAATAGAGAGAATTTAGAGGACATTGGTGTGAGGAAAAATTAAAGGGAGGGGGGGGGAGGCCCAATGGCCTACTGACGTCAGCAGGGCGTTGGGCCCAACGGTCAGCCCAAAAGAGAGAAAAAAAAAAAAAAAAAGGTGGAACCACCGGTTCCATTCCGGTTCAAACTGGCTGGTTCCTCAAAACTTAGAACAGGAACAGGAACAGGAACCGGAACCGACCTCCCCCAGTTTAGGTTTCGGTTTCGGTTTCGGTTTCGGTTTCGGTTCTTGAACCAGAACCGAAAATCCAGTTTCGATTTCGGTTCCCCCCAGTTCCACGGTTTGAACCGGAACCTTGTCAGGTCTATATCAGGGTCATCCCTTGTTTTGTTTGGTGGTACTCCACTCTTTCAATAATAGTGCCTTTCAAAAAAAAAAAAAGATAGAAAAGGTAAGCTTCTCTTGATTTAATTTTTTTTAGGGTTTGTTTTCTTATACTTGTTTTTCAGGGTCGGAATCTCAAATTCGAGTTTCATATATTGAAAGTTTCTTTTAACAAGGTATGTTATATATAGAATTATATATGTGTGTGTTTAGGAATGATTCTTAACTTTAATTTTTTTAAAAAAAAAAATTTAGGAACCCATAATTATTATTTCATGATTTATAGTTGTTTGTTCTTAGATTTCCACAATACATGATATTTATTAGTTGATATGCATACTAACTATTTGATTAAATGATTTTTATGGAACAACCAATTGTTTGATATATGTAGCATTGAAAAAAAAAAAAAAATTATATCTTAGTAAGGTGTTAATAATATACTTTCATCTATTGCAATTTGTATCTAGGCGAAAAGTTTATTATGATCAAGCAAAAAAAAAAGGGGTGGGAGTTTATTTATAGAAAAGAAAAAGGAAAAAAAGAAACCAAAAAAGGGGTAGCCGTTGGAGGTCCAATGGCCTGCTGACGTCAGCAGGGCGTTGGGCCCAACGGTCAGCCCAAAAGAAAAAAAAAAAAAAAAAAAAAGGTTGAACCGCCGGTACCATTTCGGTTCGAACCGATCGGTTCCTCAAAACTTAGAACCAGAACCGGAACCGACCTCCCCCTATTTAGGTCCTGGTTTCGGTTCCCCCCGGTTCCATGGTTCGAACTGGAACCTTGTCAGGTCTATATCAGAGTCATCCCCTGTTTTGTTTGGTGGTACTCCACTCTTTCAATAATAGTGCCTTTCAAAAAAAAAAAAAAAGATAGAAAAGGTAAGGGCCCGTCCTGCAAGCCGTTTTTGTTTTTGTTTTTCAAAAAGAAAAATAAAAATGATTTCGAAAAACAAAAACGAAAATAGTGTTTTTGGTTTCATTTTTAAATTTCGAATACGCGTCTGGTAGCATTTACTGGAATTCGTATTTTAAAAATAAAAACGGAAAAAACGCGTCTGGTAGGATAACCGAAAACTTTCGAAAATTGAAATATCAATTTTTAAATTGTGTTTAACATTATAACAATTATAAATAAATGATTAAATAATTAACAAAAAAAACATTTTGTAATTTAATTTAGGGTTT
The DNA here is from genome assembly GCA_954870605.1 of Acer campestre. Lineage (NCBI taxonomy): Eukaryota > Viridiplantae > Streptophyta > Magnoliopsida > Sapindales > Sapindaceae > Acer > Acer campestre. The sequence continues at coordinate 9,699,434 of OX940808.1, forward strand.
AACAAATTTGAAAAGTTGAAGATGAAGAGGAAGAAGAAGAAGACCAGATCGGCGGTGAGAGGGGGGGGGGGGGGGGGGGGGGGGGGGAGGGGGGGGGGAGGGAGTGTGTTTATTTATAGAAAGAAAAAGAAAAAAAAAAGGGTAGCCGTTGGAGGCCCAATGGCCTGCTGACGTCAGCAGGGAAGAAAAAAACAAAGGTGGAACCACCGGTTCCATTCCGATTCAAACCGGCCGGTTCCTCAAAACTTAAAACAGGAACCGGAACCGGAACTGACCTCCCCTAGTTTTGGTTCCGGTTCCGGTTCTGGTTTCGGTTCTTAGCGGCGATCGGCGGTGAGAAGGTGGGGGTGTTTATTTATAGAAAAGAAAAAGGAAAAAAAGAGAAAAGAAAAAAAAATAAAAAACAAAAGGGTAGCCGTTGGAGGCCCAATGGCCTGCTGACGTCAGCAGGGCGTTAGGCCCAACGGTCAGCCCAAAAGAAAAAAAAAAAAAAAAAAAGGTGGAACCACCGGTTCCATTCCGATTCAAACCGACCGGTTCCTCAAAACTTAGAACAGGAACTGGAACCGACCTCCCCCAGTTTAGGTTCCAATTCTTGAACCGAAATCGAAAATCTAGTTCCTGTTTCGGTTCCCCCAGTTTCACGGTTCAAACTGGAACCTTGTCAGGTCTATATCAGGGTCATCCCTTGTTTTGTTTGGTGGTACTCCACTCTTTCAATAATAGTGCCTTTCAAAAAAAAAAAAAAAAAAAAAAAAAAAAAAAAAAAGATAGAAAAGGTAAGCTTCTCTTGATTTAATTTTTTTAGAGTTTGTTTTCTTATACTTGTTTTTCAGGGTCGGAATCTCAAATTCGAGTTTCATATATTGAAAGTTTCTTTTAACAAGGTATGTTATATATAGAATTATATATATGTGTTTAGGAATGATTCTTAACTTTAATTTGTTTTTATTTTTTTTTTAGGAACCCATAATTATTATTTCATGATTTATAGTTGTTTGTTCTTAGATTTCCACAATACATGATATCTATCAGTTGATATGCATACTAACTATTTGATTAAATGATTCTTATGGAATAACCAATTGTTTGATATATGTAGCATTGAAAAAAAAAATTATATCTTAGTGAGGTGTTAATAATATACTTTCATCTATTGCAGTTTGTATCTAGGTGAAATGTTTATTATGATCAAACAAAAAAAAGGGGTGGGGGTTTATTTATAGAAAAGAAAAAGGAAAAAAAGAGAAAAGAAAAAAAAAAAAAAAAAAGGGGGTAGCCGTCAGCAGGGTGTTGGGCCCAATGGTCAGCCCAAAAGAAAAAAAAGAAGAAGGTGCAACTGCTGGTTCCATTCCAGTTCGAACCGACCGGTTCCTCAAAACTTAGAACCGGAATCGACCTCCCCCAGTTTAGGTTCTGGTTCCGGTTTCGGTTTCGGTCGGTTCCACGGTTTAAACCGGAACCTTGTCAGGTCTATATCAGGGTCATCACCTATTTTGTTTGGTGTTACTCCACTCTTTCAAAAATAGTGTCTTTCAAAAAAAAAGATAGAAACGGTAAGGGCCCGTCCTGTAAGCCGTTTTTGTTTTTCGAAAAGAAAAATGAAAATGAAAACAATGTTTTTGGTTTTATTTTTGAATTTTGAATACGCGTCTGGTAGCATTTACTAGAATCCGTATTTTGAAAATAAAAACGGAAAAAACTCGTTTGGTAGGATGACCGAAAACTTTCGAAAATTGAAATATCAATTTTTAAATTGTGTTTAACATTATAACAATTATAAATAAATTATTAAATAATTAACAAAAAAACATTTTGTAATTTAATTTAGGGTTTAACAAATTTGAACAGTTGAAGATGAAAAGGAAGAAGAAGAATACTAGATCGGCGGCGATCGGCGGTGAGAAGGTGGTCGACAGTGAGATGCGACGCAAAGCAGAGCGGAAAAAAGAAGAAGAAGAAGAGCGGTGAGCAGCGGCTATCGGAGGAGGAGGAAGAAGAAGAAGAAGAAGAAGAAGAAGGGAGGAGGAAGAAGAAGAAGAAGATGGCGGCGGTGAGAAGAAGAAGAAGAGCAATGAGCGGCAGTGATCGGAGGAGGAAGAAGAAGAAGATGGCGGCGGCAAGAAGAAGAAGAAGAGCGGTGAGCGGCAGCAATCAGAGGAGGAAGAAGAAGAAGGAGAAGAAGAAGAAGAAGAAGAAGAAGATGTCGACAGGGAGAAGAAGAGATATGAGCGGTGGAGGCCGACTGAACTGGAGTCTGGATGAGGGAGGAAGAAGAAGTAGGTGAATTTTTTTTTATATATTAAAATAATATATATTTAATTATATGGAACCCATTTCATTTGGAAAACAAAAACAAAATCAAGAAAAACAACTTCTTTTTTTTTTTTTTTTTCAAAATTTCCACTTTTAACACTTGTTTGTGTTTTTCATTTTGTTTCTGTATTTTGAAAATAAAATGAAAAACGGTTACCAGACAAGAATTCGAAATCATTTTTGGAAAAGAAAAACAAAAACAGGCTGAAAACAAGCTGCAAGACAGACCTTAATTAAGCTTCTCTTGATTTAATTTTTTTTAGGGTTTGTTTTCTTATACTTGTTTTTCAGGGTCGGAATCTCAAATTCGAGTTTCATATATTGAAAGTTTCTTTTAACAAGGTATGTTATATATAGAATTATATATATGTGTTTAGGAATGATTCTTAACTTTAATTTGTTTTTATTTTTTTTTTAGGAACCCATAATTATTATTTCATGATTTATAGTTGTTTGTTCTTAGATTTCCACAATACATGATATTTATCAGTTGATATGCATACTAACTGTTTGATTAAATGATTCTTATGGAACAACCAATTGTTTGATATATGTAGCATTGAAAAAAAAAATTATATCTTAGTGAGGTGTTAATAATATACTTTCATCGAAAAGTTTATTATGATCTTTTCATTTACGAAAGTGTTCAAGTATTGAGGCATGAAGAATCTTCATCATGGTTATCCGGATATAATTGATGTAATGCATTTATCTCAAAATTTGTAGCAAATCGGTGTATGTACACTAACAATTTTGTAATATATATAATTTTTTCACTTTCTTTTTTCTTTATCTTTTCTTTCTTGTGTTCTGATTATCAATTCCTTATTGTATTTTTTGTATTTAAGTTTTCTTGTAGTTAATAATAATTGAATGGACCAATATATTAACTTTGATTAAATTTGTAACTTGCTATCTTCTTGTTAATTGCCACTAAATTTATGTAAAACAAACATAATTTTCATATGGTTAATTGTCACTAGGTTTGTATATAGTGACAATATTTAAATAATTAATTATCGATAAGGTTGTGTACTATAGTGACAATATTTCAATAATTAATTATTGATAAGGTTATGTATAGTGACATAATATTTAAATAATTAATTATCAATAAGGCTATGTATAGTGACACAATTTTGATATGGTTAATTGTCACTAAGTTTGTGAATAATGACACAATTTTAAAACAATAAATTGTCACTAAAGATGTATAGTGACAAAATCTTCAAACAGTAATTGTCACTATATATAAATTTAGTGACATCATTTTTATTTTGTCACTAATTAAGGTCGAGTGACAATATGTCACTAAAAGTTATGATCCGTGACAAGTACCAAAAAAAAAAACTGTCACAAATACTTTTAGTGATAGGGTAAAAGTGACGAATTGTTAGTGATATTTTTTTTTTATTTGTCACGATATTGAAATTGTGACAATTTCTTTACTTGTTGTGACAAATAATTTTTGTCATTATATGTCACTTTTTTTTAGTGATTATTTCTAATTTTCAATACAAATATAATATTCAAAATCATTGTAATTGGGACTTGAGAGTCAGCTATATATCCACATGATATATTAAAAGCATAACTTTTATTTGTTATTAAACTCTTAACATAAAGATCCTTCTCAAAGGTACAACACTTATTGACAATACTTTCAATACTATTTGCAAATTAAAATGATAGATAGAGGCTTCAATAACATTATTATTAGAGGTTGCGTATACATATACAACCTTTTTCATAAGTGTAGGATCTCGTGTTTGATAAGTCCAGGACATATATATTACTCGAAAATTAAGACAAATTATAGAGGGTTCGTATACCTTGAATATCATCATCATTCAAATCTCTTTTTGTCTTTCCATAGCTAATTGTCGGATACATGACCGCCTCCCGCAAGCGGGTTTCATGATCTAGCCCTAGAACATGTCCGATTTCATGCAATGCCACTGATTCCAAGTCCAGTTCATCAAATCCCGGGTTTGAATTCGAACTCCAATTCTCATCAGCATCATAATGACTAATTCCATAAGTTGGTGGCAGAGAGTGTGCCAAAACCCCTAGAAATCCATCAAACGGCTCAGGGTCTCCATGGTCTCCGCGGTGAAATCCGATGACAATATCCGCATCATTAGAACCATCTGCTACTTCTTCGAAGCTGAAATCGGTCACTTGAGCCCAGCTTTGAAAAGCTGATTTGAATGCAGACCTTACGTTTAGATCATCCGGAACTTGAGCAGTTGAATTGAACGTATAAGTGAGTTGCTTGTTGGACCATCTAGGGTTTCCTGGGATGAATTGATAGTGAGCTACAGTGTGGAAAGACTTGCCCTTGTCATCCTGATGACCGTGGTTTTTTGGTTTGATCATGACATGATCTGGCACGCCACATCTGGGTTTCATCATTTGTGTCACCGTGTCGGAATCTAGGATTCCGGTGACATTCAAACGGAAACTCCGCTGGTATAATTTAATGGCGGCGAGAAGATCATTGTCATGAGCATCTTCAAGGCCTGCAGGAACATTATCATCATAGTTTTTCAAGTATCCGAATCTTTTAAGATACTTTTTGAGTTCTTTGATCCCAGTATAATTGTGATCAATCTTTTGGACATTTTCTAGGCTTTGCAAGAATTGAAAAGGGTTATTGTTTTTTGATTGAATTGTGGGTAGAAAAATCACAGAAAAAATAAAACATAAGCCAAAAAGTAAGCAAGTTTTAGAAGCCATGTTTTGTAAAACGAAAGAGCTTGAAATGATGTTGTTAATTTCTTGATTGTTTGGCTCTATATATATATAGACATTTGTACAGTAAAAAACTAATAAAATATACATCGCATATTTGCATTTTATCGAATCTCAAGGACTTTCGAGTAAGATTATTATTATTATTATTATTATTATTATTATTATTATTGTTGTTGTTATTATTGTTTATGTGTGTGTGTTTTTTTTTCATTCACAATATTTTATAGGGCAAATTACATTAACTTATAAATCAGGAAAGGGAACATGAATCAAGTTCCCTTTCTATCAGGAACTTAATTCCTAATTTATGAATGGGGTCCATGGAATTTAATTCCTTAAAAATTTAGTAAACAGTGAAATTCAAAAATCAGGAATTTAATTCCTTTATTTAAGTAGGATTCCTGATTAGCACACACGCCATTAATGTTATTCTTCTAATTCTTGACTACTATATATAAATATCTTGTAATAATTAAGAGTTTGGTGATGTTGTCCCACAAACATTTTTTTTTTTTTTTTTGAAGAAGAAGAAGAAAAGGGAAACACTATATATATTTAAATATATACAGAAATAACAATATTGTTGCCCAAATTGCCTTCTCTATATATAGCTATACAGCCTATATGTTGTATTGAAGCTTGTATTTCTGACATGTTCATAAATTTACAGAACCCCCAAAAAAAATAAAAAAGAAGCTGAAACTAGACTTTTTTCTTCCCACGTCTTCCAATGTCTAAATCAACTAACCTTGCTGATGAAGGATGCGGCAATGGTGTTGATAGACCAATAGACTCTGGAATGTCAAGATTGACTGTCATGGATTGGCCTGCTGTTGCCCGCATGATGTCAGACTCATGAAACTGCTGGACTTCAAGTTTTACTTTGTCAATTAATTCAATGTGATGTATGGATGAATATGCATCAGCGAGTCTCTTTTCCAGCTCATCTAACTTCTTTTTCATACGAAAATGTTTTTAAAGAAATAATACCACAAAAATCTTATAGCAAAGGATAAGATTTTTGTGGAATTAATAACTTTGAAAACATTTTCGCAGAAAAGGATAAGATTTTTGTGGCATTATTTCTTTGAAAACATTTTCGTATGTTTTTAACATAATTGATTAATTTCAGTAACCGCTATTAGTAGCTGCCAGTCAAGCTCACCTTTGTTGATGTTGTCCCTGTCCGATGAACATGCCAAAATGTTTTCAAAGAAATAGTACCACAAAATTCTTAGGGTGTGTTAAGAATCAACTTTTAAATAGAGTTTCTTATTAATTGTAGTAAAACTTCCACAAAGTAGAACTTTCAACAAAAGGATCTGTTATGTATTCGACTAAAAAATATTTTTAAATTAGTAAATTGTTTGATAATATATTTATAAAAACGGGGATCATTTTAACGGTCTATTTAACAAAAAACATCTTTTGTTACAATATAATAGAAGGTTCAAATCAGGAAAATGACACATCCACTATTGGCTAAGTGATTATGTATTTCTCATTCACTCCAATTTTAAAGGTTCGAGTCTTAAATTTATCTATTAAATCGTAAAGTGTAGGAAGACATAAGACTTCTCTCTAATAATAGGAGTTACATTCTAAATCGTACTTGTAGTGGTTGATCTCGGCAAGTATTGACAAACCTCTAGTGATCCAATTGGTGTCAGACTAGATAAAAATAAAAATAAAAATAAAAATGGGGAAATGAAATTTAGGCTAACCCACTAAAAAATAAAAGAAGATTATAGCTATAAGCCTGATTACAATAAATAATTGAATTCACTCTCACCATTAAATATCCCATAAAGCTGTATGAGAAAATAATTGGCTAATATTCCATATATCATATATGGCCTTTAACTTTCCGTAGCTTGTTGACCAAGTTGGAGGCAAATTAAAGATATAATTTCCAATCGTTTCTACTGTTCACAAACTGATGACCGATCTTTTTCTAGCCTACATATTACTTTCCAATTAGATATGTATTAAATATCCGATAACTACTCTCCATCAACTATCCGGTAACAAATTAACTTAAAAAATAATACTATTTGAAAAATTCTAAAATATTATTAATAAGTAGATTTCATTAAACTTATCATTCACAAAAAAATTTATATAAAAATTCATAAAAACTAATTATGATATAATACATGAATGATAAGACCGATATTTTTCTTTTTATTTTATTTTTTTTTGAAAAAGACTGATCTTTTTCTAGCCTACAAATTACTTTCCAATTAGATATGTATTAAATATCCGGTAACAACTCTCCATCAGCTACAAAAAGTAAGACTATGAGATTGATGTCAACCTTTCGTCTTTAAGTCACCAAGTTGTCAAACAATTTCGAATTTAAGGTAAATAATTCAATTGTAGTTGTTTAAGGTAAACAGCAGTCCATTCAGAAAAAAGACTAATTGTACAAACATCCCCTAATTTTAGGCATAATTGCATATATATGAAACTTTTACTCATAATTATACAAACATCCCCTGTCGTTAGTTGACTTCCGTTAACTCTAACCGTTGACCACAATTTTAACCCACAATAACTAAAGTTCCCCTAGTTACCTATTTTATTATTTAAATCAATAATTAAAAAACGAAACAGAAAAGATTTTTTCTCTTTCATTTTCTCAACCCTCAAACACAATCCAAAAATAAACTTAACAAACAAAAACCAAAACTCAAATCCTCAAATAATAACCGAAAATCAAATCCACAAATAAAAACTCAAATCCATCAATACCACAACCAGTTAACTACATCCATTTAAAAAAAAAAAAAAAAAAATAGAACTTCAATCTAGAAAGTTAAAAATCCACTGTTGAAGTTTTAAATTTTTTTTTTTTTTTTTTTAAATGGATGTGGTTAACTGATTGTGGAATTGATGGATTTAGGTTTTTATTTGTGGATTTGATTTTTAGTTGTTGTTTGAGGATTTGAGTTTTGGTTTTGATTTGTGGGTTGAGTTTTGGTTTTTGTTTGTTAAGTTTATTTTTGGATTGTGTTTGGGGGTTGAGAAAATGAAAAAGAAAAAAAGGGATTGATTTTGTTTTGTTTTGTTTTGTTTTTTTTTTTCCTTTGTCTTTTCTATTTCATTTTTTAATTATTAATTTAAATAATAAAATAGGTAAGTAGAGGCACTTTAGTCCTTGTGGATTAAAATTATGGTCAACGGTTAAAGTTAATGGAAGTCAACTAACGACAAGAGACGTTTGTGCAATTATGGGTAAAAGTTCCATATGCATGCAATTATGTCTAAACTTAGGGGACGTTTGTGCTATTAGTCCTTTAGAAAAATATTTATGGTTTATGTTGGGAAAAGTGATGTGGAAGTGCATGTCTAATACTCATCAGATCACATTATAAATAACGTCTACAAGAAGAAAAATAAGATGAGAGAATCCAATCACACAACACAAGATTTTACGTGAAAACCCAAAATAGGGAAAAATAACGGTAGTTAGAATGACAAGAGAAAAACATCACTATGTAGAAAATTGTTACAACTATAAAATTCCAATATTTTTTCTCTAACCCCAAACCTCAATTACAACCGAGCCTTACCAAGCTGAAGCTCACAACCGAGCTTCCATCCGATCTCTCAACTCACAGCGTTCACCAGGTCCTCCCCTAGTGCACCCCTCGAATATCGCATACGTCTCCCCTAATATGGAGAGTTAATGAAATCTCTTGTCCTTAATTGCATAGCTGATGGAGAGTTGTTTATATTATTTTTTAAGTTTTTTTTTTTTTTTTTAGATCGTTAATGTTTGTATGTTTTTCTTTTGATAATGTTTATTCATTTTAAAAGTTATTTGTTTTATTTTATTTATGAAATTGTTAAAAATGAGTGTGCTTTTATTTGAAAATAGAGCATATGTTTGGTTGGTTAATGTTTTTCAAAGAGTTTTATGTTTTTCTTCTAAAGTGAAATTCTTTCTAATGAATACCCCCATGACTTTTTTAAAGTCCATAAAAGTCTGTAATGAATACCTCCATGACTTTTATAGAGTTATTAAAAGTCTATATTGAATACACCTAAACTTTTTGATTTCATAAAAATCATTAAAAGTATTTTAAAATCCTAATTGAATACACCCTCCTAAATATCCTATAAAGCTGTATGAGAAAATAATTGGCTAATATTCCATATATCATAGATGGCCGTGTAACTTTCCATAGCTTGTTGACCAAGCTGGAGGCAAATTAAGGGGTCGTTTGTTTTTTTCACTTAAAACTTAATGGATCTGAATCATAATTATTAAGTTGTTTTGTTTGTTTTTATAAGTTGTTGTATGTATAAATTCGGCTGAAAGACACATTAGCAAAGTAGGCGGGAAACAGGAAGGAAGGAGAATGTCACGTCATTTGTCAACCAGTCAACAAAGGAAACGTTGACCATTTGTCACATCATCTAGCCACGTCATCAAGATCAGTAAAAACCAAAGGTATACTCGCCAAATCAATCGTCTAGAGAAGGTAAAGATCATACTCGCCGAATACCCTTACTCGACCTAGAGCTACTCGGCCAATGCAGTGAAAGTAACCTTATTTCAGTATACCTCATAGAGTAAGGATTCATCTAGATATAAGGTTAAAAAGTGTTGCACTCCAATGAGGACATGACCCTATCTTCTCCTGGAGAAGTCTAAACAGGAAACAAGTCTTAATTCATTCAACACTTCATATTCCTAATACAAATCAAATTGGGAACTCTACACCAACACGGCATAGGCAAGAAGAAACCCTAGCCAGTCTGGTATAAATAGAACCATGTAATCTACGGTGAGGGGGTTCAAAACCTGAGAAAGAAAAGAGCAATTGTAAGAGAGAAAAATAGACATTGAGCTTGTAACCTACAAAACAAATCATAGTATTATTCTTAAGCCTTTCGGGGCGCCGTGGTTTTTTCCCTTTTCTAGGGTTTTCCATGTAAAATTTATGTTCTTGCATGCATTTACTTACATTCATATTTTCATTAACGTAATATCATAGTTGGACATGTGGCAATCCAGAATTCTCTGTCAACAATTGGTGCTAGAATAAGGGGGGATTTGAACAAAAACTTCGAGGAACCCTCACGAACAAACCTAAAACATGAGCAACGTCAGCGACAAAGATGGAAACTCTAGTGGTAGGGGACAGAACGTTGATGACTAGGGAACAATCGATAGCAACACCGGAAATTAGGATAGCTGGTCCAAGGACTCTACATAACTTCTAAACTGCCTTGATGAACCTGGTTAGTGAAGCCAACAAGTTAGGACTCTCACTTCCTATAGACCTAGGGATTTCTTCTCCCTATGACTTAACAACAAGTATGCATGGGGACCACTCACTGGGAAGGTTACGATCGGAAGTACATATCGCGACCCTGAATGCCCAAACAAAGCCATCTATGAAGGAAATACCTCGGGACCACCCTGAAGCTGTCGAAGGAAGAAGACAAAAGAAGGGAAAAGGTTTTCTAGATGAGGAATCTTTAGAAAGGCGAGGCCGCAGTTGGACGCATAGGACGATCCCCGATAATGCACACCAGAAAACCGGATGGAGACACCATTCTATTTCATCTGAAGATAAAAGTCCTCATCCGAGAAGGGGGTTACGGTCAAAAGGGCGATACAAAGGAGATCTGAAGGCATAGACGATCAGAGGTCCGGAAGAAGCATAGACAACAAGAAAGATGGCTACTGAAGAATGACTATTAAGAGCCAGCTTGGTCTGGGAGGAGAACCAACCGGTCAACGAAGCGTCACCCTTCAAGAGCCGTTAAAGAAGGTTTCAGCTATGGATCAGAACTATAGACACAGTGCTTCATCAGACAATGAATCAAACAACTCATTCATTGATCAAATTGCTCATACACAATTCTCGAAAATATTTAGGATGCCAATTGTAGAGCAATACAAAGAGAACAGGGACCTAAAGGAACATGTCAGACGATTCTGCAACGTTATGGAACAATATGCATCCAACGATGGACTCTTATGCTTAACGTTCCTATAAACTTTCGGTGATCTCGCTTCTAGGTGGTTTGGGCAACTCCCACCCAAAAGAATTAATAATTTTTCCAGTTGCAGCAAAGCATTCATAAGGCAATTCATGGGGAGTGTGCAAAGGAAAAAGTCACTCACCCACCTATCAAACTTGAAGCAAGAAAATATCGAATCCCTCAAGAAATACCTGACAAGATTCGGGAAAGAAGTCGCTTAGATTGAAGATGCTAGCAATGTAGCCGTCATAGCTGTTTTCACCAATGGGTTGCAAAGTGGTTGACTGTCTTTTGACTTACGGAGAGATTGACCAAAAACGTACGAAGAAATGATGGACATAGTAGGCGACTATGGTTTAGCCGAAGAGGAGGAAGAAGCACAAGGGGGTATCTATGTGCATGACCACAACCCCGATACAAAGCTCGAATCTAGGGACGCAAGACAAAAACGCAATCGCGTGATCGTCAGAGAGATGAAAAAGGTCGGAATAGCCAATCCAAGGAGAGCATATGAAGTAATCGGACTAGAAGGTTCCGAAGTAAGTACAACAGCTACCTTCCTTTGACAGGCAAACAAGAAGACATACTTTCTATGGTGAAGGATAAAAGGCTCACCAAATATTCACAACAGCAATCAACCAATGTTAGAAGAGACACAACGAAATACTGTTGTTTCCACAAAGATCATGGGCACGACACCTCCAAGTGTTTCCAGTTGTGTGATCATATTGAAAGTCTAATCAGAGATGAGTACCTTAAGGATTTCACCTTGAAAAGAGACAAGCATGGTGGTCGCCAAGACAGCCACTAAGGAAGCAAACAAGAAAGAAAAAGTCCAAGGAAGAGCAACCCAAATGCCACGATAAACACCATTTTTGACGGACCTCATATCAGTCGAAGCAACAAGGAAAGGATGTCGAAAGTCTGAGAAGTAATGTACGAGAGTAGAAATACAAAGGTAAATTTCGTACAAAGAAGCCCTAAGAGGGGAAAATAAGAAGAAGACCTGATAACTTTTCATGGCCGATGATTCAAAAGGGATTGATGTAAAACCCAACAACACAATAGTAGTGGGAGTCCAAATAGCCCATATGGATGTTTTTCGAGTAATGATAGATAATGGGAGTTTAGCCGACATCTTGAGTGCCAGGGTGTATAAAGAGTTACGACTGGACAAAAGAAGACTTTGAGCCTTTTCATGTGCCGTTGAAGGGATTTGGAGGTGCGGAGGCAAGATCCTTAAGAACCGTAAAATTGCCAATAAGATTCGGAACAGCACCTTGTTGGGGAACAATCCTGTTAGACTTTGTCGTCGTCGATATTTACAACTGGCTGTACAATGCACTGCTCAGCCGACCATTCCTAAACAATGCCCAGGCAGTCGCATCAACTTATGCACTGAATGTAAAGTTCCTGATAGAATTTGGAATCGGAGAGCTTAAGGGATCGTAAGAGATGGCTCGCCGCACCAAAATGTCGATTTTTATAGATAAAGCTGGGGTAGAAACTTTGGGTACATTCAAGCTTAACTAATTGGCACAGGAAGAAACCCTTGGGATTTTCAAACTCGATCCAAGGGATAAAGCAAATAAAGAAACAGAAGAGCCAACTGAATCCGTCGTTTTAGATGAGAAGGAACCTGACAGAACCATTAAGATTAAGGCAAGGTTGGCCGAGCCGGTTAAGATAGAAATAACGAACTTGCTGAAAGAGTACAAGGGAATCTTTACCTAGAGCCACGAAGATATGCTAGGAATTAGCACAAGTGTGATCTCACACTATTTAGCCATAGATGATAAAAGCAAGCTAGTGGTGCAGAAAAGAATGAGCTTAATCTAGAAAGAAGTGCAGTCATAAGGGAAAAAGAGGCCAAGTTACACACAGTAGGATCAATCAGAGAAGTTAAATACCCCGAATGGGTGGCGAATGTCGTACTCATGAAGAAAAAAAACAATCAGTGGAAGATGTGCATAGACTTCACTGATCTGAACAAGGCTTGCCCTAAAGACAGTTTTTCGCTACCAAGAATCGACTAGTTGGTCGACGCTACAGCCGGACACGAGCTTTCTAAGCTTCATAGATGTATATTCAGGGTATAACCAGATCAAGATGCATAAGCTAGATGAAGATAAAACAACATTCACCATAGATCAAGGATTGTACTACTATACAGTCATGTCATTGGGCTTAAAAAATACTGGAGCAACGTATCAACGGCTGGTCAATAGGATGTTCGCCAGTTAGATATGAAACATGGAGGTATATGTAGATGATATGTTGACCAAAAGCGTCACGATCGATAGACATATAGATGATTTGCGAGAAACTTTTAATGTGTTGACCAAGTACGGCATGAAACTGAACCCTGCCAAATGTGTGTTCGGCGTACCATTCGGTAAGTTCCTTGGATATCAGGTACATCAGAGAGGAATATAAGTGAACCCTGACAAGATTCAAACATTGGCCAATATGGTTTCCCTAAAAAATTTGAAGGACATTTAGAAACTTACAAGGTGTTTGACGTTGTTGAATAGGTTCATATCAAAATCGACAGACAGGTGCTTACCATTTTTTAGAGCCTTCAAGAAAGGTAAAGGGGTCGAATGGAATAAAGATTGTGAATGGGCTTTCCAAGCCTTGAAAGACTACCTCGACCGAGCACCGCTGCTATCGAAACTGTTTCACGGAAGTAGCCACGAGTTCCACACTAGTGAGACAGGAAGAGGGAATCCAAATGCTGATGTACTATACAAGCAAAGCACTGTTACCCGTCTAGACAAGGTATTCGCCAACTAAGAAGATGGCACTAGTACTAATAACAGCTGCAAGGAAACTAAGACCGTATTTCCAAGCCCACAAGATCGAGGTGTATACAAACTGCCCTCTCAAGCTAATCTTACAGAAACCTAAAGTATCTGACAGACTAACGAAATGGGCAATCGAGTTGAGTGAGTTTGACATAGAGTACCTCTCAGGAACATCAATTAAAGGCCAAGCAGTTGCAAATTTTCTGGTAGAATTCACTGAACCGAATGTTGAAGTAGCAAGAATGTTGGTAGAACAGATGAAGAAAAACTTCCAATGGCAACTTCACGTCGATAGCTCATCAAATACGCACGGCAGTGGAGTAGGGATAGTGGTTTTTACCCCGGAAGGATATTCAGTCGAATGTGCCTTACGTTTTGATTTCAAAACCACCAACAATCAAGCTGAGTATGAAGCACTAATAGCAGGGTTAAGAGTATGCACAGCCTTAAGAGCCGATGAGATAGAGATCTTCAGCAATTCCCAAGTCATTATCAACCAAGTGTCGGATGAATACCAAGCGAGGGATGAAAGCATGATCGCCTATCTAGAATTGACAAAAGAATTACTAGGGTGATTCAAAGAGTTCATGATTGTGCAAAACCCAAGAGAAAAGAACGAGCATGTTGACGCTTTGGCCAAACTAGCCTCAGCCATGGGTAATATCTAGCCCCGAATCGTCTCTATGGCCCATTTGCCTCAACCAAGCATAGCCGAGCAGAACGAGGTCGGGGTAATCGAAAATGAACCAGATAACTGGATGACACTAATAAGAGAATATCTTATCAATGACATCCTGCCGAGCGACCCATTAGAGGCAAAATCGTTGAAATACAAAGCTACAAGATACTTAATTCTTAGTGGCGAACTATACAGAAGAGGTTATTCAAGAGTGTTGCAAAGGTGTGTTGGACCTGAAGAAGCTGAAGGAATTCTAAAAGACATACACAGTGGAAGCTGCAGGAATCATACTAGGGGTGTAAGCCTGGCCCAAAAGGCATTAAGGTAAGGGTTTTATTAGCCAACACTATTAGCCGACACTAAGAGAACAGTGGCAAGATGTGAAGCATGTCAGAAAGTTGCAAACAACATTCGCCAGCCACCTGAACATCTGTAAAGTATCACTTCCCTTTGGTCATTCGCCATGTAAGGAATTGACCTGATCGGTCTAATGCCCATAGCGGTCGGAGGGGCAAAACACGCCATTGTGGCTGTGGATTATTTCACAAAATGGGTAGAAGCCGAACCACTAGTGCAAATTACAGAAGCAAATACTACCAATTTTGTGAAAAAGAACATCTTGTACAGATTTGGGATACCAAACACCATCATTACCGACAACAAAACACAGTTCAATAACAAAAAGTTCAAGGAGCTATGCTAAAAATACGGAATCAATAACTACTATGCATCTCCGACCTATCCACAGACAAATGGACAGACTGAAACGATAAACAAAATTATTATGCACAACCTGAAAGCCAAGCTCGCTGTCAAGAAAAGGAATTGGGTAGAGAAGTTACAATAGGTGCTATGGGCTTATCGAACCATAAAAAGGAGTTCAACAGGCGAGACACCTTACTCTATGGCTTTCAGGTCAAAAGTTGTCATCCTAGTTAAAACAGCATTCTCCTTGCCAAGAATACAGCTCTTTCAACTCGAACTCAATATTAACATACTGAAATACGAATTGGACGAGCTAGAGCCTAGAGGAAAGAAGGGAACATGCCCAAATTAGGAATGCAGCTTATCAACAAAGGGTAGCCAGATACTACAATTCATATGTGTGTGTAAGGAGATTCACGCTCGGTGACCTAGTACTGAAAAGAGTGGCCCCAAAAACCAAAGACAAAGTTGCAAGATCACTCACAGATAAATGGGAAGGGCCATATCACGTTACATGCATAGCAGGACATGAAGCGTATCGTATCGTATCGCTCGAAGAGGAGCCGGCGAGCTCCCTCGACCATGCAACGCACAATATCTGAAGATATACTACCCTTGATTTCTCCCCCTCTTTAAAGTTTGTTTTTGTTTTTTCTTTCTTAGATTTTTTTTTTTTTCAGTATTTTCCTTTTGAGTATTGTTGAGATTGTAAAAGATATTCAATAAAGAGTAATTTATTACTAAAGTACGTCTTCGCAAGATCCAAGTGCCACAATCAGCTATGGACGCTATTCGCCGTTGCACAAAATTGAGTCTAAAAAACTCAGCAACGTAAAAGAGGGCGAACAGGGTACTCCCTAACCATAGCAGGCTTAAGATGAATACGTCACAACAGCTTCAACTAGAAAAAATGCTATAAGATCAACTGGTGCTCGCCACCATTGGCAAAGCATAACCCTCCGAGATGCAAATAAAGCACTCAGAAACAACGTTTAGAAATATATTCCGAAAGAAGCGCTGGGGGTCGAACAAACTAGCAACCCAAATAAAAAATAAGTAAAAGCGGAAGATGTCCCAACAGTATGCTTAAAGACTTGGTATATGGTCGGACACGTTCTGACAAACATTGAGTAAACCAAAAACTCAGCAATGGTAGCTGAACAATAAAAAAAAGCTTTGAGCCTTAATCAAAAACTCAGCAATGGTATTTGAACGACTAAAAGGATTTTGAGTCCGAACCAAGAAGTCAATCACAACAGTTGAACAAAAGAAAAACTAGCAGATTATATAAATAAATATCAAATGTATATTTACATGGATAAGCATGGTTACAAAAGTAAGCGGCATAAATGAAAATCAAGCATCCGCCAAAGAAGCAACCCCACTATCCTCCTCATCATCAATCTCTACATCTTCACTTGCCCTATGAAGTACTAACCTTTTCTTTACCTTTTTAGCTAGGAGTATGCCTTATGATGACCTCTTGGACTACCTATTGGCTCACATGATGCTGATCAGAGCCAACGTTTTGCTTAGGTCCATCGCCGACGCCCTCACTATATTGAGAATCATTGCCATCCGGAGCGGCGATTCCATCCTTAGCCAATTTGGCAACTTACCTTTGGCTAACGGCAGCAGAATTCCTCACTGCCCGAACTTGCACATCGTAAACCACGTCGATGTCACTCACTACGAGAAAAAACAAGTCATTATCAACGCAAACCAACAAGAGAAGTAACAATACCTAAAGCTAAACATGAAGGGAACTTACTGCGATGACGTCTGGCAAATAAACGCAGAAAAATACATTGAGCGATCATTTTCTCCTCATCCAAGAGAAATAGCTGGCCTCTTTCAGCCAATGGAAGTACAGCGGCTACTGCGAGATGAGAAATCTCATCATCCAAAACAATAGGCAGTGTCTTCGACTAGGAGCCAAGAGAGGTAAAGTGTCTTGGGACCTTCCTCGCCATGAAATTTCAGTGAGTACTGACAAGTGCGTCTCTTCCCCATGCACCACTTACAAAAAACCAACTATTTTTCCACCTCTTGTTTGAGGTAGGGAAACCCCAGATAAAGCCTGTCTTTTTGTCGTCATTCAATATCTCCATCTGACCTGGATTCACCACGCCTTCGGGAATCCAATTCTCCATAGTGGAAGAGAGGAGAAAGTAAGTACCACCGTGACCCGATTGCCTCAAGGTATTGAAGTGGTGAATCTCGTGAGGAGTAGGAGGCCCTAACTTTTCGTCTTCCACATTAGACATAGACACATCAAAATCCTATAACTATTTGGAGCTAGTTGGGCAGGTGTAAGCAGATCAAAACGATTTATACAATTTTTGAGGTCCCCATTTTCTATCGTTTGTTCTCGTTTTCGAACATTTTTATGAATATAATATGTTTCGTGAGTCTTGTGCAGGTTCATTTTGTTTTGGGAAGTCATTGTGTGGAAACGGGGTGTTTTCGGGCCAAAACGCATCTTGAAATGTAAAAATGAGTATTTTCACAGTACGTTTTGTTAAAGCGTACCGCGTCAGACCAAATGGAGTACCGTGTTCTGTGCCACGAAAGCCAATATGAGGAGTTCGTCAGAGTGGTCATTGAAGCGTACCGCGTTATGTACCACGTAATGGAAAACCTGATCCACTGCTAAGTTTCGTTAGACAGGTCGTCGAAGCATACCGTGCTATGTACCGCGTAATGGAAAACCTGATCCACTGCCAAGTTTCGCTAGATAGGTCGTTAAAGTGAACCGCGTTAGGCAAAAATGTGTACCGCGAGTCTCTTCATGAGTCATTTTGTAGTACGTTTCGTTAAAGCGTACTACGAGACGTACCACGAGATTCACCTGAGTTGCATTTTTCAGGGCATTTTCAGAGGGGTAAACTTGTCTTTTCACCCCTATTTTTGTACCCTAACTCCCCCACTATAAATATTCCTTTTTCTCTCATTCTTTGAAAGATCCCTAACATCCCACACTCCATCTCTCTCTCTTCTCCCTCTTTCACGCCCAAACACTTGTTCTTCCATCTTCTTCATCTCTTTCACTTTCTTTACCAAATAAGTGAGAGACCTAAACTCCGATGGAGGTTTTTCCTCCATGGGAGCTCCTCATACATCTCTACAACCCCATTTTACACTTCCTTTATCCATTTTATAGTAAATTTCAAGGAAATATGAGTGGTTTTCCAACCAAATCCGAGCTTAGAAGGTTATGAGCATCTTTGGAGGACTTGCCTTCAAGGGTTTGCTCTTATTTACTATTTTCTTTGTATTTCTTGCTTCTTTAATGTGTAACCCCGATTTGGGGAATATTGTAAACCTTCACTTGTGTTATATATGTTGTTTGTGTTTAAATTCATTTAGGTTTTGTTTTATTCTTTGTTAATTTCATGAATTTAACTTTAATTGCAATATCGAAACTGATATGTATGCATGATTGGGATTATGAGTAGAGTAATTCAATTATGAGTAGTGTAATTTAGCATCTCATAATTGTTTGTATGTTGGTGGAAGACCAAAATACCATGTTTAGAGTGATTTGAGTGTTAGAGATTTAGCTCCAAAGAGTAGGAAAGGTTTTAGTTCAAGCATTTAGTTGCTAAATTGGCCTGGGTTCCAATTCTTGTGCATAATGGGTCTTGTTATCAAGATGTAATTGCTCATCCTTGGCCGGATTGGGTAATAAATCAATTTAGGAAAAATTTCTAAATCAAGAGAATGAACCCTTAACCTAAATTGAATGTCCTTAATGATAAACAACCAACTTATTGCAAATTATTGTTTGGTAAGCTGTTTCCCATGTCTAGCCATCCTAGGGATATTGATAAAACCGAATCCTTATCTAGAGTAAAGACCACTGAATTCCTTGTACTCATGTAATTATAGGGTTATTTCTTGTGCTTAATGCTTTCACTTGGTTAGCCTTTTCGTGAATGATATTTAGGCTGTGTGTTATATATCACGTGGTTCGTATTAACATTGTTGACGGTGATTTTTAGATTGACTCGGTCAACGATAATATATAAATCAAAACAAATAAATAAAGAAATAAATCAATGCATGCAGGACAGATTTTACGTGGAAAAACCCTTTAATGGGAAAAAAACCACGGTGCCCCCTTGAGGGCAGGAGAAATCACTATGAACTGTTTGAAGTTTACACACTCAGATCTCTCGTACAATTGCTTGATTTTCTCTCTATGATCTTCAACCCCTTTTCATGGGATTTGCGGTTCTATTTATACTAGTCCTTCTAGGGTTTCCTATATTTTTGTCGTATTGATAGGGGAATTCCTACTTTTGATTTATACAAGGAATCTAGAGTTTGTAAGTACTTTTAGGGTTTGCTGCCTATTTGAACTCTTCTTTATTTGAGATGGATCGAATCCTATTCGGAATAAGATTTGATCTTTGTGTCTGGTTGGACTCCCGCTGTTGGAAGGCATACTGGAATAAGGCCGCTTTCCTGACTGTGTAGTTCGTGGCGAACGCTTTGGGCCGGCGAACACAATTTGTCTTCTTGTTGGTCGGCCAGCTGTGGCGAACATCTTTCTGACTTGAGTTTGATGAACATGCCAGTTGGCACACTCGTTGACTGACTTCCTTTCGTTGACTAGTCCATGAGCGCCGTGGTTATTTATTTAACCTATCTTTCCTATGCATTTTGCTGACGTGTCTTATTGCTGAAATTTATACCTACAACAATACCCCCATAAATACTTCGAGCCGATCAAATGTAGGTTAACTTTTTGACTTCTTTGGTTCTGCGAGCAGTGTTTATACATTTTACTTATGCTTTTCTGACTCTTGTCGTTTTTTGAATTTTTACAGGTGTGTTTCCCTCTTTTTTTTATTTCAGCCACGTGTTAATTTCCACACTGAGTCTTCTTCAACAAGCTTTTATTTTCAGTCACAGAATTCCAAACGTTTGGTTCTGACGTGATGTGTTGACAGGATGTCAGGCCTGTTGAGAATCCCTATGGTGCCACGTGCTCACCGTTTGGTGGATGCCTCCCATCACAGCCTTTACTCACAGGCGGCTGGACTTTATCAACACCATTTCTAATTATTACTTTTTCTTAAATTTTGAATTTTCCCCCTTTTAAGGATGGGACTGTTACATTTTCCTCTTACTTCTTTTGCTCTTGTTTTTCTCTTTCTTCTCCGCAAGAAATATTCTCTGAAAAATCCTCTGAAAAATCCTCCAAGTTTCTGACTTAACGTGTTAGGTTTCCGGCAGCTTTCTTTCTCCCGTTACGGTCTCCGGGTTTACTTGAAGTGCGATTCTGCTATCCACTCCCTTTTCCTCTTTTTCAAGAACTTTTCTGGTGAGTTTCATAGATATTTCTCAACGTGCTATTCTTTTTAATCAAATGATGCAAGCTCTTGAGCTTGGTGATAAAGAGGTTGCTGATAAAATTGAGTCATACTTGCACAACTTTGATCCAGCTTCTCCTGTTCCAATTCCTCTTTTTGTTCCTTCTAACACTGAATCCAATGCCCCTGATTTTGCTTTTTCTTCAACTATTAGCAGCGATTCTTTAGATATGGCAAGGACTCCAAGAACTGGTGGTAGTGGTCGACAGGGGCCTAGAGTCCCTAGGGAATCCCTTTTAGGAGCTCAAACGGTGACTGATTCAGACGTCGAAGATCATCGGTGAGATGTTTTATGCTTTGTTGCTAATCGCCCAAGCTCTTTCGACACTAAAGTGAACGTGGTCGATGAGCGAGAACTTGGCAGATATAAGAGGAGATATGATATCCCTGATTCAGTTCTCTTTATTCCTTCTGGCGAGCGGGCTGCGTGGAATCCGCCGAGCAATGCCGTTGCCATTTACGGATCAATGTTAGGCTGTGGGGTGACTCTCCCTCTTCAGCCTTTTATAGCCAGATTTCTGGCTAACGCTAAGCTTGCTCCTGCTCAGCTCTCGCCAAATAGCTACAGGATTTTGATGGGCCTGTGTGTGATGTGGAAGTCGATGGGTCGAAGGTCACCGACGCCTCGTGAAATCCGTCATTTTTATGTTCTGAGACAGTCCGGCCATGGCGGAACTTACTATCTTCAGTCGACCGTTGTGGAAAATTGGATTCCTAAGGGTGTATCCAATCCTGGGCAAGTGGAGATCTCCAGTGATGAAAAGAAGAAGGGTTTTATCTGGGGTATCCCTACCTCAAACAAGAGGTGGAAGAACAGTTGGTTCTTTGTTGGTGGCGAGTGGGGGAGAAATGTCTCTGCTGATTCTCGCCGCAACCTCCAAGCGAAGAAAGTTCCAAGGCATTTCACGTCTCCTGATGCTTGGTCAAAAGTTTCCCCCGCCTTGACCCCACAAGAAGTAAAAAATGTTGTGGAGGCTGCGGTGCTTGGTCTGGCCAAGAAAGGTCAAGAATTTCTTCTTGACGAGGCTAAGATGGTCACTTATGGTGTTTTCCCGCGTCTGTCTGCTAGGCGACGTCGTTGTAAGTTTCTTTATCTTTTAACCTGTTTTACCAATTTGTATTGAATAACGCTGTTCTTTGATTTTCAGTGAGTGAGTTCGATGTCGTCTGCGACG
This sequence comes from Acer campestre, assembly GCA_954870605.1. NCBI lineage: Eukaryota > Viridiplantae > Streptophyta > Magnoliopsida > Sapindales > Sapindaceae > Acer > Acer campestre. The sequence continues at coordinate 9,721,257 of OX940808.1, forward strand.
AGCAAGCCCGAGCGGTGAAGTACTCTGAAGCCGCCAGTCAAAGACATGCCGCGGGCTTGTCTAAAGAAGGGTTCGCACCACCCGAGGGCAACGATTCTCAAGATGAGCAGGAGTTCCTACTGTTGCAGAGGTGGTCGCCCAGCCTTGTGGAGGTGGAGTTGATACTTCGCCTCATATCCCTAGCCGTAAGGGGAAAGAAAAAGTTGGGGCTCTAGCGGCAAGTACAGAGGTTCCTGTTTTTGACGCGAGCGTCCCAGAGCCCCTTGAGGACCCTTCTAACGACCTTAACCAAAGAAATGGTCGAGGGAAGCGCCCTGCGGAGACAACTCCTGAATGTGTCACTCGTCCTTTAAAACGGGCATCGAGGGTGGTTCAGTACGTTGTTTCGTCGGACGAAGAGGGAAATGGCGAGCCTATACATTCTGGGGTTCCATCTGTTGGCGAAGCGGGCTCTGAGGTCCCTCAGGTTATTGATTTGACCTTTCGACCGGAGGAAGGTGGTGGCGCAAGGACTGCACCCGCTTCGGTTGCTCAGGGTCCCATCTCTGACAAGTCTGGGCCCTCTGCACCCCCGATGGATACCAGAGCGCGGGGTACTCCTGCACAGAAAGACACCCCCAGGCCTTTATTTCCCTGTAACGCAAGGGATAAGGATGCTGTTGCTCCTGGTGACGCCTCTGGTCCATCATCTGCCCCTGCTGCGGATTTAGGAGGTTCCCGTGAAGGGCCATCTGTTGATCCAGCCGATCAAGGCGAGGGATCAGGGGTTGTTTCTCTGTCCGATTTTTCTCCGACCAAGCTCCTGAACCATTTTGGTGAGGGTTGGGAGCACGTGAAGGAGAAATCATGTAACCGGAAGATGGAGTTCTTTTTTAACTGCCATTCTTTGGTAATTTCTTTAACATCTTTCTCTTCTTTCTCCCTTTTTTCTTCATGTCATCATCTTATTTTAACTCCGTTTCTCTTATAGATGATGTCGGAGTTGGCGAGTAGCTATCGGCAAGGGAATGTGGCTTCGAGGGACAGTAAATGTTTGCAAGACCAAGTCTCCCGCTTGACGGCCGAAAAACTTTCAGTTGAGGCATCTTTTGCCCAACAAATTGCTCAGCTACAGGAGTCTGCCGATGGGTTTTTAGCTGCCCAGCTCGCTGCTGACGAGAAGCTACTTGCCGCTGAAGAAAAGGTCAAGTTGCTAAAGGAGTAACTTTCTAGGAGTCAAGACGCCTTGGCTGCTCGCATGGAGGGAGAAAGGTTGGCGACGGAGGCCAAAGAGAGGGCCGAGCGGGAATCTGAAGACTTGCGACATTAACAAGCTTCTCAAGATGTCATTCTGAATGACTTGAAGGCCGTTTTGGAAGTTGAAGCTGTTGACCGCTTTAAGAGGTCTCTTGCGGACGATGCACTCCTCCTCTGTGAGTTTGAACGGGGCATGTGGCAAGTCAAGAAGTTCTTCGCCCTGAAGGACCATTCTAATGAGAAAGCCCTAAGGCGTTATGACAGAAACCTTCAGTGACACATGGATGGCGCGGTAGGCTCAATTAAAAGCCAGCTGAAGCTATGGAAGGCCCATTGTCGTTATACTCAAACGGAGCCTCTTCCTATGCACCTTGAGATTCCTACCAAACATACCTTTAATACTTACTATTCTGGTCAGAAGGGGAGTTTCACTGGGTCTGGTGCTGAGCCTGACTTGGGTCCTGTTGCTGGTCGGGATTATACGCCTTTCATGCCCTAAGGGGATGAAGAGGTCGTTTGGCCGTCGAAGGATGAGGTGAGCGATGAATAAGAGGATGATGGGGACATTCCACCGGCGAGCGTTTGATTCCTTTGTATATTTTTCTTTTTTGACTTTGTAAATATATTTGACAAGTAAATGAAATATCAATTTTTCTCGTGTTGCATTCCTTTCTTGTTCGTCGTATTTAATTCTATGTGTTTTTGTTTAGCTGCCATTGCTGAGTTTCTGGCCCAGGCTTTGAAACCTTTTATCACTTAGCTTATAGTTGCTAGTTTTTATTTTACCCAGTGTTTGTCAGAACGTGTCCGACCATACACCAAGCTTTACGTGAGCATACTGTTGGGACGTCTCCCGCTTTTGCTCACTGTTTTACTGCTAGTTTGTTTTACCCCCATCATTTTATATTTTCAAGGTGTTTCCCCCGCATGCTGTCTATTGAATGCTTTTTACGTTCTGGGGTGTTTATGCCTTTATTAATGATGGTGATTGCCTCTTCTGTGGCATTTTTCTCTAGCTCAGGCTGTCTTTGTAGCATTTTTGCCTTCAGCCTGCTACAATGCGTGGTTTGTCCCCACTTCTATTTTGAGTGTTCGCTGGGTTTATATTACTCGCTCTATCTGTGTCTGGCGAACCACTCATTATGGCTAACCCGTGGTTTCGGCGACAGTAGGAATTTTAGTAATAAATTACTCTTTATTAATTATTTCCTGCAATTGTTGACATCAAAAAATAAACAAAAACTTCTAAAAAGATAAAATGGCAAAAAAAGGAAAAGCAAAAGTTCTTCTTGGATTGAAGCATCAAGGGTAGTAGATCTTCAGATATTGAGCATTGCATGGTCAGGGCAGCTCGCCGACTCCTCTTCTGGCAATGTAACACGCCTCATGGCTTGCTATACCCGTGATGCGATATGGCCCCTCCCATTTGTCTACGAATGATCCTACAGTTTTGTCTTTTGTTCCTGGTGTTACCCTTTTTAGTACCAAGTCTCCGAGTGCAAACCTTCTGACTTTCACATGTGAGTTGTAGTATCTCGCCGCTCTCTGCTGGTAGGCAGCGTTCCTTATCTGGGCATGCTCCCTTCTTTCTTCTAGCTTATCTAGGCTGTATTTCAGCATGTCAACATTAAGTTCCGATTGGAAAAGTTGTGTTCTTGGTGAAGAAAATGTTGTTTCGATTGGGATGACTGCCTCAGTCCCGAATGCCATGGAGTAGGGTGTCTCTCCAGTAAAGTTTCTTTCTGTCGTTCGGTATGCCCAAAGTACCTGTGGTAGTTTTTCTACCCAACTCCCTTTTTTGATAGCTAGTTTGGCCTTCAAGTTATGCTTGATGATTTTATTTACCGCCTCAGTTTGCCCATTTTTCTGTGGGTGAGCTGGAGAGGCGTAGTAGTCGTTGATCCCATACTTCTTGCACAGATCTCTAAATTTCTTGTTGTCGAACTGTGTCCCATTATCAGTGATGATGGTGTTTGGTATTCTGAACCTGTATAGAATGTTTTTCTTCACAAAGCTGGTTGTGTTTACTTCTGTTATGTGTACTAGTGACTCGGCCTCTACCCACTTAGTGAAATAATCCACCGCTACAATGGCGTGCTTTGCTCCTCCTGGTGCTGTGGGCATTGGGCCGATCAAATCAATTCCCCACATGGCAAACGGCCATGGAGAGGTGATACTTTGTAAGCGTTCAGGCGGCTGGCGAATGTTATTTGCAATCTTTTAGCATGCTTCACATCTGGTCTTTATTCTCTTGGCATCAACGAACATGGTTGGCCAATAGAATCCATGCTTTAGTGCTTTGTGGGCTAGACTAACGCTCCTAGCATGATTCCCACAGCTCCCGCTGTGTATACCCTTCAGGATTCCTTCTGCCTCTTCAGGTCCAACACATCTTTGCAATACTCTTGAAAGCCCTCTTCTGTACAGTTCACCGTTGAGGACTGAATATCTTGTTGCCCTGTATCTCAACCGCTTGGCTTCTAGTGAGTCACTTGGGAGGATGTCATTGATCAGGTATTCTTTGATTGGGGTCATCCAGTTGATTGATTCGTTCGTTCATGATTACCCCTACTTCAACCTCTTCTGCTATGCTTGGCCGGAGTAGGTGTGCCATGGGGATTGTTCGGGGCTAGATGTTGATCGTGGCTGATGCCAATTTGGCCAAAACATCTGCATGTTCGTTCTTTTCTCTTGGGATCTGAACGATCTTGTATTCTTTGAATCGCCCCAATAACTCATTTGCTAGTTTTAGATAAGCGATCATATTTTCATCTTTTGCTTGATATTCGTCAAGTACTTGATTGACGATGACTTGGGAATCGTCAAAAACTTCAATTTCATCAACCCCTAAGGCCGTACATACCTTTAATCCTGCTATCAACGCCTCATACTCGGCTTGGTTATTGGTGGCTTTAAAATCAAACCGTAAGGCATATTCTACCAAATCTCCTTCTGGGGTTGTGACCACTACCCCTGCCCCGCTGCCATGCGTGTTTGATGAACCGTCGACACAAAGTTTCCAGCGAAAGTCTTTCTTTGCTTGGGCTATCATCATCTTTACTACTTCGGTGCCTGGTTCGGTGAATTCTTCCACAAAGTTTGCTACTGCTTGGCCCTTGATTGCTGTTCTTGGAATAAATTCTATGTCAAACTCGCTCAGCTCAATGGCCCATTTTGTAAGCCTGCCTGATACTTCTGGTTTTTGTAGAATCATTCTTAATGGGCAGTTGGTGTAAACTCCTATTTTGTGTGCTTGAAAGTATGGTCTTAATTTCCTTGCTGCTGTTATCAGAGCGAGGGCCATCTTTTCAGCTGGTGAGTATCTTGTCTCAGCTGGCAGCAGTGCTTTGCTGGTATAGTACACTGGTTTCTGTATTCCATCTTCCTATCTGATCAGTGCGGAGCTAGTGGCCGCGTCTGTGATGGATAGATACAAGTATATCACTTCTCCTGTGATTGGTTTTGAGAGCAGCGGTGCTTGGCCTAGGTATTTTTTTAGGGCAAGAAAAGCTTGTTCACAATCTTTATTCCACTCGATTCCTTTTCCTTTCTTAAGTTCTTTGAAAAATGGCAAGCATTGATCTGTTGATTTTGCTATAAACTTGTTCAGCGATGCCAAGCATCCTGTGAGTTTTTGGACGTCTTTCAGGTTTTTTGGAGAGACCATGTTAGCCAGTGCTTTGATCTTGTCAAGGTTCACTTCTATCCCTCTTTGATGTACTTGGTATCCGAGAAATTTACCGGATGGCACACTGAAAACACACTTTGAAGGGTTTAGCTTCATTCTGAATTTGGTTAACACGTCGAAAGTTTCCCGCAGATCATCTACATGTCTGTCGGCTGTGATACTCTTGGTCAGCATGTCATCGACGTATACTTCCATATTCCTACCTATTCGGCTAGCGAACATCTTGTTAACTAACCGCTGGTATGTTACCCCAGCATTCTTCAAGCCGAATGGCATTACGGTATAACTGTACAAACCTTGGTCCGTGGTGAACACTATTTTGTCCTCATCTGGTTTGTGCATCTTGATTTGATTGTAGCCTGAGTATGCGTCCATGAAGCTTAGCAGCTCGTGTCCGGCTGTCGCGTCGACCAACTGGTCGATTCTTGGTAATGGGAAGCTGTCTTTGGGGTAGGCTTTATTCAGGTCAGTGAAATCTACGCACATCCTCCACTGATAGTTCTTCTTTTTTACGAGCACCACGTTCGCCACTCATTCAAGATATTTGACTTCCTTGATTGATCCTGCTGCGAGCAGTTTGGATATTTCTTCCCTTATTGCCGCACTTCTTTCAGGGTTGAAGCTTCTTCTTTTCTGTATCACGGGTTTGCATTCTTCGCTTACCGCTAGGTGGTGTGTGGTTACGCTTGCATTAATTCCTGGCATATCTTCGTGGCTCCAAGCAAAAATCTCCTTGTATTCCCTCAACAAATTCACCATCCCTCAACAGATTCACCACCCCTGCTTTAACCTGTTTCGTTAGACTTGCTCCAACCTTGATGGTTTTGTTGGGTTCTTTTTCGTCCAGAATGATGGTTTCGGTTAGTTCCTCTTTTTCTCTATTGGTTTTATCCCTCGGGTCTAACTCGAATGTTTCGGGGGTTTCTTCTCGTGCCTCTTTATCGAGTTGAAATATGCCCAATGTTTCTGCTCCAGTCTTGTCCTTAAAGATTGACAGGTTGGCTCGGCGAGCCATTTCCTGCAACCCCTTAAGCTCTCCAATTCTGAATTCTGTCGAGAATTTAACCTTTAGTGCATGGGTGGATGTGACTGCCCGCGCCTTGTTCAATAATGGTCGGCCAAGTAAAGCATTGTATGGCCAGTTGTAAATGTCAACAACCACGAAATCCAGCAGGATAGTCCTTCGACAAGGCGCTGTTCCAGATCTTACAGGTAATTTCACCGTTCCCAAAGATCTTACTTATGTGCCTCCGAATCCTTTTAGGAGCACATGGAATGGTTCCAAATCTTTTCTGTCTAGCTGAAGTTCGTCATACACTTTGGTGCTCAAAATGTCAGCGGAGCTTCCGTTGCCTATCATTACTCGGAGGACATCCCTGTGTGCTATTTGTACTCCCACAACTATTGCGTCATTGGGCTTGGCATCAATTCCTTCTGAATCCTCAACTATGAAGATTATTGGGTCATGTCCTTCTTTTGGTCTTTTGTGGTTTTTCTGCACGGAATTCACTTCTAGGTCCATGTTTTCATACATTACTTCCCTGACTTCCGACATCCTTTCTCTATTGCTTCTACCAGTGTAAGGTCCACCAAAGATAGTATTTATCGCCGCGTTAGGGCTGCCTTTTCTTAGGCTCATTCTTTCTTGTCCTCCTCCTCGGTGGCTATCATAGCGACCAATGTTCTGGTCTCCCTTTAAGGTGAAATCCTTAAGGTGCCCTTCTCTGATCAGGCTTTCAATATGATCCCGTAGCTGGAATCATTTATAAGTATCATGCCCGTGATCTTTGTGGAATCGACAGTATTTTGTTGTATCCCTCCAGGCATTTATCGACTACTGCCAGGGATATTTGGCGAGTCCTTTGTCCTTTATTACGGACAGTATGTCTTCCTATTCGCCCTTTAGAGGAGTGTAGTTACTATACCTGCCTCGGAACCTAATAGTTCTGTTGCTACCCCGACTCTCTCTGGGCTAACTCTTTCGGCTCTTGTCTTCTCTTTGGCGATCACGTGATTGGTCCTTTGTCCTGTCATCCTTGGATTCGAGTTTTATATCTGGTTTGTGACCATGGACGTAACTACCCCCTTGCGCTACTTCTTCTTCTTCTGCCAATGCATAGTCTCCGGCTATATCCATCATCTCCTCATACGTCCTTGGCCAGTCCCTTCGTAAGTCGAAAGACAGGCGACCGCTTTGCAATCCATTGGTGAAGGTTGCTATGACAGCTACGTCGCTTGCATCTTCTATTTGGACAACTTCTTTCCCAAACCTGGCCAAGTATTTCTTAAGTGACTAATTGCTTTCTTGTTTTAAGTTCGACAGATGAGCTAATGATTTTCTCCTCTGTACACTTCCCATGAACTGCCTTATGAACGCCTTGCTGAAACTAGAAAAGTTGTTAATACTCCTGGCTGGTAGGTGTCCAAACCATCTGGAAACGAGGTCGCTGAAGGTTTAAGGGAATGTTAGGCACAATAGGCCATCATCTGATGCATATTGGGCCATGACATTACGGAATCTGTGAATGTGCTCCTTCGGATCCCTGCTTTCTTTGTACTGTTCGATGGTTGGCATTCTGAATCTTTTCGAAAACCTGGTGTGAGCGATATGGTCCACGAACGGATTGTTTGACTCATCATCTGAAAAAATATTGTGTCCATACCGCTTAGCCATTGTTGAGACCTTTTTTGAGAGCTGTTGGAGGGTAACACTTCGGTGACCAGTCGGTTCCCCTTCTTGGTTGATTCTGCTTTTAATTGTCATCTTTTGATAATCACCTTCCCTGCTATCAACACTTCTGTTAGCTTCTAGATCATCTGTACTTTCGGATCTCTGCTGCCTCGCTTTTTTTTATTGCAATCCCCTTCTCGGTTGGGGACTTTTATCTCCTGATGAGATTGACCATCGTCTCCTGCGATTCCTGTTAGATCCATTGTTGACGATATACCCATGTGCTCGCCCGCGGCCTCACTTTTCTAGGAAGTCCTCGTCCAACAACCCCTTTCCTCTCTTGTGCCTTCTTTCTTCCAAGACTTCTTGTGGGTCTTGGGGTGCTTCCTCCATAATTGGTTCTGCTTGAATGCTAGGAGTTGCAATATGGACTTCTAATCGCATCCTTCCTAGAGGATGATTCCCAGGTGTGCTGGTTGTTAGCTCATAAGGAGACGAGGCTCCTAGCCTTATAAGGAGCATGAGGCCTATTTTATTGGCCTCATTGACCAAGCTTATCAGCGCTGTATGAAAGTGTTGTAAAGTCTCATTGGTTACTCTAGTCCCCGGAGTAGCTGCTGATTGTTCTCCTGTTGCCAATGTTTCCTCTCCGGGTACTATAGCCTCCTCGGGAAGCTGATCGTTGCTAGGGATTTCGTCTCTATCACTATTGTTGCTTATGTTGTACCTGTTGGTAAGGATTCCTGGAAGTTTTTATTCTGAAATCACACGCCCCCTCCTTTTAGCGTCAATTGTTGACGATGATTTTTAGATTGACTCGGTCAACAATAATATATAAATCAAAACAAATAAATAAAGAAATAAATCAATGCATGCAGGACAGATTTTACGTGGAAAAACCATTGAATGGGAAAAAAACCACGGTGCCCCCTTGAGGGCAAGAGAAATCACTATGAACTGTTTGAAGTTTACACACTCAGATCTCTCGTACAATTGCCTGATTTTCTCTCTATGATCTTCAACCCCTTTTTATGGGATTTGCGGTTCTATTTATACTAGTCATTCTAGGGTTTCCTGTATTTATGCCGTATTGATAGGGGAATTCCTACTTTTGATTTATACAAGGAATCTAGAGTTTGTAAGTACTTTTAGGGTTTGCTTCCTATTTGGACTCTTCTTTATTTGAGATGGATCGAATCCTATTCGGAATAAGATTTGATCTTTGTGTCTGGTTGGACTCCCACTGTTGGAAGGTATACTGGAATAAGGCCGCTTTCCTGACTGTGTAGTTCATGGCGAACGCTTTAGGCCGGCGAACACAATTTGTCTTCTTGTTGGTCGGCCAGCTATGGCGAACATCTTTCTGACTTGAGTTTGATGAACATGCCAGTTGGCACACTCGTTGACTGACTTCCTTTCGTTGATTGGTCCATGAGCACTGTGGTTATTTATTTAACCCGTCTTTCCTGTGCATTTTGCTGACATGTCTTATTGCTAAATTTTATACCTACAACAAACATGATCAACGTAATATCCTCTATATTTGACCAGTAAGTTGAGAGATCACTAGGCTGGTGTGTAGAGCTCGTGTGTGTGTCCCACAGTCCTTAATGAATCCAAGCATTTATTCATTGATGTAATCTCTAAGACATCGAGAGTGATTAAAGATTAATTAATAGGACACGAGCATATAATATTTGTGTTATAGGGATATCTCATATTCTTAAAGCTTTCACTTGGTTGCCATCCCGTATTTGGTTAGCCACGTGCATGAATTATTGGCTATAGTATGGCCCACACGGTTGCGCATTACATGTCCAGCGAAATAACCAATGTATTTGATCGGAAAGTTGAGAGATCACTAGGCCGACGTACAAGACTCATGTGTGTGTCCCAAAGTACTTAATGAATCCATACAATGTATGGATGTGATTTCTAAGACTTAAGATAGATTAGAGATCAATTAAGGGGACACGAGCCTATGATATACTTGCATATTGAGGACTAAGTGAGTCTAACGCGTAATTAGAAGGATTGATACGGTTGAGTCATTTCTTTAGTGTAATCACATTTCATGCCACATCTCTTCATTCCTTTCTATCCATGTATATATTATTGTTTATAATTTATTTAGTTATAGTATTATTTACATTATTTGCACACACAACACACAAGTCCTCTTGGAGTGTTGTCTAATAATAGCTAGAACCGGTGACGGTCGACGGATTCCATCTCCATGTGGAACAATTCTCCTCATTTGTCGTTGTGCTAGTCTCTGTGACTCGTGCGCTAGCAAGGTCAAACTTAATTGTTCATGTTCTGACCGATACTGCAACGACGTGTCATCCAAGCTTGGCGTCAACAAGGAATCTAGCTATAAATGACTGGAGAGGGAGAGTTACCCCACAACCAAGTATCAAGCCATAAATAGCAACAGCATTTGGCAGAGGATTCCATTTAGCTCGCTCGCCAGGCAGTAACAAATGAATAGTATCGGGAATGTTAAATCAACTCCTATACTTTCGAAGCTCTTGTTCGCCGACAATGTTCACCTCGCTGTTAAAAGCACTTGGGCGCTCAAACAAGAAATGTAACTTATCGCTTTGATGATCCTCGACGTCTGAATCAACAATCGTCTGAGCATCCAGTAGAGACTCTCTGGGAACCTTGGGAGCCATTCACCTACTACCGTTGGGTCTCGAGGACTTTGTCATTTTTGAAGAATCGCTACCAAAAGATAAGGAATGAGAAATATCAGGGGCACTAGTCTCATGAACAGAAGGAACATAAACAGAAATTGGAACGGGAGAACTTGGATGGAAATTACGAATCAACAATTCGATTTTATCTGCGGTGTTTTTATCACCAAGTTCTAGAGCCCGCATCATTTGGTTAAAAAGCAAAGAACGCTGAGATGAATCCATGAAAACTCACCAAAAAAATCCCTAAAATGGAGACTACGCGGAAGACCTAGGAAGGCAAGCGAAGGAGCGTGATTGAATCCTTCGAGTCGTCTGATAATTGAGAGCAGAGAAACGAAAGAAAAATCGTCGAGAATCAGGTAGGTGGCTATGTGAAATGATTCCCACCAAAAGGATAATGGTAGGTTGGCTTGGGCAAGAATAGACAAACCAATTTCAACAATATTTCTATGCTTTCTTTCAGCAATACCATTCTGCTGAGGGGTGCGAGAGCATGACTTCCTATGAGCTATTCCATTCTCAATAAGGTAGGAAGAGAGAGCAAGAAACTCACCTCCATTATCACTTTGAAAACATTTTAGCTTGGTTGAAAACTGTCTTTCTGCAAACTTATGAAACAAAATAAAAGTTTGTTTGACCTGAGATTTGGTTGCTAAAGGAAAAATCCAACAATACCTAGAATAGGCATCAATAAAACTCATATAATATCCATGACCTTGTGTGGATGGGAATGGAGAAGGACCCCAAATGTCTGCACATATCTTCTCCAAAGCATTTACTTGTACAAACTTGGCATAACAAGCTTGGTAAACTCAAAGAGAAATCTGAGAAGAAGAGAATTTGTTTTTGTGAGCCATTTGGCTTTGGAAAATTTTATTTCACTTTCTGATTGAATGAATACAAATCAGTTACAGAATAGTATTTATATCAAGTGAAGAGTTTTTCCTAACAAACTCTGATCACCTGGACACTATTTGATGAGCTAAGATCAACGATCATGATCATCACGCATTTCTCTATTTCTCAAACTCTGTTTTGGCATGTCTAACAGAATTGCTTACCTGGCAATAATGACTCAGCAATTCTGTTGAGAAAGGAGGGAAACCTAGAACTTAGATGATGCTTAATTCTGACCCTATGATCAATCTCTAATCTTAACACATTCTTCATCCTGATATATTAATTGTCAGTTCGAACTGATAATAGAAATATTGTATTTATATAACCAAAAACATAAGTCAAATATTCACTAGAGAGAGCTTTAATATGTGCCAACATATCCAATTAAACAAATATACTTGTTTTATTTTCTTATTATGTGGATTAAAAAAGGGCAAAATTGTAATTTCAATCCCTCTTTTCTCTCCATTTTCCATCCATTTTTGGGAGGATTAAAATTAGTGGGTCCCACCCATAAATTTTTCCTCATATTTTCCCCTTCCTTCCATTTTTTTTTTTCCATACCAAACACATACTTCCCCATTTTCTTTTCCCTTTTCCCTCCACCATTTTCTTTCCTCTCCCTTTTCATCCCTGGAGAGAGACTTTCGTGTAACTTGCCTTGCTCTTGTGGTCAAGTTATATATTTTTATTTTTTTATGTTGTGTATGTGTGTGTGTGTGTTTTTCTTTCTTTCTTTCTTTCTTTCATTCACATTATTTTCTATTATATTGGCTTAAATCACAAACATCTATGAAACATCTATACTGAGGTCCCGTTTGATTTTTTGTTCTAAAGACTGAACAATGTTGAATATTACTAAAGACTGAATAGTGATTGAAAACTGAAAACTGAAAACTGAAAACTAAAAAATATATTTATTTTTTTTCACTGAAAACTAAATATAAGTGATAAGTTTTTTTTTTTTTTTAAGTTATAAATATTTGAAAATAAATACTTTTACATCTATGCCCTTCTAACTATTATTTGTTATATAATTACATTTTAATATATTACTGACAACTTTAACATATAAATTAATTATAAAATAAATTTATTTAGTAATTAATAATATGTCAAATTTATATTATTATATAAAATCTAATAATTATTAAGCTCTTAGCTATTGATATTATGAAACTAATGGGCTTTTATTTTTAGTCTTGCATATAGACAGATGGTAAGGGAATATTGAGGGTCAACGTCCTTACTAAAAGAAAATTCAATGAACAATTTATTCTTTAATTGATTTGGAATAAACTTGAATAATTATATAATTTATAGATTGCATGTAAAAATAAAAATAAAAACATTATAGAAAGATTAAATTAGTGAGGATAATTTTAGATGATACGATTTTATTTCTCAAACCGAAGAAGGATTTTATTCTTAATGCGAAATGGATTCTTAGATGTTTTGAATTAGTGTCGGGTCTCAAAATAAATTTTCATAAGTCCCGTGCGGCTAGAGTGGGCAAAGGTAGGGCTAGGGAGACAGCCTACTGGGCAAATTTATTTAAGTGTAATGAAGCTTCCTTACCTATTTCGTATCTTGGATTTCCGCTAGGGGGCAAACCGGGTCTGAAGAGTTTTTGGATTCCTTTAATTTATAGAATAGAGAAACAGTTGGCTAAATGGAAGAGGAAGCTTTTATCTAGAGGAGGGAGACTGGTTCTTATCAAGTCGGTGCTCTCCAGTATTCCAACTTACTTCCTCTTGGTTTTCAAAATGCCGGTGGGAGTAGCTAAGAAGATTGAAAAGCTCCGAAGGTGTTTTTTGTGGGGGGATGGGGTGAATAAAAAAAGATGCATACTGTTAAGTGGGAGGAGGTTTGTAGAAGTAAGGCTGCTGGTGGCTTGGGAATAGGGAGAGTGTTGGATAAAAACAGAGCTTTGCTCACTAAGTGGATATGGAGATTTGGGCGTGAGGAGAAGGCTCTTTAGAGACGTGTCATTTGTTCTACTTACAAGATTAATGATAGGTTGCTGTTTTGAGATTGGAATTTGAAAGAGAAAGGTTCTTTTTTTGTCAAATCTATTGAAAGTCTGATGAAGCCAAGTTCGGCTACTAAGAAGTTAATCAAAGATGGTTTTAAGGTGGTTCTGGGCAGAGGAAACACAGCTGAGTTCTGGAACGATATTGGGGTGGATGGCAACCCTCTGAAATTGGCTTTTCCTCGGTGTTTTGCCCTCGCAAAGATGAAGGATGGCAAAGATGAAGGATGGTCTGGTGCAGGATTTTGGGACCTGGGAGAATGGGAGATGGGAGTGGAAAATTGATTTCAGATGGCCCCTCTTTGACTGGGAAAAAGAGCAAGGAAAATGTTTGCTTGAAGTGCTTGAAGTGCATTAATATTCGCAATCAAATTCCGGACCAGATTGGCTGGTCTCATAACCCTTCAGGTATGTTTTCTATGGGTTCTTTTAGGAAAACTATGGAGGATAATTCTATTGATAGAGTGTCTAGTCCTTTTGGTTTTTGGAGAGGTTTCTGCCCTGGCAAGATTGAATTCTTAACTTGGCAGCTATGGAAAGGCAGAATGCCAGTGAATGAGGTCCTACAGAGACATGAGGTGCTTATTGGTGGTGACTCTAGCTTCTCTTTGTGCAAAGAAAAAGTGGAATCTTCTGACCACCTGTTTTTACATTGTATATGGGCGAATTCTCTGTGGTCTAGGGGTATGTCCTGGTGGAATGTCAGTTTTTGTACTAGTTTTAATGTTAAAAGCTGGTTTGAAGGCTGGATAGGCCTTTGTCTGAATAGTAATTCCTATAGAGTGTGGTGTACTCTTTTTATGGCAATGATTTGGACGATTTGGGAGAGTAGAAAACTCCTTGTTTTTGAAGGGAAGGAGCCTTGTGTGGATCAAGCGGTTGACATGGTGAGATTCCGGATTGCTTGGTGGTTTAAGCATTTTGGAAAAGGCTCGAAAGATCCGGTTGAGAGTTTGTATCGTAATCTTCAAGACTTGTGTGTTGAAACGAAGAGGTTGAAGAGGAGAAGAATTGTGGATTGGATCCCTCCTTCTGGGGACTCTTACAAATTTAACGTGGATGGTTCTTCCAGGGGTAAACCAGGACCTGCCGGAATGGGAGGGGTGCTGAGGGATTGTAATGGCAAGGTGTTGTGTCTCTTTTCAGCTTATCTGGGTATCATGGATTCCAACGCTGCTGAGTTATGGGCCATCAAGAAGGCTGTTGATGTGTGTTAATAGGGATGGCAATGGGGCGGGTCGGGGCGGGTCAAGGCCGCCTCCAAACCCGAAACCCGGTTTTCAACGGTTGCCCCAAACCCGACCCGTGACCCGTGACCCGAACGGGTTTTCAATTTTCGCCCCAAACCCGACCCGAATAACCCGATTCATTTACGTAAATTTAAATTTAATATAGCACAATAACTAAGTTTAATGAACATTAAATTCATATGTAAAGTACAAAATACAAATCCCAAAATGACTTGAACAAAAATACAAAATACATACAACATTTTCGGTATCAATAAAATCCATTCAACATCTTCACCAAAATAGTTTAAACTTAAAAAAATTTCAATAACAAAATCCATCCAATATCTTCACCATCACTTTGTCTTCTTGAAAACAAGCATATATTTAAAATATATATATCTCGAGTTTATATCTAAATATATATATATTGTCTTCTTGGGTTTAAACTCGAAATATATATATATCACTTTGTTTCTTTCAAATTGTTTTCTTTTCGGCCAACATAGGGTTTCCTTCTTTCTTTTCCTTTTATATTTAAAATATATATTTTTTAAATATATATATATATTCCGGGTCAAAAGGGACTGCCCCGTACCCGACTCGGTAACCCGACCGTGTCAAGAAATGTGCCCCAAACCTGCCCCGTTACCCGTTTTTACTGCCCCAAACCCGACCCAAACGGACCGGGGCACCGAGGGTTTGGGGCGGGTCGGGGATTTTTGCCGTCCCTATGTGTGTACCTCTAACCTGAATCTGAGGCATCAGGAGATCATTGTGTTTAATGACTCAAAAGTGGTTGTTTCTTGGGTTAATTCTAAGGACTTTGGGAATATTGAATTTGTTAAAATTATTTACGATATTAGGAGTTCCATGGAGGAGTTCAGTGGCCTTAAGGTCGCGTTTGATTCTAGAGTTTTCAACTCGTTTGCGGATAGATTGGCGAAAATGGGGTCTGATAATAGGGGTGATTTTGTTGATTGGAGTGTTGTGTAATTGTTTTTTTGCTTTTGCGTTTTCTTTCCTTGCTCTGCTGTTTTTTGCTGCTGTCTTGGCTGTTGGCGTTTGTAGCCCCTGTTTTGGGCCTGTTTTTCTTCTTTATAAACTGCCTTTTCAAAAAAAAAAAAAAAAAGTTTTGGAAGTAAAATTTTGCATTAAATTCTACTGGAATTGTGTTAAGTGAAAAGTGAAAATTTTTCACTTTTCAAAACAAGTGGTTTTAGGGGTTTATTAAGTGATTTTAACATTTAAAAAATCAAACAAAATAACTAAATGAAACACAAAAAGTACAATTTAATGTTGAGTGGAAAAATCAAACAGGGCTTGAGTTGTTGTGTAAGAAAGTGTCATATGTTGTTTCTTATAATTAAGAAATTCGATAATCATTAGTGTCATTTTTATGTAGTGATTTAAGGATGATATTTGTTTTTATTTGGGACATGATAAATTTGATTTTGACAAGTTCCAGTAGACCCTTTGATATATCCATAAAAAAATAGATTTTTTTTTTAATGTGTTATTAAATTATAATCTTGAAACTAAATCAAAATACTATTCATAACTTTTAATTGTATCATATTTTTAAAATTATTTTTATATCACGAATGAAATCATATATGGAATTTACATTTAAATTAACTCTCGCCTTAAGTATGCTAGAAAGATAGAGCTAGGGTGCACCATGTTTCCTATAGAATTCTACTGAGAAAATTATTGGCTTCCAAATTTCAAAAGAAATAACCACCACCTAATATGTGTCAATGAATAAGTATATTCATTCAGTCTGTCAATCAATATCTGATTTGTGATATATTAAAAAAAGAAAAATCCTAAAGAAATATGATCGTGTCAACTGTAACCTTGCCCAGTTTGTTGGCCCATCTGGAGGCAAAGTCTTCATCCATTTAAGATGATGATAAGGACTCATTGGAGTGGATTCATGTCACTAACTTTCCCATCATTTCAACTCATAGGTACTCTTTTTCTTGCTTACACATTACTACGTTATTATCATCTCAAGTGGAACGTACAAGACTTTCCTAGAAAATCTTCTTCCGCTTGAACTGATATCAGGGTTTATTTAGAATCAACTTTTAAATAGAGTTTCTTATTAATTGTAGTGGAACTTCCACAAAGTAGAACTTTTAACAAAAGGATCTTTTATGTTTAGTATTCGATTAAGAAAAGTATTTTTAAATTAATAAATTGTTTGATAATATATATTTTTTTTAAAAAGGGGATCATTTTAACGGTCTCTCTAACGAAAAGTATCTTTTGGTACAATATAGTAGCAGGATCAAATCATGGAAATGACACATCCACTTTTAATAAAGTGATTATATATTTCTCATTCAATCCAATTTTAAAGGTTCAAATTTTAAATTTATCAATTAAATCGTAAAGTGTAGAAAGACTGAAGACTTCTCTCCAATAATAGGAGTTAAATTCCTATCTGGTTCGATATTGAGTGGTGATAGATTAGAATGGGCCGATATTTGACTCTGTTTTGGTGCCTTGGTGCAGTCCTTACTTGTTGCGATGGGGTTGAGCTTCCTTGGCGGTTTGGTCTTTCTTCTTTGGTTCTCATGGCTGGTCTAGTTTGCTCTGTTTTTGTCTCTATTCTTTGCTGTTAGACCATCTTCAACCCAAATAGTGTTTTTGGTGCAACTTTTACATTAAAATAGTGCAACTTTCACACTATTTTAATATTCCATCACCAACCCGTTGCACCAAATCTTACACTATTCCTTTTTAAAAAAAAAAAAAAAAAAAAATTGTCAACAAAGACTCATCTCCAACCAATCAAAATTCAATTTACAATAAAAATAAATAAATAAATAAAAAGGAAAATTTACGTAAAAGTTGTGCCAAGTGAACAGTGTTGCACAATATATTGTGTGACACTGTTCATTGGAGCAAAAATTGCACAGGATTTGCCACTGGGTTGGAGGCGATTTTTGCTGGAAATTGAAGATGGCATAGGGGATGCAGCAGGGTTGAAGTTGCCCTTAGCCCTATGGTGTTTTGTCTCCTTTGCTTGTGGCCTGTCACTGTTGACCGGCTGCTTTTCTGTGGGGCCTCTGTGTTGTTTTGTTGTCTCTACTTTGCTCTTTAGGAATAGGCATTACCTTTCAAATCGTACTTGTAGTGGTTGATTTCATCAAAAGTAGATCTCTGATGATCCAATTTGTGTCGGACTCGGAAAAAAAAAAGATTGGGGGAGTTGAAATTTGGGCTAACCCACTAAAAAAGCAAAGAAGATGATAGAAGTAAGCCTGATTACAAGTAATAATTGAATTCACTCTCACCTTTAATTATCCCATAAAGCTTTATGAGAAAATAATTGGCTAATATTCCATATATGATCGTGTAACTTTCCATAGCTTGTTAATTAAGTCTTCGTCATACATTAAAGATATAATTTCCAATCTTTTCAACTATTCACGATCTGATCTTTTTCTTGCTTACACATTATTTTCCAATTAGATATGTATTAAATATCCAGTAACTTTTAGTTTTTTTTTTTCAATGCCACGTACAGTTGCATCGATTCCAATCTAAAACATAATCGAGTTGAATGAACGTTCTTACTATCAATTAAACAATATTGTGTGGTGTCAGTAATTTTTGGCTTCAAGTGCTTGACAAGGGAAAGAAAAAAAAAACTGCTTTCCTACTAATCAATCATTAGTTGTTAAATGTTAATAATTCTTATAAAAAAAAAATAAATAAAAAAATCATTATAATTTTTGTGTGGTCAAAAAATTGGAAAGAAAATTTGATATATTTTCTATATCCACGATACAACCTTTATATCTTGCATTGAAGAGAAAATAAGCACATAGAGTTTCTGTGTTATGCACCGTGGTAGAGAAGAAAATTGCCGAAAATCTTTTCTTTTTTTTTAATCATTACAATAATAAATTATGGATTTAAAGAAATAAACATATACGACTCAAACTCATAACTTCATAATATATATGTGAAGGGTATATTATTGGGTCAATCTCATCTCGTTCCAATCATAATTATCACAACAACTATATTTGTGTTACATTGAAAAGAATCGTCTGGCCTAGTTTTCACTTTTAGGACAAGGTCATAAACCGATATAATATAGTATAAAATTAATAATGTAAAATGAAAAATGTCATTGTCTCTCTCTCTCTATAATAACTCGCATGCCCTCTGCAGCTCCCCATCTCTTTCTTTTTCCTTCGTTCGTTTCTTTCTACGAACTTAACATCTTCTTTTTAAAAATGTCATTTCATTTATTGCTTTCATTTAAGGATAAAATGGACTTTCGCTTTTCAACTTAAATAAAAATTAACAGAAGGGAGATTTTAGTAAATACAAAAAGTGAGGGAGTAAATTGATGTTTTTGCAAAGATCAAGGGAGAAATAATAATGGATTTGGATCCTCTCCTCACCTGACCTTTTCTTCACCTAAATCAATAGTTTTGATTAATTCTATCTTTTGGTTGAGTAAAACGTAAAAATTAATATAAATGATCCATACTATTGATTTGTTACATTAGATACATCATACGTGTCAATAATGAAGGTGATAACAATATGAAAAGAGAAAATGTGAAGAGAGATCTGATCCAATAATGATATACCTTTTTTAAATTATTGGTTGGACATTAATTGCAGAGAACACCTGTTCAAAAAAAAAAAAAAAATTAATTGCAGAGTACACTCATTATGTTTATGTCCTTGCTTGACTTAACTTCGTTAAGAAATGTTCAACTTAATATACAGTTGAGTATTAATACACCTATGGAAATAAATAAATAAATAAATAATCATTCAATAATGATGTAGGCTAATTTGATATTATTGTAATTTTTAAAATAATTTTGTTTATACCAAAGGAATAATAGTCCACATTGGCGGTGTGATCTTGTTTTTTTTTTTTTTTGACAGGATCTATCTATCCTTCTATCTAAATCAAATATTTTTTTCACTAAGTAATTAATCACTAATCAATATAGTAAAAGTATCTTGACTATACTCGGAGGATACCTACAAACAAACCCAAAAATAACTCTATCCAATGAACAACTTCTGTTCCCATTGTAGTCTTAAAAAAAATTCCCATGTTCCTCTCATTTCATACCACCTAACGTGTGGCCATCACAACACACTTCAAAACGAACACCAGCATGTTTGTTCCCTCCAAAGGCTAACAATTGTCAGCTAAAAAACCCTTGCAAGTGGCTGGTGTATACCAACTCGATCAGCTTAGCTATCTTAAACAATCTTTTTCACAACTTGACAATTAGGGCAATGAGGGAAGAAGTGAACAACACTCTCAGCGTTCATATTACACATCACCGCTTTTATTCTTTTTTTATTGCAAATTTAAATATACACTTAATTACAAACATACACTATAGAAAAACATTTTAACATACACTTAAAAATCATACATAAACTTAAATTTAATAAAATTTAAATTCAAACATAAAATGCAATTAGGTATAGAGACAAATAGATTAGAGATTTGCTAACCACGAGGTGGTTGCCTTGGTGGTCTAGGGCTTGGGATGAAAATCTCAAGTCCTCGGTTCTACTCCTGGCAATTACATTATGACCAGCCATCAGGACGCTAGTTCAACTAGTGGAAGGATGGGCTTGGGGCACGGGTAACTCCTAGGCCAGCGGTTCGAATCCTACCCAGGCAAAAGCAAGTTTGGATTTACCCGTTTGCATCTTTGTGTGGCTGGGGGTTTGGGAATGACAGGTTGATGGGTGTTTGGACGAAGTCCGGGATCCTCGATACACAAAAAAAAAAAAAAAGGCTAGAGACTAGAGATTTGTTTTTCCCTTTATATTTTTATATATTTTTAAATAATTATATAAATATTGGGTCAAACGGGTTAGGTCTTGGCATAAGAGGTTGACCCATACCCGATCCGAACCTCATTTTAAGTGCTCCAAACCGAACCCATACGGAATGGAGCCCCGCTAGTTTGGGGCGGTTCGGGGATTTTTGCCACCCCTAATCTAGTCAATTATGGTATGGTATGATACAGACCCATCTAAGTAGTTATTAATAACATTTCAAGCCAAAACAGCTGTAATAACTGTTTCAAGCTTATTCTTTAATTCCCATTATTTCAACTCAATTAAACAAAACATATATTTCTTCTGCTGCCTTTTGTTGTGAGGCTGCGCTTTGTTAGCCTTTTTCTCGTTGGTGGAAATGGTGAGAAATGTCACATTTTTAAAGTGAGTTGGTGACATTGTCAGTGGTTTAATAAGTTAAGTTTAAAAGGCACCTATTATGGTGAACTACCAAAATTGCTCTTAGATTTGAGTTTATGTTATTCTCTTTGTACTTTTCTCTCTCCACTAGTGTTAACTCAGTAACTCTCTCTCTCTCTCTGCAAATAAAAGTTCAACGTTGCCTCGACTTTCTTCTTTAACTTATAAACCCGTGACGTGCTTCAGTTCAATAAGGTAATATTTTTTCCCAATTCTTCTTTGAATTTGTTTACATTTTCATTTGTTCATTTTCATATGTTATCTGAGTATATTTTTTTTTTAGATCTCCGAGCCTTTTGATGTCTTTCCTGAGCCTTTTCATGTCTTCCCCAAGCCTTTTCATGTAATGTCTTTCTCGAGCATTTTCATGCCTTTCCCGAGTCTTTTCATGTAATGTCTTCCCCTAGCGTTTTGAAGCTTTTCCCGAGCCTTTTCATGTAATGTCTTCCCCGAGCGATTTGAAGCATTTCCCGAACCTTTTCACCCAATGTCTTCCCCCAGCCTTTTGAAGTCTTTCCTGAGCCTTTTCACTCAATGTCTTCCCCAAGCCTTTTGAAGCCTTTCTCGAGCTTTCCATTTCTTCCCCGAGCCTTTTCAATTATTATCCAAGTCTTTCCATGTAATGTCTTCCCTGAGCCTTTCCATGTCTTCTCCGAGCCTTTTCAATATCCTCACCCGAGCCTTTGTGAATGTAATATTTGAAAGGAAATATTTTGTAGTCCTGAGATTTTATTAATGGTCTGTGATGATTAATTTGACAGCATCATGAATCGGGTTAGAATAGTAATATCTTACAACGGTCGATGGGAGCAGTTACCCGATGGAAGTCAGAGGTTTGTTGGATCCTATAACTAGGGAATGTATGTGTCAAGGAATATGACTTACGAAGAATTGGTGGCAATCGTGCATACCATTGTCAAGTATGATGTAAACAAATTCAATGTTGATCTAGCATCAATATCAATCGTTCCTGGCAGTAAATGTCGTACATTTATAAGAAATGACGATGATGTTCAGTTTATGCTAGAGGAAGATCGCGTGATCCCTCAAGTATGTGTCAGTCTAACTGAGAGGACAGCTAGAGATGTGATAGGGAATGATATTCCTCCTCCTGAAAATACCCAACAATTTGGATCATTTTTCGGTAGCAACCAAGTGTTCACCCAAAGGAGTGCCACCGAAGGTTGGGAAAACGTGTGCGGTGTCCCACCAGTAGCGGTCGACCATACAAATGTAGTTGAACCTGAATTTGGCGATGTGTTTGGTTGTCCAATTGAGCAATATAACGAGCAATACAATAAGCAGTACAATGAGCAAAACCATGAGGTGGATGATGAGGCAAATAATGTACAGGTTGATGATCAAGAAAATGTTGATGAAGAGCCTGCACAAATTCAAAGACGTGGAAGACGTGTAGAATGAGTTAGTTGCTCTGCACCAGATATGCATGAGACTTCCGAGGTCCGGCATAATGTAATTGCATCTGATTCTGATAATGCGACAACGTGGGTTATTCTCGGAGGAAATCCATACTCATTTGGTATTGGTAGAAGCAGCACCTTGGCATCGCAAGAACCTAGAAGCATGATTTATAAAGGTCATTTTTTTCCAAGTAAAAAGGATTTGAAGAGGCTCATTGGCCTTTTTTCAATGCGGCAAAACTTTGAATGGAAGGTGAAAAGGTCTATAAGACAACGTTACATTTGGTTTGCATCATTAATGGGTGTACATGGAAATTAAGAGTGGTAAGGAGAGATGAAGGGACTTACTTCCAAGTCAAAAGTTTTGTGAACGAACACAGTTGTCCCTTGGAGGAGATTCACCGTCGCCACCGACAAGCTAGTGCAGTCATAATCGGAGAAGTGGTTGCACCTAGACTTCAATAACACGTTGGTCGTCTCATGCGTCCGAAGGACATAATCGCCGATATGAAAATAATATATGACATCCAAATCATGTACAGTAAGGCACATGATGCCCTACAATATGCATTGCCATTGACCTATGGAACGCATGAAGAAACTTTCCAACTGCTGTCATCTTTTACATATGTTCTGGAAGAGCAAAATCCTGCCACAATCACTGACTTACAGTGCATAGACGATGGTAAATTCCTCTACTTTTTCATGTCGTTAGGGTCCTCAATTAGAGGTTTCCGGAGGTATATGCGTCCTATGATTACAGTTGATGATACCCATTTGAAGGGAAGATTCGGCGGTACAATGTTTGTTGCAACTGCACAAGATGGAAACGAACATGTGTATCCAATTGCCTTTGGGTACGATGACTCAGAAAATAACCTTTCCTGGGAGTGGTTTTTGGAATGCTTGAGGGGTGCCCTTGGTCATATAGATGATCTGGTTTTTATTTCCAATCATCATGCAAACATTGAAGCAGGGATTTCTAAAGTGTTCCCTTATGCAACCCATACCATATATTGTTGGCATTTTGGTGAAAATATGAAGAAGCGATTCCACAGAAAGGATGTTGCCAACATATTGGATGCGGCAGCTAGGTCGTACAGTGAAATAAAGTATAATCGCCACATGGAGGAGTTACGTAAGCTGCACAAGGGTGCATTCAATTATGTCATTGGTGCCAGTCCACATAAGTGGTCCCGCATACATTGTCCCCAAAGAAGGTACAGGCTGATGACCACAAATGTTACAGAGTGTATAAACTCATACCTAACATTTGCACGGCAATTGCCACTGATGACACTGGCAGAGTTCATTAGGAATATGCTACAAAAGTGGTTTCACGATCATCATGCAGCTGCACAATCCATGCGTCATCGATTGATCGACGCTACACATCTTGTGATCCTGAAACGTGTCGAGAAGTGCAGTTATATGACCATAAATCCAGTTGACTGGAACATATTCTCCGTCAAACACAAGGGAGAACAGTGGACAGTTAACTTAGCCCGGAAGACTTACACATGCAAAAAATTCCAAATGGACTTATTTCCATGCTCACATGCACTCGCAGCGGCAAGGTACATGACAAGTTACAGTCATACCGTTTATATTACCGTTTGGGTAAATCTCACTGTTTTTATTGTTGTAGGGAGCGAAACTTGGATTTCACATCTCTATGTTCGGACTACTACAAAATAGAAACACTTACTGATGTATACTCGGTTCATATTATGCCTGTTGGCCATCCTTCTTCATGGGTAGTGCCATCTGACATAGCAGCACAGATGGTTTTAAATCCAAAGTCGAAAAGACAATCAGGTCGCCCGATGGAGGGTCGACATGCCTCATCTTCGAAGAGGACAACTACACAATCATGTAGAAGATGTGGACAACTAGGACATAATAGCAAAAGGTGTTCTAACCCGCCTATGGTTAATGAAAGTCCCAGCACAATTGTCCTTGAGGAATACCGTCACAGGTGCAGCATCTGTCATCAGATTGAACACAATAAACAAACGTGTCATGAGAAGGACTCTACCGTTGAATGAATGGAGCCCGTTGAGGATGGTGATCAGAAAAGAGCTTTTGATTGCTAATGTCTTCTAACATCGTTCAAACTTTGGGAACCATGCTCGATACAGTTGTGTTATGGTTTTTGTTTAATTTAGTTCTTCATTTAATGTCATCCTGGATCCTTTGTTATATTTTATAGATTTGAATGTAGGAACTGTCTGTTCAACTTTTAATTAAAAACGCTTAAAATAGTAAAAAAAAATAAAAAAAATCATTTCATTACTCAAATGTTATGTACATAAACTAAATCAAATGTTATGTACATAAACTATTTGGAAACTCACTCTTTTGAGTTAACATAAACCTCCATAGCCATTTTCTCCCGGATGGTGGGCATATCGTTTTCCGTCCAGTCGAACGTATCCCTGTTGGTCGCGAGGTACTCTGTCAATTTCAAAGTATGGGCACTACAGTTACCCCTGCAATCACCATATCAAATAAGTTATAAGGGAATGTTATTAAAACCAATTGAAAGGGCTTAAGTTTTTGAGACAGTCATACCCTTTATCCTGTTGGGGCACACGGTCTGTGGACATATAATAAAAGGTGAATGGCCTATTCTTCTCCCGGTACGTCATATCACCCCTCCATCTGTGACCGTGAAAGTCCACCACATGCAGCATTGAGGTAAAAAATACCTCAAACAAGCGAGCTGCATTTTCCTATAGCGAAATCGGACCTCCTGTCTAAACGGATCAAACAAGTAAATATACCCTGCTGTGAGGTCGATGCTGGCCAGGGCCCAATGTGCACGCCCAAGGTTGCAGGGAATCATAACCTGAAGGTTTTTGAACAAACTGTTATCAATGTCAACTTTATTTATTATACAAATTCAAACCATGTAAAATAAACACTTACGACGTCAACATTGTGCCATGGTATGCAACCTGGCGGGAGCAATCCACGTATGACCGTAAGGTCATCTTCAGACCACTCCTGTTTCATAAGAGACCAACGTTTACGGGGTACGCTGGCCCCAGTTTCCATCATTTTCTCCCACCAGTAAAGTAGGTATAACTGTACGAAAACGTTGTGTCAATATTAACATCAAGTCAATGCATAACCCAATTTTATACCGTATTATTTAAACACTTACATAGAACTATGAATCCAGTATGTTGATCCTCACACCATAGACACTGGAGTATGTTCACTGACGCTTCCGAAGGATATGCAAGTATGCGTCTATGTGCTGAAAATATGTACGTTACGTATTGTTAGGATTTGACCATTTCTAAAACAACATATACAAACAGTTACGGTAAAGTACGTACCGTATCCTCCAACTCCATCAAGTTAGTTTGAAACCAGTGGAACCAAGGGGCAGCAACTGGTTTGGGTAGATCCACATCACCTCTGCATAATTAGTGAAGAAGTTAGATAACCAAGTCAATTTTACTCAGGTCTTTCAAAATACAATTAAAAGATTGTAATATCTACGATTTTACTTACAATTCCCCAGTCGAGTTCCTCTTGTAGGCTTGGAACGCCTCAAGGTGTTCACCATCTACCAATGCGTTGGGCGCCCATACATGTGCTGGCGGTGGCATCATCCTTGGTCTCTTCGGTCGACATGGGTCAGTGTATGGGGTTCGTTGCTGCCAATCTGGCTTACGAACCCGGCCCTGACGCCCAACGGGTAAGGGACTCCGATCTGAATAGCTGCATTGTGAGGAGGAATCATGCCCCGCTGGATCTGTATAGAGGAACTTGGTCCCCGTGGATCACCTACAGGGGTGTGTTGGGAGGAGGTACCTAGAAGATCTGTTGTAGGGGTGTGCTGGGAGGAGGTACCCAGTAGATCTGCTGCAAGTGTGAGCTCAGCTGGGGTAGGCCCTAGGGGTGGTCCGCAATTGTAGAACTCTATCCCTGTAGATTGAATGGAGAGGTGCGCTAGAGTAGGATCGAGCGGAGGGGTCCGCTGTAAGAAGGCAAACTAGTCTGGTAAAACTTGAGGTACCAGTTCTATCTCTATAGGTGTTGTCCCTATAGCACCGATACCACCAGTAACCTCTTCATGTGGTGTCACACCAGCCCGCTGCTGATCACGCCCGCTCTCTGGGTTTGCCCTATCCTGATGACTACCAGACTCGTCTCTGGGATTGAAGTCTCGATCTCGGTCATCAACCGGTGGGTCATCGAATGATGGACTTGAACTACGGGGCTGCGGCATCAGCGTCGGCGTCGGCGTCGAACCCTGAAGACCCCGAATCAAATCCAGCAACTCCTTATGTTGTCGGTCTCGTTTCTTATCAGTCTTGCGCACTTCGTCCTATAACTGTTGGAACGCATCCATCAGTTCAGTATACTCACAATCCTAAAATGATTTCGAACTCTATCAGTACTAAAACAAGCACTCTATTAAAAGTAAATAATGTGGTTCTGTTATTTTTACATTCCTGAGGATGCCCTCCAACGCCACCTACTGAATCAGCTTCAGGTCGAGGTTGTCTAGGTAAAGTGAATCGTACACGCCTACGCTTCCTCAAGGGTTTCCCACTATGACCCTGCTAGTCTGAAATATCCATATTACTGGCTTCGGAATACCAACCCTCCTCCTCACTGGGTCCGGAATACCGATCCTCCTCCTCACTGGGTTCAGAATACCGACCCTCATCATCACTGGGGGCTGGCAGCCTTATATCGTTTGGTATCTGGAAGGTGACCAGGTATATTAGCTGCATCGACTCCATACAGACTGCTGCCCAGGTCTATGCCTTCGTAGTACCGTTGAGCCCTCTCAGCAGCCGTCGGCACCAATTCGGTCCGTGCAAACATTTGAAATCGAAGTTACATTAGTGTAATTGTGTACATACTAATAATTATAAATATTAACAACAATAATACTTACCCTTTCGGTGAAAATGGAATCCAGCTTTTCTCCCCTCGGTCGCTTATTCAACTCCCATTTCAGAATACGTGGGGGGGTAGATCGTTCCCCCTGCGGGTCCCATATTTTTTATTGCGAAGTTCGGGGATAACCTCAAAAGCAAATATCTGCATAATAGATAAGTACGATAATAAGTAACAATATCAATCAAATAAAAAAAAAATTCAATTAAAAAACAGCTTCAAATTTTAAATTCTCACCAACAGTGCGTGCGATACACCGTATAAGTTGTACGTCTCGACAGTGTGTTCATCAGCACCCTTTTCATGCTGCCGTTGTTTGAACCGCTCCCGTCGACCATCCAACGCATGCTTGAAACTATGTATAGACCACCTATACACGTGTGCACCCCACGGGAACGCATCAAAAGCATTCAAGTCCTCAACCAGACGAAACTACCATAATGGGACTTTATCTCTCTCGTCCACCCCCATCAGTATCTAGTTGAGCATAAACAATAACCACAACTTCACCGCATCGTACTGCTGGACAAAAATACCATTCCGCACCACTGCTCTCAGCTCTTCAAACTCGATGTCTCGACCCTGAAAGTACCGCTCGTGTATGCCATTCTCTACCATAGCTACCATAGCATAGCTCGCCGTGTCGAGAATCACTCCGAACTTCAATCCGGTGATTAGGCAGAACTCAACCTTCGAGAACCGGACCTCTTGCTTGCCTAACAAAAATCTCATCTCATCTTCTGGGCCATCGTGATGTAACTCACGCAAAAGCAGTCGATGGACAATCCCAACAAAAAAATGAATCTCCCGATGCATATGAAGGAAATCACCAAAACACGACTCGGTATACCGACGTCAGCCATCGATCTTCAAATCGTCAAGTACACTGTCAAGGGCGTTGTCGATATCTTTAAGGTCATCGAAATAGTCATGCCTTGTAAGTTTTCCCTTGTACCATGCTCCCACCGGAGTTTTAAGCAAATCCTTTAGCTGTTTCTTTATCTGCATATTCACAGAAAACACAGAAAACAAACATATAAGTTCATTAAAAAGCTCGAATAAAAAGGCACGGGCAGTGTATGAAAGGCCCGGGTACAGTATCAAAAGGCTTGGGAAGTGTATGAAAAGGCTCGGGTAGAGTATCAAAAGGCTCGGGAAGTGTATGAAAAGGCTCGGGTATAGTATCAAAAGGCTCGGAATGTGTAACACTTCATTAAAAGGCTTGGGTTGTGTATTCCAAAAGGCTCGAACACTTCATCAAAAGTCTCAGGTAGTTTATTAAAAGGCTCGAGTAGTGTATTATAAGGCTCGGGTAGAGTATCAAAAAGCTCAGAATGTGTAACAATTCATTAAAAGGCCCGACTTGTGTATTCCAAAAGGCTCGAACAATTCATTAAGAGTCTCGAACAATTCATTACGCTCGGGTAGTGTATGAAAAGGCTCGGGTAACGTATTAAAAGGCTCGGGTAGTGTAGTAAAAGGCTCGGATAGTATATGAAAAGGCTCGGTTAACGCATTAAAAGGCTCGGATAACGTATTAAAAGGCTCGGGTAGTTTATTAAAAGGCTCGGAGAATCAAAATTCAACTAACCTATTCATAAATAATTAAAAGGCTCGGATATAGTTGCAAAAGGTTCGAACACTCACGAAAAGGCTCGGAGCTAGTGTAAAAAGGCTCGGAGATTTGAAAAGGTTTGGGGACTGTTATAAAGGCTCGATAACATTTTAAAAAGCTCAGGGACAGTTATAAAAGGCTCGGGGACAGTTATAAAAGGCTCAGAAAACCAAAACATCATCATCTACAAAACTTCATTTTTTTAGAAACCTAAACCCTAACCAAACCTACCCGAGCCTTTTCAAACAAACATAATCAACAAAAAGAAATCAAATAAAACCTAATCTATATCATCAAAATGGCAGGCAACATCAAACACAATCAATTTCAAAGATCACAAAGGATTAAGGAAGAAAACTAACCATAGAACCACTTCGCCGCTGAACTCTGTTAGATGCCATCACTGTAGCTTCGTCGCCGGTCAACTTTCCGTCGGATTTTGGTCGCCTTTAGGTCTAAGCGCCGTCTGGTTTTCTCTCTCTTTGGGTTTTCTCTCAACGTTTGAAAACGAAACAAAGCGACAAAAAAGGGTATTCTTGTCTGGCCACCCAAATTGATGCCTTTTAAACTTAAATTACTAAACCACTGACAGTCTTACAAAAGGCACCTCATATAATGACAAAAAAATTTTGAACCCTTTCTAGCTGTGGTTGGTTGTTGCCTTCTTGGCGTTGTTTCTCTTGGCTTTTTGGGCTATTTTCAATAAATTATCTTTTCAAAAAATTTATATCTCATATCCAGACAATTCAATATCTCGAAACACCCAAAAAGAATATCAAAACCCTAAATATAACAAGACCTACTGTATCTAATATAACAAATTTTTATGTCATATCCACCCTTGAAACTACCCTATATTAGGGGATCGCTCTACAGTTGTTTGAAACTAGAATGGTGTCTACCGAGAAGTCTCCGCGCTCAAGTCAGCAATGTATTCACAAATAAATAACATCGAGTGAAAATAATAAAGCGATAAAGAAAAATAAGTTGCGGAAGATGTAATTTTATTTTAAAATTATTTTGGTCAATGAGCTTCATATAGTTTGATCAAAATGGTGACTCACATAAACAGAAATGAATTATATAAATTCAACTATAAGCAAAAAACTGATTTGAGAGAGAAAACTAAAACCAGAAGAAGCATACGATTATCATCACAAATCCTGATTGGAAGCAAATACTAGGAGGTTAAGAGTATGGAATAGACAATCACTTCCGGATCACTTCATAATATAATAGAGAACAAAAAAAAATCCCTAAATTCATGAACATCAATTAGCAAACTTTAGCTTCTGAATGAAAAACTAAGCACTAATTCAATTCAACTTCTGGACCAATTTGTATTTCTTCATAGGCTTGAATGAAAACCATGGATGAACCCTTTTAGACCTAAGAACCTTGAAATTCCTTCTATAGAAATTTCGTTTCCAATTCTCCAAGACTTGATTTCCTCGAATTCCTCCTTCTAGACCTGAAAATCTTGACATTTCTATAGACTTTTTGTTTCCAAATCTCCAAGACTCGGGTTGCAGCTTTCCAGATTGGAATAAACCGCCGAAGGCACTTCCCTAAATCATATTATTATTTTTATTTTTATTTTAATCATTGCAATAATAAATTCGGAATTTGAAGAGAGAAACATGCATAACTCGAAATCAGATATAGGTGTGAAGAGAGTAGTTATAGCATATAGTTAATTCATATATACTAGACATATCTACAAACTACTATATAAAAACTAATAGCAAACAAATACATAATTTTGTCACGGACACAATAATAGAGCTTGAAGATATACAATATTTTTCAATATTTACCCAATCTTTTTTTAGAGTATTTGATCTCAGACAACCAAATTTTTTTGAGAGAGTTAATTTGATTAGAAAAAGTTATTCAATTGGGAAACTATTCAATTGGAAACACAAATGAAAATGTTTTTGTTTTAGTATTAGGAAAGCTATTCAATTAAAAACAAATAAAAATGTGATAATTGAGATTTTAAAAGTAGTTATCAAATGAAAAATTATAATAACGTACACACATATATAGATTTCAAAGTATAACCATAAAATTAAGGCGAGTGTTTGTTGTCATAAAAATTTAGTGCGTACCAAAGAAAATACTTTTATTTTATAGTCACTTTAAAGAAGTAATATCAACCTGCTTTTTAAATCAAATATATATATATATATATATCAACCCGCTTTTCAAAATTTGTTTTAGGAAAACCAAAAAATAATTTATAATTTATAATTGAAAAATAAATCTTAAAAGGGCCATGTTAACTTAATGGTCAAGTCCTTCATTATGCAGAATAATAGGGTGTTCATTTAGCAACCCAATTCAATCTAAATTTACTAATTTCTTAATGAAACCTTTATGGCTTTATCAAAACAACAACAAAATTATTAATGAAACCAACCAACTGACCTAGTAAAATTGGACTGGTTTGGTTAGCTTGGTCAGTGGGCTGGCTAGGCTTATTTTGATGGGCTTTGTCTGTACCTAGAATTTTACTTTTTTATTTTTTTTATTTGTTTTAATTAATTCAGAATTTTTTTAAGAGGGGGAGGACTCGAACCAACAACCTCATAGTGTAGGTGTGGGAGGTATATTACTATACTAACCTTATCTCATCACCTAGAATTTTAGGTAGGAGTGGCATCTCGAACCCTTGACCATTAATGTGAAAGGGAGGTGCATAACTACATGTGCTAATAGATGATATACTTCTTTTATTATATTTATACCATGTAATAAATATTACATTGATTCACATACCACATGACATGAACCAAACCGAAAAAAAATATATGATACATTGAATGGATTCTAATTTTTTTTTTTCCTATTAAAATATATGAATACAAATCACTTCTATAGTTCCACTAGAAACTTCTTTTTTTCTTTTTTTGATATCGAGGATCCCGGGTTTCGTCCAAACACTCATCCGCCTATCCTCCCCAACTGCATAACAACCTCTTTTTTTTTTTTCATAACTAGAAACCTTGTTGGGTAATACTAATAACCTCCGGAAACTTCCCACGGTAATGATTTCTTAAGATAAATCCAATTCTTTAATGATGCATGATGCATTATCAAGTGGATTTGGTAGAATGCGACTCGCTTTAACTGTTCAAGGCATCTCTATTCACTTGTCATTTGCGTTAAAACACCCGATGATTGAAGATATTAGATTCTTTATCTATATTTTGGGTGATGTTTATGTTGCTTTTATTCCTCACAAAGGAAATAATCAAATAATGTAACTCATTCTTTAACCAAACATGATTATATGTTTATATCTTGAAAGAACAAGCAATTCTTGATGATTAACCATTCTTAATCTTCTTATTTTACAACAATATTTGGCAGATCCCAACTCATCCCATTCATGTTTTAAATTGTCAGCATATATGTGTGACAAATTGTAAGGAGGTTAAGTTAAATATATTTTTTGAGATACCATTTGTAGTGGCGGTGTTTTGAACTTGAAACATTAACGGACTGAATGGAAGCTCTTACCACCAAACTATATCCAGAGGTGGTTTCACTTTATGTACTTTTGATTTATAATTTATCTCATCTTCGACTGTTTACATATTTATTTGTCTAATTTAATTAATCTTGTCATCAATCGAACATTTTTGTTTTTTTTTTTTTTTTTTGTGGGCCAATGATCGAAATAGACCTCTTACATTTTATGGGTCTGGGCCGAGCTTTGAAACTGCTCTAAGCTATAAAATTTAAGGAAAATTTCACACATGTCTTGTTTGTTTTTGCAATTAGTATATTAGTATCATTAAAGCATCTCCGATGTAAGAGTGACGTGTATAAAAAAAAGATGTGACGTAAGATAAATAAACCGTTTATAAAATAATGTATCTTCAATGCATCTGTACATATTCAATTTCACGCTGATGTGGCAAAAAAATATATTATACATTATCAATATAACCATCTATTTTTAGACGGCTTATTGTACAGCTATTTTTTCGCTTGACTTAGTAAGTATTTAAAATTAACATTAATTTTTCATCTATTTTTTTGTAAGGAAATAAAATAAAATAAAAAATTGGACACATCATAAAAAATAAAGCTAATTGGCATGGATGTCCCGTATACTTTTTTTTTCGACACTAAATGATAATAGCCGTAAAATAATAATGGAAAAGTGAGGAAATCAAACAAAAAAAGTGGATACTTGCCTGTGTGTCGTCATATCAGTGGGCCGGTACACCAGTTGGTTGGTGCACTGAAGACTTTCTTCTACTCTTTTAAATACAAGCAATTGGGAATAAATTTCCCTCCATCAAATTCTCTCAAACATTCAAACGGTCGATTCATCTTCACTCAAGATTTCTCTCAAAAATTTTCTCTCAAGAAATTCTTCTCAGTCAAGAAATCCAAGAAGCAAATATGAAGCAACAGAGGCATCCCAAAACAAGTGACATAGACGATGAGGAATTTGATGATGTAGAAATTGAGACCAGAGAAGCAGTGGAGTCACTAAAAAGGATGAAGTTGTTTGATATCACTCCTAAAATACTAGAACAAGTAGAGGTACATGCTATGATTCTGAAATCTAAAATTTTATTTTATTTGTTCACAATTGGTTTTATAATCTAATCTACAATAAAATTTTGTGTTAAGGTTCTAAACCCAACTAGAGAAAAGATTAAGAATCTTGAATGGTGAAATCATTTGATATTATTACTCCTGATATACTAGAAATCATAGAGACACAACTATGTGTTTAATAAAATGACAAAACAAAAACTAAAGCAAAAGAGTAATGTATAGTGTTTTCTCTCTTATTTCTTTCCATATATTGTTTCAATAGGTTTGTTTTGTGATTTGTTTTATGTATTCAGATTGGGAGAAGATTAATGAAATGGGAATGCTCTATAACCTTAACCATTCGCTTGGCAGCTCACATTGTCATGGAGTATTGGCAGGAAGTCATTAAGGCATCAACCTCAAATGCATCAACACCTACTCCTGAACAAAGGAAATCTATGTCCAGGTGTACCTCCTTGGCATCTACAGCCACAATGAATACACTAGCGAAGCCACCTCTACAAATCGGCCACTCTGCTAAGTCTGCTGGGACGAAAGAAATAACCAAGAAGACTATAGTGAATGCAGTGGTTGACTCTGCTGGGATGAAAGGAAGAACCGAGAAGACTTTGGTTATTCAAAGCAACGAAGAACTGACGAAGCCACCTCTGCAAGTCAGCCACTCTATCTCTCTTTCCTTTATCATCACAAGCCTAAGAATATGTTTTTGAGAAGATTTGAGCCTCCAAAATAACTTTGATAAGCTTTTTGACGTGAGAAACACTAGAGATGGAGAAGAAGAAGCAAGTAGGTCAAATGTTTTTGCAACCATAGTTTTTTTTTTTTTTTTTTTTTTTGAACAATGTCTATTAGTTCGAGAATAAGTATTTTTTTTTTTTGAAAGGTTTCGCCATTGGTAGGAGTTTTTGCAACCACAGTTGTAGATAGATAAATCGATGAGAAAAGACGATTAGCTGGAAAAGCATGTTGCTTGGTGAGAGTGTATGTCAAATGTTTAAGCTTTATTGATAATATTATAATTGCCTATGTTTTATACCTATATTATTTAGTTTATTGCTTTATTTTGAGTTAAACTCTTGCCTTTTACGTTTCTTTTCTTAGTTCTCAGCTATTCAAGTCCTAGGAGATAATTGGAAGCAATTTTGAAGATTTTCGATCAAGCCCGAGAAAACATCTGCTAATGGGTCAATTTCAAGAATTAAAATTATATCATCTCAGAAGGAACTGGATTTCAATCCTTATATGGTTGGAAAGGTATGGAAGTTAGCTTTCCGTAGAATTTTACAGTTCAATATTTCGAGTTTTCTAGAAGGAGTTATGACCATTTTACTACCCAAAAGTTAGTTCAGAATTTCTACGCAGGATTTTGGAAATAAAGCATTACGGGATACCTATTTGGGAAGGAAGGTCTTAGACGAATTTGCTATATTTTGGAAGACTAATGAAGGCCTAAAATTAACTCTGATTCAGTTTTAGTTGATCCTAAACTTTCCATGTTAGGATTAGTTGAGATTGGATTAAGATTCCTAAAGTCAAAAGGATTGTATTTCCTATTTTGAGTCACATTGAATTAGCTTTACTGGAGGTTGATTAGGGAATTAAAAGGAGACCTAATTCATCCCTATTTAAGAGGAATTATAGTAGAAAGATTAGATAGACATGCAACAGCAGAGGCAAGTTGAAAAGTTCAAAGGCGACATTCCATTGATTTTCCGGGTTCTATCATTATTTTCTTCTATGTTTTCTCTTAGGCTTGTACTCATGACTATGAGAAACTAATTCTTTTTGCTAGGCTACAATGCAGTCTAACCATGATTATTTAATTTATTTGGTTCATGTTAATTTCAAGTTTTCTTCCCTATTGAGTGTCTTTTGCTGCGCTTTAATTATGTGTGCTTGAATTTTGATGTTTGATCACCATCTATTTTTAAGTAACTTGATGCAAGTAAGAGTAAATGTCATACTTTACTTGAGTTTGCTTCTTGCAATTGATACCATGAATGTTTAATTGTAGATGCCATGCAATTAGGATTTATGTGATGTTTTTAACAATTTCCATGGAACTTAATAGGTTTTTATGAATTCAATTCATCTAGATGCCATAGAGGATTAATTTGTAGGAATACTTTTAGTGTAACCAGATGCCATGGCCATTAAATATATTTGGGAAAATTGATCATCAATAAGGGGGATTAATTCGAATTAACATGCCAAAGGAATTAAGTATGATTGGTTACGGTGAAATCGGATGCCCTAGTGTTTCGCATATTTGATTTTCGACTTTGCTTTGCTATGAACTTTTATTATTTTTCTTTAATTTTCTGTTCTTAGTCAATAATTCACAAATCAATTCTCATTCATTAAAGTTTTCAATTTAAGACTTAGTTTTAGTTTAATTGGTAAGAATTGTAGGATTAATTAGTCTCTATGGGAACAATATATGTGTTTTGCTAGCTATGCTATCTTTTGATTCATACACTTGCGAGCAATTAGAATTTGAAGATAAATTGTTAATCATAGTTTTCACAACAAGTTTTTGGCGCCGTTGCCAGGGATTGAAATTTGATTCTTATTCTTGCATAATTAAATATTTACTTGTCTTAATTTTGTTAACTTTAATTTTAATTTTTCTTTTTATTTTCTTTTTTCTTATTTTCTTTTTCTTTTAGGAATATATGCACGGTCGTCGTTCAAGAAGTCTCGAGCGTGTACCTTACGATCCAGATGAAGAGTTGATTTTTGTTTTACAGATGAAGAGTTGCATTTTTAAATTTTTTAACAGAGAAATCGTTAAGTTGAAGAATAAGGTTTACTAATCGAGTCAATCTTGTCTTGCCATTTTCAAGACATTTTTATTTTCAAAAGCCATAAATGTGCACACTACCAGGGTTTGAACCTAGTGGTAAAGCTTCAATTTGAAGTCTCTGACCACCAAGGCTAGATACCCTTGGTATATTCACTACATATTTGATACTAAACACATTAATAAGCACTAATTATGGGAGTCCATTTTTGTTCACCCGCCTTCAAGAGAGGTGAGCATTACCCTCCACCCCCTCTCTTAAATGGATGACACGTGTCCATGAAGGGGGTAAATTTATCTAAACACTGTCATCTCTTGGGACAAATTTACCCCTCCCTAGACATCCATTTGAGAGGGGGGTAATGCTCACCCCCCTTGAAAAGGAGTGAGAAAAAATGGACTCTAATTATGGCCATAATCCCATACTAAAGTGAGCCAATTCCAAATATTTAACAAATAAATTGAAGGAATAATTACCTCGGTGGCCATCGAATTGATGACACACTATCAAAATGGTCACTGGATTAGGAAGTTGTTCCAAAATGGCTATTTTTAGTGAACTTTGGAACACTAATGGTCATTCCATCTAATTCCATCCAATGAGTGACATTTTGCTAAATAAAGGGATGCCATTAATTTATTTTAGATGTTTTTTGGAATCAATTTTTTCTTTTTTGAAAAGAATAATTATATTTAGTGTGTGTAAATATATATATATATAAAGGGATATCAAATGAGATGTAAAATAATAATTAAAAAAAAGGGTTAGTGATTTCTAAAGCCATTGATTTAGTGATACAGTCCCTAAATGGCCATTAATTTTTCAAAATGACCCAAACTAGTTATTATAATTTATAATTTCAGGACATCCAACTATAGCCACATGTTTTAATAAGTTCAAATGTTATATATATATATATATATATATGTATATATATGTATATATTTCTTTTTTTAAGAAGATTAATGTTATAAAATCTAAAAAATCTAAAAAACAAATAAGAGACACGTGTATTGATCTAAACTATTTCTTTTGTTTTTTGAAAAGAATAATTATATTTACACACACTTCTTTTCATAAAAAGAAAAAAATTGATTTCTAAAAAATATCTAAAATAAATTAATGTCATCCACTTATTACCAAAATGTCACTCAATGAAAAAATTGATTTCCAAAAAACATCTAAAATAAATTAATGGCATCCCCTTATTTGTCAAAATGCTACTCATTGAATGAAATTAGATAGAATTGAATGGAATTAGATGGAATTTGATGGAATTTGATGGAATGATCATTATTCATTAGTATCACAAAGTTCACTAAAAATGGTTATTTTGAAACAACTTTCCAATCCAGTGGTCATTTTCATAGTGTATCATCAATTCGATGGCCACTAGGGTAATTATCCCTAAATTGAATTAGGATAAAAAAAATTTTAAAAAAAAACAAATAAATTGAATTAAAGCTAAACAGCCACAATTTAATTTTAGCAATAAAGATAACTATTAACTATACATAATTTCTCTCTCCTTCGCTTTTATTTATTTATTTTTTGTCTTTTGAAATACATCTGCTTTTATCTTTCACAATGTAATATTATTGTTTTTTTTTTTTTTAATTATTACAATAACTAGTTTTCCAACCTGAGCGTTGCACGGGTTTTGTATTAAAAATTGTTTATAAAATATTGTGTTGTTTATACCAAATTTTTTGATGTAAACATATTTAAACATAATGAACATTTTGTCATGTATAACCATTATTTGTTCAAATAAGAATGTTTTGTGGTCCATTCAGATTCAGAGAGTTGTAGAGATAAATAAATGCTACTACAGTGATGTTGAAACACACCAAATCCCAAAAATATAAAATAAAATTAAAACTCAATTAATTTACATCAGACAGAAATTTATTTTGATGGTAATTTAGTGCTTAACCTACTGAATAGACAATTCAAGGAGGTTTTGATATCACCACAGTATACTCCTTTCAACTATGGTAGATAGTGCAAGGAATCTGAACCATCAATATACGTGGGATATTAGTCGACTATAAAAGCAGTTTAGGTTTTAACATGCAGGACCTGTAGACTTAAAAGTTTCATAAATTCCTAAATATTAACATCAAGTTATAACAACCTAGTTCAATTTTTTCTTCCAAATTATCAAATAAATTAGGCAATGCAACACACTAAGAATAACTAAAATGAGACTTAAAGAAAAAAAGGAAAAAAAAAAAAAGTCTTTTCTTACAATTAGGTCGATAATTTTATGTAATTAGTTAGTTATAGGCCACATAGAGATACTTATTTTTATATATTGTATTTGCAATGGAAACAAACATAAAATGCACAGCCAACATTATAAACTCACCATAGAAATCTACCTTCTATATGTTTTTTTTTTTTTTTTTTTTTGCTTGTCATAGTACCATATTATTCCAGCTACTTCAATGGTTACCAGTAGCGAAAATTCAACCACAAAACCAGCCGCAAAGCAGAAAAAAAAAAAAACAGAAACTCAAAAATCAGCATCAGAAATTAAACCAAAAATTATTTTAATTTTTGTTTAAAAAAGGAGAAAAATTACCCCGCCGCAAATAGATTTTTCCTCCATCGCTTCCGCTTTGATTTGAATCACCCGACTTTCCGCCTCCTTCATGATCAGCATTTGAGCTACTTTCTGGAACCTTTTTTCTATGTTCTAGTTGGCTATATATAGAAAATTAGGAATTGTTTGGATAATATCAAAAGCCACATTGTATTTTTCAATCTAACTAATTAAACTTGTTAAATAATTATTAATGAAGTCTTATTGGTTTATTGGTATGGGACACCGAAAAAATATTAATATTAATTAAATACTCTAATTAATCTCATTAAAAAGAAGTTGGAGATGACAATAGATAGATCAACAATAATTAAATTATGAAGAATGTAGAGAGTCTGGAGAGAAAACTAATCTATACAATATACTAAAGCTGGAATTGGATTTGCTTTTTAAGAGACTTTTAAACATCATAGATTACACTCATCTTGCTTTATTATTATTATTATTATTATTATTGTTATTATTGTTATTATAATAGATTACATTCATCTTGCTTTATTATTATTATTATTATTATTATTATTATTATTATTATTATAATAGATTACATTCATCTTGCTTTATTATTATTATTAATTTAATACCGAAGTTCTCTCACGGCGACATATGGGCACTGTGAAAGTCTATTATTATATATACTAGTGTGTAGCCCATGCGATGCATAGGCTTTGTTAAAAAAATAAAAAATAAAAAAAATAAAAAAAAATTGAGATATTTTATGGATTAAAATTGTGCCAAAAAAATTAAATAAAATAAAATTGATTTTTTTTAAAAAAAAAAGATATTAAATCAAATCCACTTATGTTAGAATATATGATATTCATTTATTCCTTTGAAGACTAACAAATAAAATAGCCTATATCCAAGAAAATCTAAATTATCTCTGTTAGGCTCCATTATTAGATCTATCATTCGAGTTCTTACTGGAATCGTACCATACGTTTGCATTATTGAGCATGGGTTGTTAGGAGTTTGGTTAATTCTAAACTAAGTATTTTTTTTTATTTACTTTATTAATTTAAATATTACTATTTGCATGACTTATTGACCATTATAAGTTGTTTTATATGTAAATGCTAATTATAAGCTATTTTATATGTGATAAGCTATTATATTATTATATAGAATAAGGTATTTTATATAATACGTGATATGATTTTTATAAGGGACACATGACAAAATCTAATTGAAAGAAAATTATTTTTATATTAGGATGATAATATATAAATATATGATAAACTATTTTATATAATATGAGACATGATTTTTGTATGTATGATGAGGAGACACGTGATGGGTGGTATATGATTTTTCTTTATTTATGCCAAGATGTACCAACCAAACAAAGTCATAAAAAGTGAAATACAATTCTCATCGTTTACAGCTTATCTCCCTAAAAAACACTAATAAATGACCGATAAACACTGATAAATTTTTATTTCCATGTTGATAGCTATGTTAGGTTCTTGATTACCGGTCAAGAGAAGGGGGACTTCAATAGCAAATAAAGGACTTGTAGGATCCAGCACTATGTTGTTGTTTTGGTTTGATTGAATATAGGTTTCGTTGAGATTCTCAATGCTCTCACAAACCTAGGGCACTAGAGATGGGAATTTCCCCCATGGGGCCCCACCCCCATTTGGGGGTAAATTTTACCCCCAAATGGGGTTTTAGGTGGGGGTAGGGGCAAATTTTTCCCCCAAAACCTATATAGGGGCGGGGGTGGGGGAACCTCCCCCCACCACAATTTCCTCATCCCCCCATTTTCTAAATGGGGGTGAGGGTGGGGCCCCAAATCCCTCATTTCCCCCATATATTTTTATTTTTATATATTTAATTTTATTTTTAAAAACTCTAACTCTATTAGTCTATTACTCATATTTTGGATTGATCGAAGGCTTTAAATTTGTTTAGACTTTTATGTGTTATATACTAACACTATATTATTATAGTTATTTGTATTAATTTTGGATTAAATTAAATCCATTATATATTTTAAATTGTATATTTTGTTAATTATTTGATTGAATATTAAAACTGGGTGAAACAAAAGTTTGTTCCGATTGAATTTCGAATTCTGAATTCCAAATTTGGATTTCAGATTAAAAAATTTTAGGATTTTAAATGGGGGAATTGGTGGACGGGGGTGGGGGCAGGGAAACCTCCCCCCAAACACCCCCATCCCCAGTTCCCCCAAATGGGGTTTGGGGGCGGGGGTGAGGGGAGGTTTTAGGAATGGGGGTGGGGGTGGGGGCACCCTCCCCCGCCCCATTGGGCCCCCATTCCCATCCATATAGGGCACCCACCAAACTTTTCTCTTGTAAGAGATTAACAACGGTGCCAACAGGCAAAGAATTTGTTAGCTTTTGTAAAAACCATTTTGTTTCCATTCTTGTCCACTGGAAGCTTTAACTTCACTATATATACATACATACATACATACAACCACAAAACTCCACATAAAAATTAATGTACCAGAAGCAACAAAAATTTAGGAAAAAACTTAATAAAATAAATAACACACAAAATTACATGGATCGTCAGCGCTTTCTTGTTTGTGTTCAACTGGCTTCTTGCAAAAAAATTAAAAACAAATTTACTAAAATCGTGCAGTTTTTCGAATTAAATATATAAAGCATTAGAATTATTTAAATTTCTCGAGAACAAAAAAAAATTGAGTGTTTAATTAACTTTTGTCGGTGGCTCTTTGATTCTCCAAGTTCTTTTCACATGTCATCATGCCATCTTGGACTTTTGTGTTTATGTACATTGTAAAGCTATGTACTATATATAGCATATATAAAGAGAGATAGAATTTGATAAGGCATCGGTTTATAGAAGATGAATGGTTTGCAATTAGTCATTATAAAAAATAATAATTAACAATTATGATATGTTTATCATAAGTACATGAATATAATTGGTTACCAAAAACTAATAGTGATTATAATGAGATGAAGGATCAATGCATTACATAAGTAATAATTCACAATTATGAGGTGAATGACTAAGGTATTTATGGATATTATAATTGAATGTTATGTTTATCTTTTAAAAATAATAATAAAATAAAGGCATGTATGGTGGACACATTAAATTAGTTTAATAAGAAGAATATCAAAAGATAAATAATTTTTAATCATAATAAAAAATTAAGACAATAAATGGAATAATAATATTTATATATATAGACAGTAAATGATATATTAATGCATTTAAATCTAAATCTTCCTTACGGCGACACGTGGCGTTGTGAGGGTCAACTTTTATATTTTATATAGATAAATTATATACTATATAGATACAGATATAGATATTGTATGTACATATTATTCTTTTTTAAAGTATTATATACTTATAATAATACCGCATGCAACACTACATAATATTAAAACATATTAAAAAAAATTAAACAACGATTAAATAGGTATATATGAAATTTTTTAAAGAACAAACAAAAGAAAAGAAAAAGAATGTACATTTCGATGAATGGTTGTATGAACGATATCAATCTACATAAAATTGAAATACAATTATACAATTATAAACATATCAAAGAATGGAAACAAAACAAAGCCAAAAGAATATGTACCTTTACACAAAAGAATGTATTACTCTATTCTATTGAAGATATAATAACATAACCCTA
The DNA here is from genome assembly GCA_954870605.1 of Acer campestre. NCBI lineage: Eukaryota > Viridiplantae > Streptophyta > Magnoliopsida > Sapindales > Sapindaceae > Acer > Acer campestre. The sequence continues at coordinate 9,763,592 of OX940808.1, forward strand.
ACATTAACACATGTAGGGCTCTTTATAGAAAATGGTAGAAACTAAAGAGTTAGTAGTGGAATTTTAAATTTTAGAAAATAGTGAGAAATGAAAAGCTGTTAGTGGAATGAATTAATTTAAATTGGATATTATTATTCTATTAATTAGAGAGACTTGATCGGTTTGATTTTACTACTATGTTAAATAGGAAAATTTGACAGTTATCATGAGAGATTGAAATTGGCCTCGCTCCGTTTTATTATTATTAAATGCAAGGACCACTACGGGAGGTCAAACCAAGGACCTGTGGAAGTCGGGGCTCGTCCCCGGTCAATATTGGATCAAACCGGGCCATAGCACTGACTTCTTTTTTGATTGATTCAATACAATAGGGGAAAAGATCATACAGTTCCCTATCGAGACAACATAATCTCTCAACGGATCCTCTGGCATACCTCTTCCGTTCATCTTTCTCGTGGCGGGAATAGAACAACAAGGAAAGAAAAGACCCGGCCGACCTACCTAGGGCTCGAGGGCGAGCTTTATTTAAGAGAGAATGGGGAGTGAATCGAAAGGCTTCTGTTTTCGTTCTTGGTTTGGGGGCTTTCAGGATCCTCTCGATCTTATTTGTAATTGGGAAGGAGGAAGGAGTCTAAATCAATAGAAATTAATGAACCATCATTGATGGACGTTGCACATGACACAATCAATTTGACTTAAGGTTCGACGCTAATAGAGGTTGCTTACTCTTCTAGTAGCGAAGGAAAGAGGTAGGGCTTGAATTCAGACCAGACCAGACTCTTCTTTGTTTGAGCTGCTCCCACGCACGCATACCAAAAGATCTCAGTTGTCCTAGACTGGACAAGTACGTAGAGATCTTCGTGGGACCGAGGAGGGGGTCTCAATTGATCTTTTCTAGGATTCCTTATCACGCAGTGCACGGAGATCTTTCTGATAAGAGATAGGGCTCCCCTCTTTAATAGACTCTTAAAGGTTAGGTTAGTACCTTTCTCTACGGAGGAGGTGTACTTTGTACCGCCCGGAGGTCATATACATTGGAACCTAAAGCAACAAGAACAAAAGCCTATCCACAGCTACAACTACTAGCGCTTCAAAAGGCTTAGATTATAATGGCACTACTAAAAGCCTTTTTTTAGGTCTTACTTAAGCAGTGTGGGAGACTAGGGAATGGGTCGAGTAAACTCCCCTGGGGCAGGAAAAAGAACAGACAAAGCTTTGCTAAGATATGGCTTTGATCGGTATTTCTTTTTTCTTAGTGATTGGAAATGAGGGAGCCTGGGTATGTTATAGAAAGGGAAGGCAGAGGTAGTACTTCGAATGGCGAAGATAGGCGGCTCGGCAGGGAAGGAATGGGAAATTGTTAAGGATGACTTCTTTGTTTTGTTAGCGAAACGAAGGGCTAAATAGCGCCAGTGATTCTCTAAGCCAGTCTGAATTTCCAACGCCTTGGGAAACTGGTCGAGATAGATGACAACACCATTTTTTCCTCTCTTTCTTGCCCTTGCTGGGAGGGCAATCTTCTCTTATGGCCTTCACTTCCCGCCCAGCCCGGAAATAGAACCTAGCGAATATGATGGGGTTTTGATTTTTTTCCTGATCATGATAATAATCATTAAGAGAATATATTTTTAAAAAGTTTAAATAATTGAATCATTGTTTTTATTAATAACCATTTGTATAGCATTTAAATTCAAAACTCTCTCACGGCAACATGTGGCGCTGTAAAAGTCTATTATTATATATATATATATGATTCCACGCATCGCAACCACATCAAAAGTATATATATATATATAAATCTATTGTTATTATATTATGAAATTAAAAACCATAGAGTATTCCAATGACTATATTTGGATCCATCACCTGGAATTTATCTTATCATTTAATGACCTCAAAGTGGCTATGTAAATTTTATATATTATATAATTATATATCTATACAATTAATTCTATATATTATATTATATTATTAAATAGATTATAATTAATAATTAATACAAATTTAATGATAAAGCAACCATACGACGACATGTGTCAATGTGAGGTTTCATTTTACTATATTATATAAATATAGATATATATGATTCATCTTACTTTATTATTATTATTATTATTATTATTATTAGCATACCACCGGATCAACCTCATCTTACCTATAATATTATTGTTATTGTTATTATTTTTGTATGAGCTATAAAATATATCAAATGCATAATATCCTATAATAGCAAATGAGTTGTTGCCCGTTGGGTCGATGAGACGACTTGAAAACTTATATATAGTCTATAAATTTGTGATTTCTATAACATCACTTAAAACAACGAATTATAGATCGAATAAACCCGTTAAACAACGGAATCGAAGAATGTTTGTGAAATTGAGATAGTGTGCAATTATAGTGGACAAGTGTGTGCAATTATAGTGGACAAGTGAGTGCAATTTTCGCTTGATTTATTGATTTATTCCATCGTTATTTATAAATCTAGTTAGGCACGGCACACCGCACACGTGCTAACTGTTCTGGTAAGCATTGGGTCAACGGCGGCTCCATAACAAAATAAATAAATACAAAAAAAAAAAAAATTATTTTAATAATTTTACTTTTCTTTCTAATTATTTCTTAAAATAATCCATTTTATAATGACACTCTCATTACAAAATTCAGAATTAATAGCATAAATTTGTCAAATTTTTTTTTTTTTAATTGAAGCTTCAAATTTTGTTAATCACACTAAAAAGCTTAATTATTTTTGACTACTTTCACGCGATCGGTATTTTTCATAGAAACACAAACACTTATTTAAATTTGTTAAATAAAGAAATAAAATAAAATAAAATAAAAAAAGCAAGGCAAATACATATAAAAGTGTTTGATGAAGTGTCAACATATATATATAATAAAAATCGATTGATGATCGATCTCATTTGATTGTGAGAACTGTCAAGCGATGGCGCTTTCTCGGCTTCGACATCCAGTGATCGCTCGAGCCCCTTCGCTTTTGAGAGCTCGCCTTCTCTCCTGCTCCTCTGCCACTTCTCTCGCTCGGTACTTTAATTGTTTTTTTTTAAGCAATTGTTTTCCTTCTCTGTATATGTACATTTATTTGATTGGAAGTGAATATGAACTTTTGATTGTTTTGCAGTATTGATTTAGTTGTTTTTTGGACAATTATGATGATAGTCTATATTGCGTTGAATTGGGTTTGAGTCTGATTGAGATTTCTGTGACTAATAAATAAATGAAAGTGAAAAATGTTAGCTTGGAAGTAACACTTTGTGCCAAAATTCGCTTTGGTAGTGAAAAGGAAGACACTGATTCGTTGTGTGTGTGATCACAGAGGCTACCATTTTTAAAATTAGAAAGAAATGAATATATTGGGAGTTAACAGTAAGCTAACTGATGTAAGAAATCTAGTGGTTCACTTTGCATGAATTGGAGAGTGAAACGCCCGATAATTTCTACCTAAACTCAACAGTGTATGTGACTCTTGAAACTTTGTTCCTAAACTCTAGAGCAACTCCTTTAAAAACATGGGTTGCGAATTTCTGGGACTGCAATCATGAAATTTAAGGTTTGAAATTGTGCTTCAACAAACTTTTTCAAAGATATAATCCTTGAAACTTTTGGGTGGGAATGTTGCAGTAATGGAGTGTAGTGTAGAAGTTTGTGTTGGTGTGCAATTCTTGTTCCTCACCAAGTGAATTATGTGGCCTCAAGATCAATGAAATCATCTTATCATGTTGCTTGTGGCGATTGCTAAGCAATCAGATAATTGGGGCCATTTACCTTTACGTGAAGATAGGAAGTTGATAATCACCTTATGAAATGCTGTCAAATCCACAACTATCTGAGTATCTAGATCACTAGGATATGTTTCTGAGTAGTTTATTAGTCCCAATACATGATTTGACTTGGTAGTCTTTTAATGTTCCCAACTTCATTTTGTTAACTTTGTCAGAGTTGATGTTTTTATATTTACTTTCTCAACTCATCTGCTTTTGTTATTTTTCTTGTTGTTGACTTGTTGATGCAGGACTTCCAGTAGGAGAAACACATTTGTGGATTCAAATGGCAATTTGTTAAGGTTTGAATCTCTTGACTTTCCTTTTGATGTTGCTGTACATTATTCATCGCTTATATAATTTCAATTGAACCTTGAGTCATATGACATGTGGTTTTCAGTCCTTATTTAATATTCATGATGTGAACTAGATCATGTTATCTAATATCGCATATCCCTGAAGTTGACTTAAGTTGGTTTGTTATTCGTTTTTTGGAAGAACGTGGCTTACAACTCCTACTTGTTAATCGTACGTTCTTTTTCTTGTTGGCAATCCATTGATGACTATACTCACTTACGCAGCAGGCCAGCATCCCTAACCATGTTTACTGGAGTAGATGATAATTCCTTGAAGCTCAAGGTTCGTGTTTGAAATGCAAGTAATATTAGTTGTACCAATTCAGATTAGGGTTTTTTTTTTTTTTTTTTTTTTCTGATGCTTTTCATCATTTTGCAGATACAAATTGGAGTTCGCCGTTTCTCATCTGCAGGTATATATCATTTTTATGTGATGTGCAACTGTCCCCTGCTATATCATGTTTATCTAAGAATTACAGCCCGTGTTGTAAAGGAGCTTGCTTAGTTGTATCTCAATTGTCCTTTTAACAGATGAAGTCAAAGCCAGGATTGTCTTTTTTAAATACAGGGCATAAGAATTTTTTTCTATTTATTTAGGACAATATAAATTCTACATTCTTGGAAAAAAATGGTGTGTTAGGATTAGAAATTACTGATTGATATATGTTAGATATTAGTAGCGATGCTTAGGACTGTGCAATTTGGGCTGTGTTGCCAGACTTGGTATATTTAGCAGGGCTGGAGCCTGCCTGCCAGTGTCTTATTGCATACATGCTAGGCTCAGGCTTTGTCATACCCTGTAGATTTTTTGATCTGCTGTGAACCACTCAATATAACTTTAGTATAATGTCAGACACTATATTACGAGGAACATATATTTCTCTTATTTAAAGGTTATTTCAGATAAAAGAACTTATATTACATTGAACCTGTTTTAAGAACATAGTAAATACTAGAGATTCTTGATTTTTAGATGATTTGGAAGGGAGCTAACTTTATACTTAGTCATTCCCGTCCCTCTAGTAGTAAAATTAACTTAGATATTAGTTAATTTAGGTGATTAACTACCTTGTGCTGGGAAATATAACATAAGCAATGACATTCTGAATTTGAAGTATTAATATGGACTAGAATTTGATGTTGCCTCTGGATGGGATGCTGTGTGCAGACATTAGGCAATTCTGGAGTACATTGATTTATGACAAGATACAGCCACCCAGTTTTTTTTTTTTTTTTTTTTTTTTTAATTATTATTATTATTTTTTTTTTTGTGTGTGTGTGTGTGTGTGTGTGTGTGTAAATCCCATAGAAGATTATGCCAGCAATTTCAACTAGAATATATAACTTCTTGGTGTTTTATTTAAAGTTGATCATATCAATCTTTAGAAAGAGGCACTTGTTATTCATGCCTGGTTATGCATTTTAGCTAATTTTTGCTGGTCATTGAGTTCTGTTATTGCAGGGCCTCCTTCACATGCAGTCCTGGGAATGCCAGCTTTGTCCCCTACGATGGTAAGATTTATTGGAAGGTTATCATATGGATTATTTGCCTCACCTTCTCTCGGTGGATTTTATTCTTTCCCACCTGAAGTCAAGATTCTATGCTTGTTGCTCTTATGCAGAATCAAGGTAACATTGCAAAATGGAGGAAGAAAGAAGGAGAAAAGGTGAATTATAGGTTGCTATTTTTTTTAAAAGTCAGGGATGTCCATTATTATATAATTTGCATATGATTGTTGAAAGATAAAGCCCTTTTTCATACAGAATTAAAGCAATTTGTTGATTTTCGTTGATCAAATTTAACAGATAGAAGTTGGTGATGTATTATGTGAAATAGAGACAGACAAAGCTACACTTGAGTTTGAAAGCCTTGAAGAAGGGTAACTCTGCTCAATATATTTCCTTCTTGTTTTGTTTTCTTTGATGGCTGTTATGTCAAATTATGTGATCCACATTGGTAATTTGAGTGGTAAAGTTTTTGGTACCACTCTTCACATCAGTTTTAGCTTGCATTTGCAAAGAGAAGTCTCCTGTAATATTTATTTTGAAATCCTTTTCTCCTTGTGTGCTGTCTTTCCTCTTCTTCTCTAGCTCACATTTACTAAGAGAATTCTTTTCTAATATTCATTTTGAAATCTATTTTATCATGTTTTGTCTTTTCTTCTTGAGAGTGATTTACTTTACCACTTACATTCACTTTATTTATCCACCCCATCTCTTCCCCCATCCTCTCAATTATTAGATTATTTCTTATGAAAATTTATCCTTTTTGGAATTGATTTGTTGGTGGAATGTTTTTCTGCAGGTTCTTGGCAAAGATACTAGTGCCTGAAGGTACAAAGGATGTGCCTGTTGGACAACCCATTGCAATAACGGTACTGTTATAATCCTTTAATATTTGTTTCATTATTCTATTATTGAATACCATGTATAGATATCTGGGCGTATCTTATTTAAATAATGGAAACCAATCCTGAAGGGTATTCACGTAATTTTATTTTATTTAAGTATAGGTTAGTAAATTTATTATATTCTCCTTTCTTTTTCCTTTTGTTATATCACATACCATTTATTAGTTTTTATCCTCAGGACATTTGTTATCTTCTTTCATTGCTTTATATGCCTCCTGTCGTCAATAACTTTGGAGATATTGAATTGTTGTTTGTGATTTTTCTTAAATTTCTGGTAACAGTATTGACCATCTAGGTAGTGGCTTATTTATTAACACTCTTTTTTATGGGTTCACAAGGTTGAGGATATAGATGATATCCAAAATATTCCTGCCGATGTTGGTGGTGGATCAGATGTAAAAGAGAAAAAGCCAGCTCATCAGGATGTCAAAAAAGAGGAAACGACGCATGAAACTAACTCTGTTAAGATCAATACATCAGAACTTCCCCCTCATATTGTTGTTGAAATGCCAGCACTATCCCCAACAATGGTATGGAAATTTTAATTAAGTTTTGTCCAATTGTTGGCCTCACCTTGCTGTGCTGCTGATCACTTATTTTTTTGTTGGTTAAATTGCTAAAATTGCTTTCCGATGTTTTCTTCTGCAGAACCAGGGTAATATCGCCAAGTGGAGAAAGAATGAAGGAGACAAGGTTTGTCTTACTTAGTAATTGAACTTGTTAACCGTTTTCTGACTATTTGAGTGAATACTGATTAATCACCTCAGGTTACCTTGTTCTTGTGTCATATTCTTACTTTGACAGATAGAAGTGGGAGATGTGATATGTGAGATAGAAACAGACAAAGCGACCCTTGAATTTGAGTGTCTTGAAGAGGGGTACCATTCTTTTTTTTTTTTTTTTTTTTTTTTTTTGTGGCAATTTATTTTTAACTGCCCATCTATTGGGAGCCCATGTGATCTGGTTGATGTTAAATTTGACACAAAAGTCCAGTCTGCATCTTATTGATGATTTGTTTTGAGTTATGATATAATCATTTGTTGCCTTGATTGCTATTACGACAAGTATTTGTTTCCACACATGGTCGATGTAAGAACAAATAAGCATCACTGAAGTGTCAGGCACAGATGCAAGGCATCGAACAGCATTTCTACAGTAATTTCTTAGTAAAGGAAAGAACTAGAAAGAAAAAAAAATAGCAAGATAAAATTTAAAGTAAAAGCTTTTTAATTGTTGAATGAGCTTACATGTGGATACTTAAATGAAGCATTGCCATGATCTCACTGCTATTTTTTCATTACGCATGCAACTGGAATGTTTGGCACCGTGTATTCTACAAAGGGAAAGTATGTTGCGCTGTGTTTTATTCCACTTATGATGTGAAGTATGCCTCAAGATTGGGAGCTTTAGAAATTGTGAAAGTTTATGATACTACCACTTCATAGTCCTAGGATTAATTTTTAACAATAAATTTGACTTAAAATGAATGGGTTTTAGTTAAATATGATAGTCTATGCTACCGATGTGATTTTATTACATTATTTGATGGAAAATGTTTGTGGCAGATACTTGGCCAAGATACTAGCACCGGAAGGTTCAAAGGATGTAGCTGTGGGACAACCCATTGCTGTAACAGTAAGTCGTGATTATGCTTATCTTGCTATGAGTTAAAAAAAATGCAATCAATCCCTTCATAATGAAAGTAGTAGGTTCTAGTTTGATATTACTATTTTTTTTAAACAAGATATTACTACTTTTAAACATATGTTTAATAAATGGAAATTGTATTAATAGAGTCACTGAAGGTATACGTGAAATTTTTTAATGCTTGCTGTTTTGCTAGGTTGAAGATCCAGATGATATAGAAACTGTGAAGAATTCTGTCATCAGTGGCTCAGAGGTCAAAGGGGAAACACCAACTCATCATGATTCTAAAGATGAAAATAGAGTGCAAAAAGGGAGTTTTACAAAGATCAGTCCATCAGCTAAATTGCTCATCTTAGAGTATGGATTGGATACATCATCATTGAAGGCATCAGGTCCTTATGGCACTCTACTTAAAGGGGATGTTTTGTCTGCAATTAAGTCAGGAAAGTTATCTCCAAAAAGTTCTTCACCTGCAGAGAAGATATCTCCGTCACCTCGAAGTCACCCGCAAACTTCAACTGTGGCATCTCCAGGGTCAAAATCTCAGACACAGCAGTCAGATTCTTTTGAAGATTTGCCAAACACTCAAATTCGTAAGGTAGATATGGTCGGAAAGATCATGGATTTAATTTTCTTAAATCACTTGCAAATTGTTAATTTTTCCATAATAAGTATCACAACTGACTCTTAAGATACTTTTTGCAATATAGAATAAAATGTAGTGCCAGAATTATAGTTATTTGATGTGCTTTAGGTTTTTTTATTGCATCAATGAAGCATATAAAATTATAATGTATCATCAAGATTTTCAGCTGTTAGAGAAAATTGAAACTGGAAGTTATGCCAATTAATGTGTAATACATGGCTACCTATATGCATAGCATATAGCAGTTATATATGTTACATACTTGCATCCTTATTTTTTTCTTACTTGGATTAAGAAAAGTTAGAAAATAAATTTCTGTGGAGCTACTAAATAAGATTTGAATGCCAAACTAATTTGATGCCGTTTTGTAAGATTTCATAGTTAATTATTCATTCACTTATGCACTAGTTGAATAAGTGGAAGGTTATACTTGCTCAAAGAAAAATTCTTGATTCATCTTCAATTTTAGAAAATGAATTTGCAGTGCAGTAACCAACTCTTTTAACATGCTATGATAGATTATGTATTGACCATCACATATTGATATCGGTGATTCAGCAGTCTGTTCTGATATTGTACAATCCTATCAAAAGCATTATTATTTACTAATTTTTAATAGGTCCTAACTGTAAATATTATATGATAGGATTTGGTTAGCATATAATATAGTAGATGATTCATCTCAGTAGTGGTATTTTTGCAGATTATAGCCAAAAGGCTGCTGGAATCAAAACAGAATACTCCACATTTATATTTATCTTCAGGTTTTGAAACTTCCTTTGCCTAGTGCATTTTCATGCCGTTAAAAATCTTTAATCTAAAGCACACAATGGTTTTCACAGATGTTATACTGGATCCTCTTCTTACTTTCAGAAAGGAGCTTAAAGGTATGCAACATAAATTTCTCTCCCATATTCTGTTTCGTTGGGGACATACCATTTGGCAGACTGCTCATCTTTTTGTTTTTCTATTACAGAGAAACATGATATCAAGGTTTCGGTAAATGACATTGTCATTAAAGCTGTAGCAGTTGCTCTGAAAAATGTACCAGGAGCTAACGGTAAGATATTAATTCATGTATTGGTTCAAAAAGATAACTCACAATTATTATTTGAAGTAAGGTAGTTCTCTCTGATTAGAAGCACCATTAATTTTACAGCTTATGAATTAATTATTTTCCTACTTTATTAGAATAAACAATACTTCTATTTAGCATTAGGACATGTCTTTTAGTAAAGCTCAAAAGTGTATCCAGAAACCTGGTTACATGTTCGGCTGTCCTTCAGGTCTCTGTTCTTCCATTCAATAAAGTTGTGATTACTTAAACTAATTAAAGCTCGTATCAGGAAAAATAATTATAATAATTAAAGTTGCTACCTGTATTTATTGATCTTTGTCAAAAAACATTCAAGAGGAAAGTTTGTTTTCCTTTCTGATTTGTTTCTTTTCACTGTTGAAAATTTTAAACTGGCAACAGGAATCATTACTTTCAGTTTTGTCAATGTGTTTCAACTTAATGTGTAGAAGACAATGGCATAGATTTTCTTATGAATACTATATTCATTCTGCATATATATGTGCTTTCTACTTATATTTGTGATACCAAAATTTGGTTATTTCAATGCATGCAGCTTACTGGAACACTGAAAAAGGAGAAGTAGTTTTATGTGATTCCATTGATATATCAATAGCAGTTGCAACTGAGAAGGTATGCTTCATAATACATTGCCTTGAAGGTCTAGTCAGCACCCAGAGTTACATTTTTTATTTTATTTTTTTGTTACAGGGTTTAATGACACCTATAATAAGGAATGCAGATCAGAAATCCATTTCTGCAATCTCGTTGGAGGTAACTTTTTAAGTTTAATCTCTTACGAGTTTCATGACCTTGTTTGGAGTTCACTAATTTGTAACTAGCGGAGATGTCACTTGTCAAGGCTTTACTCTCTCTTTCTCTCTCTCTCTCTCTCTCTCTTTGAAACAAAATCAAGAAAACTTCATTAGACAAAAAGAGGCTTTACCTTCTCATGTTTGCTGTTGGTGCTCCATTTCACTTTTGATCAATATCTAACTATTTATCCTTTGACTTTCAGGTCAAGGAACTGGCTCAAAAGGCAAGGGTAGGGAAGCTTTCTCCGAACGAATTTCAAGGAGGCACTTTCAGGTATGTAACATCTATCCATATATGTGGACTGCTAACTTAACCACATTTTGGGCAGGGTAATGGTGTGCCGATTTTACTTGGAATGAAATTGCCCCAGTATGTCTTTTTTACAGTCAATATAAGGGAAATTTCAAATTTATTAATCAACAGACTCTTTCTCTTACCTCCCCCATTATTAAGAGCTTTCTCTCTACATTAACTGATGGAGAACAAGTTTGGGAATGTTCTTGTGCTGGAAGATCAAAGAGTCTCAGAATTGGTTTTGTAAAACAGCACTCAATATCATGTAGAAGAGCAAAGGGTTTTTTTATTAAATAGGGTAGTTGAAGTTTAATTATAAATATGGGTCTGTATTTTCAACAAAAACAGAGTTTATTTTATTTTATTTTATATATATAATTCAGTTTTTATTGTTTGGAAATAGCTCCTATTCTAGGGTTTCTTTTCCAGAATTCTTTTTTAAAGATTGGAAGAATTGTGTTTTGAGGAGTTGACACTGACATCATCCAGTCCCTTCACCATTGCGTTTCGCAGGAGAGGACAAAGTGTGCCACTTATTTATCTTATTGTACCAGAATTCTCTTACGGAGTTATCGTGTTATTTCTAGTCTTATTGTCTTCAAGGAGTTTTCTGGGTTTTCTGTTAAATTCTAGTGCTGTAAAATTTTGGTTCACATCATCAACACCAACACAAACTAGAAAGCACCTCTCATTCTTCGTAGTTAGAGTAAACCAGCACCATGTAGCCAAGAGTGGGGTTACAATGGCCAAAATATATATAAATGCATCTATACATGCACTTGTTTATTATTTCTTTTCCCTCTTTGTTGAAAGTAAATAATAAATCTTTCTTTTCAATCTGAATGCAGCATTTCAAACCTGGGTATGTTTCCAGTGGACCATTTTTGTGCAATTATAAATCCACCACAGGTACTCTTCTCTCTCTCTCTCTCTCTCTCTCTCTCTCTCACACACACACACACACACACACACACACACACACACTCACACAGCACAGCACACATGCATTAAACACCCAGCACATGCATAAAACATTCTCCTTACCTATACTAACATTTTTATTGTATATAATGAAAAGGTTAAAGCTGAATTGACTTCCACAGCTAAAAGTATAACAATATTTGACTGAGGTTAATTAGAACTGTTCTAACTAAAAAAAAAAAAAAGACTGTTGGTGTCAGTTCCACAACTTTCATTGTGGTAAAAATAAACAGAGATTAGTTAGAACTCTTCTAACTAACAAAGGGCTTTTTGGGGTATACATATAACTATATAAGCAGTTTTTATTTATTATTTATTATTTTATTTTCGAAACTGTTTACATTTCCATCCATTAAACAATTAAATAATGAATCTCGTGAGTGGATTTTATTTGCTATGCAATACTTATGTTTGTGAGTCATGGGAAACGACTTGTAAAGACTATAGATATTCATTTTTTTCGATGTTGTGCTGTTTATTTAATTGATCTCATCTATATTTCAGGCTGGTATCCTTGCTGTTGGTAGGGGAAACAAAGTTGTTGAACCAGTCATTGGAGAGGATGGTAGGGTATTTTATGTTGTTTCTAATAGTATGCCTCAAAAGGTTTTTGAACGAGCTCTATATATATGACATGGACCTGCTTTTGATTCAGGAAACGAGATGCCTGCAGTTGTCACAAAGATGAACTTAACATTATCCGCTGATCACCGTGTTTTTGATGGAAAAGTTGGAGGTGCGTAATGTTGCAAATTTTATTTATATTCCAAGTGGGGAGGTTCTAAAAATGTTAGATATAATTCCCCACATGCTATTTATATATTAATCACCTATACCCGTAGCTAAGCTGTGTTATGGATTATCTGTCTGCAAACATTATTAAGTGGACAACAATTAGGGTTTTGCTCTACTGGAAATCATTATGTTAAAAGCTATTTTTTACTGCAGGCGCATTTCTTTCAGATTTGTGTTCTAACTTCAGTGACATACGGAGACTTCTTTTGTGATGATACGATGAGGAAAGTTCTTAAAGTGATCGATGGGAAACGAAGATACCATCCTAAAAGCTTGTTATTAGATTTACAAAAGATCATTCCAGCTTGCTCTTAGGATATCCGTGTTGCTGTGCCATCTTGGCATAAACCAAATTTTTGTCAATTCATTGGATTCGACTTGTTTAAAGCGAGAACCATTTTGTTCGGGGGGTACCGATTGATGTAATTTTTAATCTGAATTTAGGTTTCAAATTTTCAAGGTTTTGAACACCTTTTTTGCTGAGATTATGATGCGGGAATGTGTTGTTTCCCTTCCAAAAAAAAGGAATAATTAATGTATAACAAATGGCAATTGCCAACAATTGAATTAATAAATTGCTTCTCTGCTCATGGCAGCCTCTCGTTTTTTTCTTGGGTTGGCGGATTGTGATCGAACTCGGCACTGGCACATGATCTTTGTTCGTCTATTTGATGAAATATTTGGTCATTTTCCAACTCTTCCACTAGCATTATATAAGCGATCACATTTATGTGATTCAAATCATTATTTGTAGGTAGATTTTATATTTCAGTGAATTTTACCACAATTGAATGGAGAGCAAAAATCCTTTTTGTAGTATTTTTCAATCGTCACAACCAAGCTATAGAGCATGTTCAGTACAAATGGAGGTTTTTTTTTTTTTTTTTTTTTTTTTTTTTTTTTTTTTTTTTTTTTTTTTTTTTTTTTACTCGTAACTTTTCCAATCTTTTTCTTTGTTTATGGGTCGCAGACCGTGACAACTGCTGAATTGTACAATCTTATGCACCATGAAACTGGTAGGATCATTACAACTGCCGAAAGCCTGAAATTGTTGTTTGTTACAAAAACCTGAGACTCGTACACTCTTAGGCGCCATGAAACTAGTAGGATTTGTGGATCAAATCGTTGTTACAACTTACACAAGCCTGAAATTGTCATTTGTTACAAAACCACTTTTGGTGCTTTTGGCATCGCTCACTAGTGGTTAAAAATTCACAGCCGTAGGATTTGAACAAATGACATCCGATTTTAAAACTTAAAAATAAAAATAAAAATTAAAAAGCTCGTCCTTGTAAGATTTTGGAAGCAATTATGATTTAATGGCATTTGGGGTAGCCTCTTTTATTGCAAGAGGTTCATACCACTGAGGGCCAAAACCAGCAGCTTTTCTTGCTTCTTCATTAAATGGAGGCTTCAGTGGTCCTCTGAAGTGTGTCTTCACTACGGCATGAAACTTCCGTACCACTTCTTCATCTTCTTCTATCGTACATTCCTTTTCTCCTGCTTCACATTCCGAAGATTGCAAGCTGTCTTGAAACAAAGCTGGATTTCTAGACCTCAAACAAAGATACTTAAACCACTTTACTCCAGCAGCACAATGAGTAATCTCTTCAGGGTAAACCACTCTCTCCAGTAAATCTGCTGTCTCGTTATCACCTCCATTGCGGAAACGAGAGATGGTTGTTGGCAGCACGTCTAGTCCCCTAGCCTGCAGTGTGATACAATAAATTCGTCAAATCAACATCCACTCGTGCAATGTTTAGATAACTTTAACTAACGGTAATTCTAGCAAGAAGTTGCATCCAATGTAATCAAATCACCCTCTTTCCCGCTAGCAATTGAAAAGTTCATCCTGAGCAACAATTAATGAAAAGAACACACTGCTTGTGCTGTGCATGAGCATGACCTTTGTAAGAGCTTCTATTCAATGGAAGAAACTAATATAAAATGGGGTTCCATAATAGACTTTTTACCCTTCTAAACTCAAAAGCATTGGAAGCACTCGAAACTACATATGTTGTCTATGAGGATGCAGCTACTACCATTGAATCATAAGGCCAGTAGTGATCATTAAACGACATTAATTTGTTATGATATACTACATTGAACCAATATTTGTTCTATATGGAGTTAATATTCTAAATTTAACGTTCCCACCCTTGTGGCACCAAAGGGATTCACATCAGAATACCTGATATCTTACTTGGATGGCTCTGGTTCAAAAGAAAATCTTTAGTGCACTGGGTGCATCAGCTGAGTGTTGCACCCGGCCACTGATATATTGATATATAAGTATGTGTCAGTTTTTTTGTTTGGTTTTTATATTTTTTTTCATCATTATTTTAATCTTTTCTCCTTCATCCTATCAAATTTATTATTATTATTTTACCTGACACATGCTTATGTGTCAAGCTATCAGTGATCGGATGCAACACTCAGCTGGTGCACCCGGTGCACACCGAAGATTTTCTCCTGGTTCAATGGCTTTATCAGGAACATGGATTGCATAAGTCATTTATTTCCATCTAATTAAGCAAATCAAAACATAAGTTTAAGAGAGACGTGCACCTCATGAACACAATGTTCTACTGCCAAACGTGCCAGCAGGTCCTTTGAAGTTGCAATGGCCGAGTCCCAGAGACCATCATGAGCAGGCAATGCTCCATACGAAGAACCTAGTTCCTCTAACCGTGCAGCAAGGAGAGTGAAGTGTCGGCCTTCGTCTTGAGCTACCTTCACAAAATCTGTGAAGAATTCTCTCGGCATTGCCTCTTGCTTACCAAAACGAGCTATTATATCCTATATACAAGAGAATTGCACAGTCAAGATATGAGTAACAATCCAAGACAATACTGTAAGGAAAATGCTTCAATACACGTGAGCATATATCGCCGACCCAATAATATAACCCATATCTCATGTATATCGAATCACATGCGATTTTCACGTCTCATGCATGAGCCTTAGTCAATGATCCAATCAAAGGAATAATTGGAATAGTTGTCTCGAAATTCTTCATAGAATTATCAATTATAAATGAATTTTCTTATTTCTAGCATTTGACTCCGTACCACCAAAGTATTTAGTCCGGGGAAAGTTGATATAACCCTTCCGGGTTGAGACCACACGTAGAAAATGCCATTGCCATAAATTGACAAGCTAATATTTCCATTTACAACGTGAGTGCATGTTCAAAAGCACTGCAAAAGCAATTGCGTAATGCTATTACAGAATGATTGAACTCAAAACAAATGAAAATAAAGTATTTGCTGACATAAAAATTCACAAACAATCAAAACAAAAGCATCAAATATTCAAATAAACATATGAATTCGAGTACATTTAAATAAATAAATAAATACCCAGGACAAGTCAATAGCCCAACTCTCGGTATGCGCCAAACTGTGCACAATGGCTTGTCTACTTTGCAAGCTACCAGCTTTACCAAGCTTTGGCATCAAACTTGGGGACACCAATTTAACCTGACACCACCGTAAAATATTTATTATTATTTAATATTTATTATATTAAATAATACATGGTAGACATATTTCATCAAACACATGGTAGACATATTTATTATTTAATTTAGTAAAATATTAGCTTAGTTTATTGTCTCCCAAACAAAATTGTCTGGGTCGGCAGAGTAGAGTACGTACGTTGGTGAGCCTAGAGGGGCGATCAGGTATGGGGAGGTCCAGGGAAGGGTTGTAGAGGAGAGTGATGGGTCCGCTTCCGTCGAGCCATTTGGAAGCAACCAAGTCACCAATTCGAGCTTTGTCGAATGGGTCGGCTGTGTTTAAGATTCTCAGCGCCGCTTCTACTAGCGTCTCGCTTTCGCTTTGTATTTTTATGCTCATCTCTCTCTCTCTATCACCACTGCTACACGAATTGTTTATTGCTTCACTTCAACCGATACCCTGATACTTTCTGTTTTCTCTTTATTTTATTCTAATAATTATTATTATTATATATATAAAATAAAATTTCACTAGAGTCCCTAGTTTTTCGTTAGATGTCATATTACAACTCCAGTCTCTAATTTTTAAAAATATATCATTTTAGTCCTTCCTTAAGGAAATTAAAGTCTTTAAATAATTAGAAATTTTTTTTTAAATAAAAAACATTACCATTAATCATATAAAAATTTAAAAAAGTTTCAATTGTATTTATTCATCTTCAATCAATCACCTCTATTTCATATACAATCAACCGACTCATTTTTAACAAAATATGTGAGTTACGGATTTCAAATTAGAAGGTCCCAAACAAAATATAATGGTTTTGGGTTTTAGGGGGTGTATTGGTTCATGATTTTATTAGACAATCTAGACTTTTAAGATTTTTTAAAAGTCTTGAGGTATTGGATCCAGACTTTTAAGATTTTTTAAAAGTCTTGAGGTATTGGTTCTAGACTTTTAAAACATTTTAAAAGTCTGGTGGTATTGGATTGAGATTAAGATTTTTAGGATTTCATGACAAAATTGATTATGCAGACATTTTTAGTGATATGTATAAATAAGTAAAACTCAAAATTGTCTTGCCCTCTTCCACAATACTTTCCTGACTTCTTTTTTTCGCTCTCTCAACATCAGCTTCATCTTCCCAAAATGGAGGCCTGGAAGTGCCTTTCAAAACCAGAATGAACCGGTTTGTCATTTTGTACCATTCCTTTTACATTCTTATACAAGTATCTTTTGTAGTCTCTCATGTTTATTATTGAAATTATGTTTTTTATTCGGAGCCAAGTATGCCCAAAGACCTGAAATTGCACCTGACCAAAGGGAGAAGTTCTTGCAACGACTTCAACAAATACAGCAACACAGTAACCTTCTTGGCATGATCAGATGTACACTATGCAGATGCTCGAGTATGCTTATTATAAACTTCCACAACCAAAGGACTCGGAACGTACCAGGAGCTATACTCCAATATGGATGCACAAAATTTGCACTTGTTTAAATCTGAGCATATATGGTATATTAGTTATTAGTATGTGGGTTTTAATTATCATTTTTGTTTTTTTTTTTTTTGTCTTCTACAGAGGCACCCTGCAGTAACACCTCCTAGCTATCCTCAATCTCAAGCGCCCATTTTTGCAAAATGTGATCCCAGTTATTCTTGAAGTAGTAGAAAAATTTTACCTTAAAAAAAATCCAAAAAGTCTTGAAATAAAGTCTACATAATCCTAATAGTCTATGAATAAAGTCCAAAGACTCTTTCAAAATCATAAAAGTCTAGTCCATATAATCATAATAGTCTTTAAAATCTTACAAATCCATAAAATCCTTACACCGAAAAATTGTCCATTAAAATCCCAATCCAATACACCCCTTAATTTTTCAAGCTTTACGAGGTTTGTCCATGGATTAGGATCCTCTACTGACCTCTTTCTCTCCAAAGCTGTGCTGAGCTTATGAGGATATGATCCCACATGTATATTAATGCATCCAACAGTCTAGATTTTTTTTTTCTCTATTCAATGTCGGCTGACACCATTTTTCTCCCTTGATGCCCTTCAGTTCAAACTTAATCTCTCTCCAAACTTTACATCTCCTTTTTCTTCAACCTAGTGAACTCACAAATTACAAATCATAATCCCAGTTCTTTATCAAAAGTCATCAAATCATAAAGTGGCAAAGAAAATAAGTAACTCTGGCTCTTGCTAAACCTTTTGTTGTTCTATTGTTAAGTCTATCAAATCTTTTTTTTTTTTTTTTTCATATACATGGAAAATAAATCACACTTAAATGACATGAGTATTGAGTTTAAGATTTGAAGGATGAAATTGTTATCAAGCCATGATATTTACACAAATTACATGTGTGTATGTGTGTGTTTAGTTTTAAACAGATTACATGTGTGTTTTTTGAAGTAGAAAATATTTGACACCCATTACAAGTGGGTTTTACTCTGGGTAGAATTTACTTTTTCATCGTTGAGATTTTCTTGTTTCCCATCGATGGAATTTGTGGGTCAAATTTCTGAGTTGAATTGAAAGGAACTGGAGAGTGGGGGTGGGATTTATGAGTTGTAATTTCCGTGAATCATGATAACGGTTTCCTTTAAGTTGCTTAAATAGTTACACAATATATATATATATAGGAAATATTGTTTGCACTTGAGGGGTTGGAGGGTATGAGGCCTTTGGCTTGAAGTCGTCAAAGGAGAAGAGATTTAAACGAATAAGATAGAATTTGGTGAAGAATGATTTTAGGTTTGGGCACAGAATTTTGAGGTCTGTTAACACAACATCGTTTAAAGTAAAAAATGAAAAAGAAAAAAAAAATATGAAAGGCATAGTTTAGACCGTTGGATGCTTTAACATCAGGTCCTAAAGAGCTCAACACAGTTTAGTAGAGGATCCGAGTCTCTTTATCCATAAGTCTTCAAGTTTTGCATTATTTATGGTGGAAATTACTCAGAATGACCACATATATTAGTAGAAATTCGTTTTTAACCACAAACGAAATTTTAATTGCTTATAACCACTTTTTTGTAAAATTACTGGAAAGCCTCATATAAATACATCCCAATCAGCTCTCTCTCTCTCTCTTTCTCTCTTTTCTTTCTCTCTCCTCTCCTCTCTCTCTCTCCCCGATCTGCCTCCCTCTTCCCGATCTCTCTCTCGTCGAGCGCCGGCCAGCTTCACGTCGTCCTTATCGTCGTCCGATCGTCCTTCACGTCGAGCGCCGGCCAGCTTCACGTCATCCTTATCGTCGTCCAATCGTCCTTCACGTCGTCATAATCGTCCTTCACGTCCAGATTCACGTCGTCCTGATCCGAGCGCCGGTGAAGGTCTCCCTGATCGTCCTTCACGTCGTTCTTCTCGCCCAGCCGTCCTTCAAGTGCGCCGGTGATGTGGTTTGAAAAAAAGAGAAACAAAAAAACCTAAACCTAATTTGAGGAAGAAGAAGAGGAAGAAGAAGAAAGGAAAAATTTCAATTTAGTCCACATTTCAAGTTTTGATATTTTAATTTAGGCCTGATTTCAAGTTTTGATATTTCAATTTAGGCCTGATTTCAAGTTTAGACATTTCAATTTACCCATGATTTCAAGTTTGCTTAGAGATTTAAAATAAAACTATTTTCAGGGGTATTCTGGTAATTTATGGACATACACTGAAATTATTTTAAAAAAGTGGCTATTAACAATTAAAATTTCAAAAGTGGTTAATAACAAAAGTTTAATAATTCACATGGCTATTTATGGTTTTCTCTCTTATTTATGCAAAACTACTCTTATCTCGTTGTTGATTAGACCCGGACCAACCCCTCGCAAACTAGGGCACCTAAACCCATTCCTTATCTCGGAACTTAAGGACTAAATTTGCTAATATTTTAAAGATGTTTAATAATGCGACATTTTGTAAAAACATTAGCGATCATTGTGAAATTTCCCCTAATTTTTTTTTTTTTTTTTTTTTTGTTAAAAAATAAGTTTCTTTTTAATTTTTTTTTTTTTTTTGATAGATTCTTTTTAATTTTTTACAAAAAGCATTCATTTTAATAAAGAAAGCAACTCATATAAAAAAAAATTAAAAAACCACCAAGCATCTTAATTAATAATATGTATTTAAAGCAAATGTAATAAAATATTGTAATTGGGCTGATGTTGAGCTTGACCATGACCTTAAGCAAGCCTACAAACTTTGCGGTGTTGTGCTCTCGAGCACGAGCGAGTCAGGGTAGCGCACAATGAGTGGATTCCCGGTTCCAACCCCACGAACTGAGTCGACTCACTATCGAATCTACGAGTTCGCGAAAACAGCCCTCATCAAGATTTTCTCCCACCCATACGTGACGGTGTGTGACTTGTACTGTGGAGGAGGAGTCGACATTGAAAAATGGGAAACTGCTCAAATTGCTCACTACATTGGCATTGGTATTTTTTTATATTTTCCTTTTGGGTTTTCTTTTATGGGGTTTTTATTTTTATTTTTATTTTTTATTGTATGTATTCATTTATTTTGATTTGTGTTGTTGGTGTAGATGTATCAAATTCTGGAATAAGTGAAATTAGAGAAGCATGGGAGAGTCAGAGGAAAAACTACAACGCTGAGTTCTTCGACGCCGACCCTTGCGCTGTAAGCCTTTTTTATCTAGTCTTTTATGTTTAATTTATATACAAAATGATGGTAGTTATGGATATTGTGTTTTAAGAGATAGAATGATCACCTAAGAAGATGGATTAGGTGAAGGACGAGATGGGGTTGGGGTCCAGTAGTTTGAGTTCTTGGTTCGAGTTGTGTCCCCCTCCCCAAACCCCGAATTATTCGTAATTGTTCAAAAAGATAGATTAGGTGAAGTTTTGATTCAGGCTGTTTACCCGGCACTTCGGCAAAGCCTAGGCACAACCTTTAGTTGGTGGGTATTGGCAAGTTTGAAGATTGATGATAATCTCTCTAGTTTACATGAAATTAGTATCTAGTTTATATAATTGGACAAATATGATCACTTGTGTTGTAACTTCAGTTACTTTAAATTGACTGTACCTAATTTTCCTCCTCTATTTTCTTTGACATTGTATTGTTTTGACAGGAAAATTTAAAAATGCAGTTGCAAGAGAAGGCTGATCAAGCTGATTTAGTTTGCTGCTTGCAGCATTTGCAGGTGCCAAATTTGTATTTTCTAAAATCTCGTAAATGGTTATATGGTTCTATTAGGCAGGAAAAGAATGAGAGATTTTAAAAATCTTTCGCTGATTCTGCTTGTAGATGTGTTTTGAAACCGAGGAAAGAGCAAGGAGACTTCTACATAATGTGTCGGCTTTGCTCAAACCAGGGGGTTATTTTCTTGGTATTACTCCTGACTCATCTACAATATGGTATGAAACAGTGATTGTCAAATATACTTCTTGTTATTAAGTTTGTAAGGTTCTGTAGTAAAAATGGAATAGTATGCGATGATATACATGGACCTTTACTTTTGCATCTCTCTCTCTCTCTCTTTCTCTCTCTCTTTCTCTCTCTCTCTCTCTCTATCTCTCTCTCTCTCTCTCTCTCTCTCTCTCTCTCTCTCTCTCTCTCTCTCTCTCTCTCTCTCTCACTCACTCACACACACACTCACACACACACACACACATGCAATTGGATTATCTCTTAATATTTTGTTCCTAAGTACTAGTATAGTAGTATACCTAATTGTGGAAATTTCATTAGTTGAAATTCCTATTTACTTTCTGTCAGATCTTGGGGGTTACTAGCATCAGTTTGAATTAGGAAATCTCATTGGTGAAGCATTAAAAAATTATAGTTTCGCTTTATTTACCCATTGTCATGTATTGTATAAAGGTATCATACATATCTCTGCTTGTCAGTAGCACTGCATCTTCCCCAAAGATAAGCAATCTGTTTCTTTGGGTGGCTTAGGTTTAACACTTCTTGTTTTTTATGCTGTCCTCGGTATAATGCCTGTGTTCCTGGACTGTGCTATCTCTAAGTTCAAGTTTCTATTGACCTATACAAGCTTCTGCGTCCTTACTCAATAATCTTAACATTTAAGCACACAGGGCAAAGTACCAGAAAAATGTTGAAGCCTACCACAACAAAAGCACCAGCATGAAGCCTAACATCGTTCCAAATTGTATTCGATCGGAGAGCTATATGATCACCTTTGAAGTCGAAGAAGAGAAGTATGTATGCCATTTGTTTGTTTGCTTGCATATCATTTATCGTCTTGGATATATTGGTGAGACGTTTTTCCTTCATATTGAGTCCAGGTTTCCGTTATTTGGAAAGAAATACCAACTGAAATTTGCTAACGACATCCCTCCTGAAACCCATTGTTTGGTTCATTTCCCAAGCTTGATCAGGTTAATTTCTATCTTTACTTCTATTGCCCTGAATTATTCATATAAGTTGCCCACAGGTTATAAGTGCCATGGGGCTCATGCCCTATAAATCCTTGGCCTGGCCTTTGTTTGTGCTTGTTAAATTTCAAATCTTGCATATAAATGTATCTGTTCTGCGTTTGAACTTCATTAATCTTCTTAGACTTTCACAAATTTTTGTTGCCTCCAAATTGTGTTGAAAGTTTGGTCTAAATAGGAATGGTTTGTTCAAACTTCAATTGAATGCTACTCCCTATAACATTTGAGTAACCAAAATAACATCATTGAGAGAACTCTTTACACTTTGTTCTACCCCATAGACTTTTACCCTTCGATAAATACTTATTTTCACTATATCTAAATCATTTTATGCCTGCAATATCCAAATCAGGTTGGCCAGGGAAGCTGGTCTCGAGTATGTCGAGATTCAAAACCTAACCGAATTTTATGATGATAACAGGTATGTGAATTTGTGGATCAATTATAATTTTCAGTATAATGTTGAAGAGTCTAATTTTAGCTTTTTCAAATTTTTTTGGTCTAGCATTTTTACTGTTTTTCTCTGATGCAATTTCTGAACTAACCAGGCTTATTTTTCTTTTCTCTTTTCTGTGATGTATATATATTTTTTTTGACGATTCTTTTTTGTGATGTTATTGTTGCGCAAAGAGCACAATTTGCAGGCATGCTGATGAGTTCTGGCACAAACCTCCTGGACACAAGAGGGAGACTTCTTCCTCGATCGTATGATGTTTTAGGTGTAGTATTATTCATCATCTTTCTGCAAAATTGTCAGTTGCAACTTTGCCCATTTTGGCACTCTATTCATTCTTCTGCATCTTTGCTTCTACAGGTCTCTATACCACATTTATATTTCAAAAGCCTGATCCGGATGTTGCACCACCACTTACAACCCCATTATTGCAGGAGGATGAGGCAAGTATTTTCAGTTTTAGTAAAGGCCATAATGAGCTGATTTTCAGACTGCATCTCATAATTATACCAACATAAACGTTATTTTATTTGAGACTTCTCAAGATTTAAACAACAGAGAATTATCATATCGCCTCATGTAATTTGTCCCTTTTTTATTGCCATTATCCCCATTGGGTTATAGGATTAAGAAATGATGACCCATTTTGTCGAGAAGATTTCAGTACTCACCCACTACAAGTTACTTCTTTTTTATTTCGATTGCATTGTTTATTGTTCTTGACTTCTCCCCATGAGACCCACAATTCTTACAATCACTACGAGTATTAAAACATTGTCAGTTTAGCAGGTTGGTCATAGTTTTATATCATCCTATGTTGACTGTCAACTCCTAACCCTTGTATGTTGCTTGGTTTTCTTTTGTGGTCCAGAGAGAGTGGCAAGAGCCTCCCTGGAGAGATGACGACAGGAATGGTAGCACTGATCCTCCACCTATTGGACTAGGCAAGATTAGTGAACAGAAAGGGATTTTGGGTCCCGGCCCTGCTGATTTACGTTTCGCAGAGGCACTCTAACATCTCTCGTTGATAGTGGGAAGCAAGCGATAGGGAAATCGGACATGAGAGGAATCCGCTGTACAGTCTAATAGCTCTAATGTTTGTGTGCAAACTAATCCTGGTTGTGTTACTGTAAAACTCTTACGAGGATTGGAATGTGTTTGTTTAAGGTCAAATTGGTCCCTCTTACAGATTTATGAAAGTGTATTTATACTCTTGATTTGTCTTATTTGAATAAAATTGATTAAAATAGAAGATAAAATAATATTCTTGTTTTTTTAGCAATAAAATAGTACTAACATTTAAAAATACAATATAATTTAAAATTACTACAAATATAAATTTATATTTATAATAAATTAACATAATATTATAATAAAATAATATTAAAATTTTAAAATTATTAAAATAATCAAAAATTGATAGACCACCTCCACCAGTTATTATTATTTTATTTTAATTTTTTCATATCAAAAACTGTACAGGTAGGTTTTGTAATGAATTTGTATTACAATATAATTTTGTTGAGAATGGCATAATATGGATAATATGCACACAAAAAATAGTAATAATAGAGAAAAGTAAAAAGATCAAGGTCACTTTTTCAAAATAAAAATAAAAGAAAAAGATCACGCCCAGTGGGACTCGAACCCACAATCGCCTGATTAGAAGTCAGACGCCTTATCCATTAGGCCATGGGCGCTTGATTGATAGGTCTGACAAATACTTAATAATAAACCGAATATTTACAGTCAAATTATATTGACACTTTCTATTAAAAAACTATTATGTTATAAAAGGAAGAAAAGGAAATTAATAAAAATAAAATAAAATTATTTACTGTCTTAAAATTACTCTCACAATACATTATTGTCTAAACAAATTTTTTTCTTCTTTTTATAGATAAAAGGTTTTCTCTAGTTTTACCCTTAAAATTTAAACCACGTAAGAAGAATAATACAAGAATATTATGAATTAAGACTTAGAGGGTGCGTTTGGTACGCGGGACAGGACGGGACAGGACGGGACAACTTTTTATTGTCCCACGTTTGGCGCGCTATTAGCATGGGATGGGACGGGACAAGGTGGGACAAAAACCACCAAATTTTGTCCCACCCAAAACCCTAGGACAAGGTTGTCCCATGACATGGGACAAGTACAAAAAGACTATTTTACCCTTTAAATTTTAAAAAAAATTATAAACATGTTTAATAATAATATATACTATTATATATATTATATATTATATATATAATATATATATCATAATAATATAGAATATAATATTATATATATACACTATATATTATATATTATTATATTTTTTATAAAATATATTATATTATATTATATTATATCCTATATATAATATATATTATGTTATCATTATATATAATAACAATAATATAATAGTAAATACATATTATATATAATATATTATTGTAATAAAGATCATAATATTATATATATTTATATATTTATATATTATTATATATACTAAAATAATATAATATATTATATAAAAATATATAATAAATTATAATATATAATATTATAGCCTATATTATTATGATATATTATATATATATTATTTTAATATAATATTATATATATATAATATATCATAATAATAATAAATATATAAATACATATAATATTATAATCTATATTATTATGATATAATATATATGTTAATATTTATAATAATATATATTATTAATATATATTAATACATATTATATTAATATATATAATATTATAATATATTTTATAATATTATATATTATTACGTATATATTATATAATATATAATATTTTATTATCATATACAATAATATATAATATATTATTATATATAATAATACATATTATTAATATATTAATATAATAATATATATTATAATATATAATATTTATACATAATAATATATATTATAATATCATTATATATTACAATATATATTATAATTATAGTATATATAAGAGGGGCATTCTAGTCATTTGAACCTCTTGTCCCGTCCTGTCATAGTCATACCAAACGCATAACAGTACAGTTAACAGTTCTGTCCTAGACTTTCCAAATACAATACAGAACAACCTGTCCTGTCCCGTCCGCTCCCACCTTGTCCTGTCCCATCTGCGTACCAAACGCACCCAGAATGTGCTAGAACTAAAACAAGTTCACGAGAGTTTATGCGTAGTAATTGTTTGTATTTCGTTTTTTCTTTTAGAGAGAAAAATAGAAACCTGTACTTTTAATCTGTAAAGAATTCTATCAAACACAACAATTTTTTTTTACTTTTTAACTGAAAACTAGAATGATTTTATCGAAGAAAGTAAATACAAAGATGAACAAAATTCACAACTCAAAAAAAAATTGTGGATTAAAAAAAATAATGTGTGAAAACTTATCTACAAAAAGTACAGTAAATTGGAAACTGGCTTTTAAGTTTCCCAATAACTCAATAAGGATGATGAAAATCGAAGCATACTGGAAGCTAACTTAAGGCATTTGAGTATGATTAACTATCAAATTTTTAGAATATTACACCTTTTTAAGTTTGACTAGATTAACTATCAACTATATAAAATCATACATGAATAAAAAAAACTGATATTTCTTGGAAACTGAGGGACCAAATTGTAAATTCCTCTAAAAATATATAAAATATTGCTCATTTGCTCTTTAATTTCATAGCACATAGCTGGGTGCCTGGGTGAAGGTCATCAAAAGAAGTATATGCAAGTTTCAATTTTGGACAACAGTGTCTACAAACGGTACAAAATCCATTCTCACTGATGAAATGTTATATCTTCAACCTCTCAACTCTCTCCAAAATGCAATTCCAACAAAAATTCATTAATGAGAAACAGAACATGAATTCGAAATATCAAGTTCAACCCTTACAAGGAACAAACTTCCGCAACTACAGGCTCCGCTCCAAGTGTAAGTCATATCGATTACACTATGCAGGATATCATAAAGGTCTATCATTTGGTATTATATGCTCTCAGCTCTGTGTGTGTGTATTAGAGAAATAACAAACCTGTAAATGCTTAAAAACTCATAAAAGTAAAATATACTAAAAATGTGAAGGGGACTATTAATCCTAATCTTCCAGCTCGATGATTTTTACAACAGATGCATCACCGACTTTCTGGCAAACAACAACACGATCATGAGGCTTTATGATACCAAAGGCCTTGCCGTGGTCAAGAGCGACTTGAAAAACGGAGTCATTTGTTGCATTTGTCAAATCAGCCTGCAACACCAAATATCATACAAATGTCATCAAAATATTTTTGTCTGCGGAACTTTTTCTTTTTCCCTCCAGGAAAAGGAAATGGATTCGAACATAACGTGATAGATTGGAAATGAAATTTTACCTGATGTTGAGGATCTGCAAGTAAGGGAAAAAGGCCTCTGACAATGAGTGATTGCCTTAGCTGCCAAAGACAAAAAAGGAGCAAAAGCAATTATGAGCATCAATTTTAACTTAACAATAACATGCACTGAGCAAGACCAGGAACTACACCTGAAAATAGAAGAAAAATGTTTCACAAAATAAAATTAAGAAACTTCAACTTAAGAGTACTATTAGAACATTTTTATGTTAAAGTTTGCAAACAAACAAATATCTTTTTAGTTAGTTACGGCCACAGAACTAGGTGAGAGATAAAATCAATTGATTAAAATAAATCATGACAATAATACAAAGATCAAGAAGAAAGAGAAAGGCTACACATGTTTTAATCTAGACCCTTGAAACTTGGTTAATCTAAAGGCTAGAAACTTGTGTCAAATTTGGTGTAAAAATTTTGTGTCCCCCAACCTTCCCCTGTATTACAAGTACAATCCAAACTAACCACCAAAATAGGTACTTTACATATATTCAAGCAATCTCTTAATTGCTAGTTATTTGCAAATGAAACAGCATAGAATACAACATATGTTCCCTTTTGGAGGGTGGTTAATTGTAAAAGCTGCGCACTGGAGACTGCTTCTCCAAGCACCCAGAAAAAGAAAAAGAAGAGAAAGGTGAGAGAGAGAGATGAGAGAGAGAGATGATTTCCAAAATGTTCATGGGAGGCTAAGAGTGTTCCATTCCCAATCACTACTCCAAAAAGGATAAAAAATGGAAACAAGAACATGCAATCGATGGTGATTGGAAGATAAAAAGAATAAAAATCCCTCTCCACATTAAGGCATGTCAAAAAGGAGTTAAAAGACTTGACAAGCACAGTGACAAAGAATAAGTCTCACTTTCCCTTTCTCTACCATATAGTCTATCTATTCTAAGCATTAAAATTCATTGTTCAAGCATCTCAGCCAATAGCCTAGTTTAAACGTATAAACCGCAGGAGAAGCTAAGCACAATCAAAGTCAATGACATACCTCAAAAGCACCAGATAAAGTCCAGCGCAGTTGATCTGTCTTAATCCGTGGGATGACAACAGATATCACGGGCATTGTTGGCCGATACTTGGCAATCAACCTGCATTGGCACATGCAAGTTTAAAAATCTATACATGAGTGAACATAAAAGCTGAAACACCAATAGAATTTGCATTTAAGAATATACATAGATAACAAGAAAAAACAAAATGAAAATAGACCTTGCAGCTCTCCCAGATGAAGTAAAGCAGATAATTACAGATGCCTTCACCTTAATGGCTGCACGTACCTAGAAAAAAAAAACAAGGAACTTAGATGCAAAGAATCATAAACTTTCCCATGAGGCAAAAATGTATAGTAATATGAAGGGGAAAAAAAGAAAGATTAAAGAAGTAAATATGATTTGAAGAAAAACAATTACCGCAGAAGAAGCAATAGATTCCAAATGGGTCATTGGTTCTCCAACAAATTTGACAGTTTTCTTGAAATACATGTCTTGATTGAATACCTTCTCTGCCTGTAGACAGCAATTTAATAAAATAACTAAAAGATAGCAAAAAACAAACAAACATGGGAATAAACGTAAATTAAAGCTCTTCATCATAATTAATCCACAAATTTGTATAATTAATAGAGAAAACATATGAAAAATGACGCTTCTTTTATTATTTTTTTTAAACTTCAAAACTGTCGGACGTGGGCACTGCATATCAACATGACCAATGGCCCATTCCAACAGACTATGAGAGAAAAGAGGCAAGGGTGAGAGTATATGTATTTGCTGCACTTACATGAGAAAGAATCATATGTGAAGAATGGGTAAATGAATTTCTTATAGTCTATATCTAAACCAAGGCCATTAGGATAAAACATAGAGAAGAGAACACTGAAGATTAAACATATAACCAAAGAAAATTTTCTTGCTAAAATATAGAATTCGAATATAAAAAAGAAAGGAATGCTCACATCAGAGTGTATGCTGAAAAGAAGAAATTAACTCCATAATTAACAAGGATGAAAATGTTAGATGTAATAAATCATTATGAGATATTAATACAGCAGCCAGAGTTGTAAATCCACTACTTTGTAGAATAAAAATAGCCAAAAAAAAACCAACACTTATAACCACATACGTAAATTTTATCAAATGGCAATTCATATGATAGGACATCTATGATGATGAAAGTCTTGTTTTCTGCTATGTCAATTCGATGATGAAATATTAGCACATTTAGTTGCACTGTAATTGTGTTAATGATCCCATGTCCGGTACCAAAAGCCATATCAATTATTTTATCGATTGGAATTACAATTTGCATAGTAATGTCCCATAAATAAATGACAACTACCTTAAAGACCATGTAGATGCCAAGGCAAAAAGACAATGAAACTAATTGGGTTGATTTCCCACCAACGTAGATCATACCATTCAAAACAATAAATCTGATTGACACTACCTTGAGGCATATACAAATTTATGTGTGAAATTGACACTGGGAATCTTATCTAATGATTGCAGGAATGCTGTCATTTCAAAGTTGCTTTTTGTTCCAAGAACAAACGGAAGAAAGAATCAATAATAGATAGCTCAATTATGTGACACTGAGCAGTGATTCAGTGAACAAAACCAAGAGAAGGTTGAACACAGAAACATGAATAAATTTTCCCGGTCAAGGGATGAGAATTATGGAAGGAACTGGTTGTTATCAAAATTAAAAGAAAACTTACCTCAGCAGATATTTTTCCCACTATTGATATGGTCTCAACAGGATACAATCCTCGCAGGGTCTCTGCTCCTAGTAAAATTGCATCACACCCTGAAACGATTAACAACGAAAGATAGTCTGATAGTGTTCCATACTTCCAGTTTAGTGCAAACATACTTTATGCACGATGTCAACCATGGCGTGGTGATCAAGGCTTGAGGAGATGCAATATAGGTAATGACATAAACCAAATAACAGAATATCTCTTGCATCAATTTATATTACAAAACCATCAATAAAATAAAAACATGATCAAGAAAGTCCACTTAGGTCACAAAAACAGACACACACCCAATGTTAAGAAACTAAGCAAAAACTTACCATCCAATACGGCATTGGCAACATCAGTTGCTTCAGCGCGAGTAGGTCTCAGGTTGTCAGTCATACTGTCCACAACACGAGTAACCACTGCAGGCTTTCCAGCCATGTTGCACTTGTAAATAGCAGCCTTTTGAAATAAAAACACCTGGAAATCCAAAATGGAACATCACTAGAAGAATCTAATTGAATTTTATTTTTCTTATTATCAAAGTTGAATTCACAGACAAGCACATCCATACCACACAAAGAGACAACTAAAAGTAAAATAGGACCCCTTAATAATTCCCATTCCAATTGCTATGGAATCCCCATTAGTTTGATTGGATCACTGAGAGTCCACCTTACTGATTAAGGGGATGAGTCAGCTTCCTACAAATCAAAAGTCGATATCCAACTAGAATAAATATGAGAACACCAGCACATAATGTTTTTTTTAGGCAATGACAGCACATAGATCGATCCAGTGATGTTTTACTGATGTGAAAAAAATACAGCAAAAGCAAGGCACTTAGCTATTCAATAAATCTTCTACTTATTAAGAAAGGGTTTTCATCTGCTATTCTTTTAGGTGCTTTTCAATAAATTCTTACTTGTAAATTGGAAAAGAAGAAAGAAGAAACAAGAGCCTCATCTTCTATCTGTATAATTGTCAATATGTGTATTTACATGGACTTCGCTTATGATAATTTGTAAGAATACATTCATATCGTAGAGCATGACCACCCAATATTTCCATGTAATATCAAATTATTGTATCATACTGACTTCAGGTATGAAAGTTAACCTTCTCTGGTGGAAGGTCTACCCCCAGATTTCCACGAGAAAGGATGATGCCATCTGCTTCTTGTAGAATCTCGTCAAAATGAATTAATCCCTACAAGTTCATAAGATAGAGAAGAATGAAAAGTCAAAACCAAAACTGAGAAAAATCGTAGAATTTGAGAGGTACAAGAAAGCTGACTAATTATGCATCTCACCTCTATATTTTCAAGCTTTGCAAAAATTTGAGTTTGACTGAGGTCACCCAGTTTAGAAAGATAAGCACGGGCCTGCATAGAGTCACCAATGATATAATTATGAAACTAAAAGCAATAAATCCTCAACCAGAGGCTAACCACATGATGAAGTTTGATCTATTTTAAAAAACAAGAATTATAAAAAGCAAAGAAGGGGATAGCAGGTAAAAGACAGTTTACTTAAGAAACAAAGAATATATTAAAAATCCATGGTAGGAAATTTCTTACATGGCGAACATCTTCTGCATGCCGAGTATAGGACAATGATAGAAAATCTATGTTGTTTCGAACACCCCATGTGCTTATAACCTGACATAAATGGAGAATTCACAAAGCATAAATGAAGATTTCGGAATTCTTTTTTTCATTTATTTGACTCCAAAATCTCTAGCAAAACTAGTTGCATATCATCTATGGCTAACTAACAAAAGAAGCATAAGAAATCATCACTAATGAAACTTTTAACAAGAATTCACTCACCTCCTTATCTTGATCTGCAAGTGTTGGCAGATCAATACGAATTTGTGAGACGTGCAAAGTATACAACTGCCCAGTCAAGGTAGCAGAATTCTTTATGAGACAAACTACATCTTCACCGTCCAACTCAGTGACCTGAATGCAGAAGATAAAACAAGCATAATGTTAGAGCTTATAAACTAATGTTGGAACTAGAGCTATAAGTTTAAGCTTCTGACTTCAATCTTTTAAAGTATATAGCCCAGCCTAGCTCCTCTCTTAGGTCCACCTCTAGTCTTGCTTGTACAAATCATACTTACAATAGGTTGGCAGCTAGCGAGCTGAGCAACTATTTTCTTAATCTAAAGAAGCAATGGCAATGTCAAACTTGAAAGATAAGCGAGCCTATGTGCCTAAGCAGTTAATTCTACTATCATTGACCTAATAACCGAACCTTTTCTTCTCATGTTGCCTTACCTCTAGCCAGACAGAAGTGTTTTCGCTTCCTGTAAACAGGTATTGACCAATAAAAATCGTGTCCCCTTTTTTCACTGCCTGCAAAGACCAAATTAAACATTCAGTTATGGCAACATTGAAATGTAGCTGCAGCACAACATTGTGAAAATATGGATAGGCAGCGGGAGAGAGCAACTAAAACAAACTAGGAGAAGGGAAAAATACAGAGAAGCTGATGCCAGTAACCTAGGAGGGGCTAGGTAAATGAATTAATGTCAGCTTTTATAGTAGGATAAAATATATCGTTAAGAAAATCCTATTTCTTCTGTATACAATACAAGTACTAATCAAGATCAATAATTGGTAAAACGTCTCAATTATATAAAAGAGATCTCTCAGTATGGCTTAGGAAGCCCAAAAAAGAAAAAAGAAAACGATCTTCAACCTAATTTGTTGAAAGTTACTGCTCATGATTCCCACATTTTCCCAGAATTAATGTAATGCTATTACTTAGAATAATAATCTATATGCAAGTCTTCACTTAGTTGAGGTATTGCACGAAACTAGGTTCAGTGTTAATAAAAAATAAAAATAAAAAGAGATAGACAGGCAGACAGCAACCTTTATCTTTTTTAAAACAAAAACAACGATACACAAATGATAACGTAACTCCATAGTATAAACGAACAATAATATGGCATCAAGTAGAGTTACAACTTTTATTTTTCTTTTTCAGAGGAAAAAAAAGTCAACACTAAGGGATAGCAGAGAGTCAGAGATCTCCAAACTCATAGAGAAACATTCAAACAATTTACCCAAACTTAAGCTGGATAGCACAAAAAGGTTACTCCAGAATCTTTTGAGAATTGACAAAGTTTTAGCAGAAATCAATACAAACAGTTAAGTGGCTCCATTACTAAAGCAATATACAACATAAATAATGCAAACCATTTAAAAAGAATTTATTCTACAAGGCAAAATAATTAGATAAAAATGGAAGAGAACCTTTGACAGCCCACTAAAATTTATAGGAAGTAAATTTGAAGTGGCTTCCTTGTTTTGATCTGGTGTAAGGACAACAGAAGTATCTGCCTCAAGGGAAATTGGGTGTTCAGTTTTATTAACTACTTGCAATTCCGGTCCAATTGTATCTAACATAACCTGCAAAATAAATTTGTTAAAAGAAGTGTGGAAACTAAAAATTATCATCTCTTTCTGGCTACTAGAACAGAAAATTTAAAGTACATGCTGTAACAGAGAAAAATATTTGGTGTGAACAAGCAGGCTTACAGAGCATAGCTTCTTGGTACTCTTTACAGCGATCTTGAGATTTTCTAGTGTCTCCTGGTGATATGCAGCATCCCCCAATGAAAAATCAAAGCGTGCCACTGACCCAAATGAATAAAACAAAGAATAATTTACACCAGACCATATTAGATTCAACCCCTTTGATAAGTTCAATCCTGAACACTCTACTTTGGAGCAACAACATTTCAATAAATATTTAACCTCATTGTCAGTTGATCTAAGAAAATGAATGACTGTAAAAAAAATTAAAAGTATGTGTACAGTATCTTAAATTGATAGGCCTCAATTTAACTTATAACTGAAACATCTACTCAATTAAGCATTATGCATATATCTCCACTAGTTGTATCAGTTCGTTGATTTTCCGGAAACTAATATAAGAATCATGTAATGTTTATTGACCATTTTCTTGGCAACCAAACAAATAATAAAACAACTAAAAATGAATCTAAAACTATAATAACCAACTCTTGAGATAAAATAATATAAAATAAAGTATAACAATCGGTTAATACCTGACATTCCTGCATTGAGGCAAGCAGATATTGTCTCGACACTTGAAGATTTTAGACCGAGAGTTCCAACAATTTTTGTTGCAGGAAAGAAAGACTGCATAATACATACAAATCAAAATCAGAAATAAAAATTGATAAGCAAACTCTTCATTCGTTACAAGAACCAAAGTTCCAGTAAAATGTCAACATAAAGCAGTGAAAAAAAAAACTACGAAAACATCCTGAACCTAACTAACTAAAACAAAACCAGATTCGACTTAACTAAAACTGTGAAATACAATTCAAAGAAACCAAATTACTACAATTCCTTTTCTGCCATACAAAACTTTCTCAGCAACCAAACAATCATCAGAAAATATAACACTTTTTCGTTTGGTAGCATATAAAAAACATTACCAAAACATCCTGAACCTAACTAACTGAAACAAAACCAGATTCAACTTAACTAAAACTGTGAAATACAATTCAAATAAACCAAATTACTACAATTTCTTTTCTGCCTTAAATACTTTCTCAGCAACTAAACAATCATCAGAAAAAATAACACACTCTTTTTATTCGGTAGCATATCAAAAACCTACATCCTAGTTAGCTCAAATGGCCGCACTTGCCATATCAAAGTGATAATTCGAGTTTCATTTTCTTTTGCTTTACTGCATTTTCTCAGCAACCAAACATCATCATCATCAAAGTACAAGTAACATAGAAATCAAATATAAATAATACTCCAACAACAACAACAACAACAACAACAAAAGTGTTAGCGAAAATGACAGTGGATTGATCAACTGTATGCTTACCGGCTTCGAAGGCTCAAGAACTAAAGCCATTCTCAGAGGCTCTTCGAGAAGTATTTGATTTGAAGGCATTTTTAGATGATTCGAAGAATTTTTCCGCTCTGTGTTTTGATCGGAGACAGCTTGATATTTGGTGCTCTGGTTTGCTTTAGGTTGGTTTGCTGTTTTTTATTTATATTTAATTTTTAATTTCTACCTTTCAGGAATAGAAAAATGGTCACGTGACAGGTGAAACGGTGCCGTAATGGGGAAAATATTTGTGTCGGTTCGACTGCAATCATTGTATGGGTTCAAAAATTAAATAGCACTTTTTGGAGAGGGTTTGTGCAAATAGCACCACATTAATAAGTCATGTTTTAATAGCACCAAAATAGGTGATGAGACCAAAATACCCCCACTTACTCTTTTCCTTTTTATTTTTTTTCTCGAAAATTCGAGACTTATTTATGATTTTTTCGAGACTTATTCATGCGTTTTTCGAGACTTATTCATGTGTTTCGAGACTTATTCTGTCGACCTCCATTAATGGCGATAGTGACGATCCAACGACGGTGCTAATCAACTCCGGAGATAGTTGGATCTGGAAGATTGAACGATGCCGAGTTCGTTGGCGCTATCGGTTTCATCAGATTCATGACGGATCGTCATAAATCGGACGATGAAGATTCGCGATGGTTTGGGTTTTGCTTCGTTTCTCTCTCTACACAACTCGAAAATGAAAACGAACACTTTGGTTACAATGATTGGCACTCGACGAACGTTTTCCCGGTGGTTTTACCGGTCAACTCGTCGGTTGGCGATGGCACCTCCATTGAAGCTCCATCAATGGAGGTTTGGGAAAAAGGAAGAAGAAGGTGAAGGACACCCAAGAGAAAAGAAAAGAAGCTGGGGGGTATTTTTGTCCAAATTCCATTTTTGGTGCTAATAAAACATGAGTTAGTAATGTGGTGATAGTTGCACAACTTCAAATTTCAAAAGTGTTATTTTGTCCCATTTCCTCATCATTGTATTGTACAAACTATACACTATTTTTTAAGGGACGATGTTAGAGTCCACGACGCGTGTTGGTGTGCCTTACAAGATGGCGTGGCAATGATGTATACTTGCACGTTTCTACCGAAATCCCGGTAGAGTCGCGGATTCTCAGCACAGCTCCACCTTCTTTATGCTGCGGTTTTTAATTTTGAGATTTTTTATTTATAAATTATAATCTAATTTTTATAAGGACAAACCGGAATAAGAGCATTCCTAACCAGGCTCCCTATTTTTTAGGGAGTCAGTTGTACTTTTTATGAATATGGGGTCATATAAGGAGTGAAAACTCCAACAAGCCTCTCTAAAAATGGCTCCCTATTATTATTTATTTATTTTAAATAAAAAATTATTATTTTTTAAATAAATTTAAAATATTATTATTTACAATTAACGGTCATATATTTAACGGCTATTTAAAAAATTATTATTTTTAAATAAATTTAAAAAAAAATGAATTTAGCAGTGGTTAGCCGTTTGAAACAATAAAATGTAAGTAAATAGATGAATTATTTGGGTTTAAATAAAAAGAATTTAGGTTAAATAAAAAATAGGGAGGATGAATTTGGACAATTGGATATGAATCATGTGGACTCATTCTGACCACTCATTTCATTTGAGTAGTGATAAAAAATAAAAAAATAAAAAATAAAAAAAATAGGGAGGATGTCTTCCCTCCCTATATTTGAGGAGTCTTTGACCGAAATTAATTTTAGAGAGTGGGATAGGGAGCCTATTGGAATACATTCCGGTTCATCCTCCTTAAATATAGTCAAGGAGGTTCTAAAATCCAATCTATTGGGGATGCTCTAAGGACCCAGGATTTAAGTAAATTTGCAGACATAATGAATTTTTTTATCTTCAATACCCTTGAGTCTTAACAATGACTTAAGGTTGACTATTAAATTTAAATCTAGTTGTAATTAAGTAATGCTAATTTACCCAAATTTGGACATCAAATTTGTTGTCTAAATTATAATCTAAAAAAAAAAATACTAATGAAAACCATGTTACCGTTGTTTAAACTAAAATTACCGGCTCCGTCAATGCTAAAATTTAGCATAGGGTGTAAAAATCATCTTACAATGCAGTGCCAAATGATGTGCCAAATTTGGCATATGCTATATTGTGTGCCAAATTTATGGCACAGCAATATTGTGTGTCAAATTTGACACAGCAATAAATGCTCTTTTTTTAATTACAAAAATACCATTATATATATATATATATATTTAAATGAAATAATGAATGCATTAATGAAATTTTGTATTAGAACATTAAAAGAAATAATTAATACATTTATGGTAAGTGTTTACTTGTATAATTTTAATTAATAAAAAAATAAAAATAGCATTTTAAATAGGATTATGCATTGAAGCACAATGCTAAATTGATGTGCCAAATATAGTATTTTACACTTTTTTTGTGTCAAATTTGGCATTGACATTAGCATATGTATTGGATATGGTCTAAGAGCATCTCCAATGCAAGCGTGGCTTGTGAAAAAAAAAAGATGCCACGTAGGATAAATAGACGTTATGTTAACAATTGTATCTCCAATGCAACCGTACATATTCAACCTCAAGTTGACGTGGCAAAAAAAGCATTAGACATTGTCAACATGACCGTCCACTTTTAGACGGTCTATTGCACAACTATTTTTTAGGTTGACTCAGCAAACATTTAAAACTGACATTAATTTTTTATATATTTTTGGTAAGAAAATAAAATAAAAAATAAAATAGGAAAAAAAAAGTAGACATGTCATTAAAAACATTGTGTTTTAGACGGAAGTATTGGAAACCAAATTTTGAGTTGATCGTCTATCAAGTCTATTTTTATGCCACATAGGAAGCAATTCTCTTGACATTGTTACCATGTCAACAATTATTGGTATGCAAGCCACTTTTACATTGGAGATGCTCTAAGAGCATCTCCAAAAGGCTCTTCAAATGAGATATTTGTTAAAGTCAAAAAAGCCACATTAGCATATTTTGTTCCAACAGACTCTTCAAATGAGATTCTTCAAATAAGATTTTACTTCTCTCTCTTCAATATTGAAGAGCAACTTCTCCCTCTTCAATTATTATTATATTATTTTTTATATCATATCATCATTAATATTTGACATCTATATCTTTTTATCTTTTTATCTTTTTAATTAAATTCAATTAATATATAATAAGTTTTAATTTATAAATTTTATCATCATAAAAATTATACCATTAGAAAGATCTTATTTAGATCTTTAAAATGAGACTAAGGGGCTGTTTGTTTTTTTCCCAATAAGACTTATTACCTCTTATATCTTAAATTAAGATAAATCAGTTTGTTTGTTTTTTCAACTTATATCTTATTTTAAGATATATATGTCTTTTAGAAAAAGTAAAATTTTTTGACTTTTATCTTATTCAAAAAGTGATACAGTAGAGTTTTTTAATAAATTTCCAAAAATATCTTATAACAATTCATACATTTATGATTTTATCCACACAGAATAAAATACTAAAAATCAATTTTCCAAAAATTCCCAATTTTGAAGAAACTCTAACACAACCTAATCAATTTTATATTTGTAATAAGTCATCTAAAATGAAAAAAACAAACATATCACAATATCTTAATTTATAAGACTTATCCATATATCTAATAAATTAAGATCTTATAAGACTTTAGACAAAAAAGCAAACAGCCCCTAATATTAAATATTTAATAATAACATATTATTATATTTAACTTGAAAAAAAATAAAGGGTAATTAGATTTGTAGGGGGAGGAATTTGAGTGCTTTCATTAAAATAATATAAACATATTTCTAATTGAATAGTCTTTTTTCACTCTTCAAATTGCCACATAGGTAAGCAAATAAACATTTGAAGAGTGAAAATAGAAGAGTCTTTTGAAGATGCTCTAATAATACTATTTTATCCAAATTTGATGTCTAAATCCGGTGTCAAAATAATGTGGTAACACAACAATTTAAAGTTCGGGGGTAGGTGCCAATAATCCTAAAAAAATTATAATGTATATAATTCAAAAATTGTGTGGGCCCAAAACAATTGAGTGCATAAATACATATATGAATGTTAATCCTAAAATATTCGAGAAGTGGCCTAGCACTTTCACGAACCCAACAAATGCTTCAGCTTATAAACATAACTGCACTGAGCTAAAAAAAAACACACACACACACAACAATATCCAAATTCTCTCACAAGTCACGTCCATGGCAGCTACTAAAAACACCAAAATCGTTGATACAAATGAAGAACCAAAAGAGCCCAAAAACTTGCTTACACTCCTCACTACAACTTTGGGGCTAAACCAGAACCAAGAATCAAAAACAGAGGTTGCAGGGATTTCGGAGGAAGAAAATGAGATTGCTGGAAGCAAGAAACAAGGAGACGTGGTTAAGTTTTCGGATCCGAAACCGATAACTCCTCCACCATTGAAGCTTCAAGTCGAAGAGTATGAGAATCCTACAGCTCGATTACTGGTATGTTCTCAAATCTCATCAAACCAAAGTTTGTGTGTTCAATCAATGTTATAAATTTAGATTCGAGTGGCCGAAATTACTAAAATAATAACGAGATGAGATATGTCTCACTGCTACGTTACACTACTAAGATTACTTTAAGATTGTGTGTTCGAATTGTATCTCCTCCTTAACCTCTAGATTAATGGTAAGAACTCAAACTCTAAATTAAGCTAATAAAATCAAACTCATGATTGATTTGCACTTGTCAGTTATCATGTTATTTGTTATATCATTTAATGTTTTTATTCTGTTAAGAACTTAAGATTAATTATATTTAATAGAATTATTAAAAAAATATATGGTTATTCAACGATCAAATTTTGTTTAAAATAAAAAATAAAAATAAAATCTTTAAATTTAAGGGGTGTTTGATATGACTTTTCAGGATTCTTTTATAAATAGAGTTTTTATTTAGTATAACTTTTAACAAAACGGTATGGTTTGATAATTATTAACCTGATAATCGGGTTGGTATATATAAAAACAATAATGTTAAATATCCCACCTTTTTCATCTCACTACATGTGGCATGTGAGGTGTCAAATTATGAGTGGATATATGGGGTAGGTGAGATAAATCATCATTAATGTATATCCACTCGCAATTTGACACCTCACATACCATATACAGTGGGATGAAAAAGATGAGATTTTAAGTAGAATATATAGCATTAATGTATACTAAATTATTCTATTACTATGAACCTTAAAGACCAGACACATCGATTTTAAGTAATTTCATTTGATTAGATCAATTTGTAATTTCTTCGATCCAATCGACCTATGGAAACCGCACATGACAAATCCAAAAGGATTCGTTTGCCGAAACGAGACAAACCAACGTATACCTCAAGAAAACTAAATCCCAAACCCGTGCAGTGCACGTGACAAGCCAACCCCGCTTCCTCCGCCCGCCGCCTCGAAAATTGAAAGAAAAAGCAGGTTAAAGATATCTATTTTAATTCTTATTTTTTCGCTCTTCACACGGTCACAGTTGTCATGGCTAACCAAAACACCGAAATTGCTTCCAAAAAACAAGAAGATGATGACCCAAAAGCACTCAAAAAAATACTCTCAATGTTGCCCAAAATCGAACTCAACCTCCCTTTCTTCAACCAAAAACCCAAGAAAACAGACACTGTTAACGAGACTCCAAAAACCACACTAGATAGTGGTGGTGCCGGAGATGCTAGTGAAACTAAAAAGGTTAGTTTGAAGCCGAACGTGGCTAGGTTTCCGGACTCTATTGGTCCGAGAATACCACCGCCGTTGGATTTTGAGGCCGAAGAGCCGGCCGGCAGGACTTCTAACCCTATCGTTCTCTGGCAGGTAAGATTCTCTTGTTTCGTTGATTGGTTCCCGAGAAACTGGAGGAATTTAGTATGAATGTTGAATGTATAATGTATATTGCGTTTGGTTGTTTTTTTTATTTTTATTTTTTATTTTTGAATGGTTAATAGCGTTTGTGAAGTTATAATTGGGTGGATTTGGGTTTTTTATTTTATTTATAATTTGTGTGAAACGGAAGGGAATTTCTAGGGTTACAGGTGATATCGTCTCATATCGATTCTCATCACTTTAGGAGAAATTTATTTGAGACTTTTTTGCTTTGATTATTGAAGGTTGTTTTGCTTCTGGTTGCCAAACAAGAAGTGTTGTGATTTGATAAGAGCACTGTAATGGCAAGTATACAGTTTAGTTTACTTCTCAGTCTATCATGTAGGAGCCTTATAGTAGTTAAAGAAAAATCGTTGAGGGTGGGGATCGTTGTTTGTGGTTCGAGAAGAACAGTGATCGTTGAGCAAAATGCTCAGTTAGTACGGTATTTGGCATTGACAGAGTAGTTAAGGAATGGAGCAGTTTTTAGCTTCGAATTTTACTGTGTTTAATTTGAAAAAGAAGGGTTTTTGTGGCATGGTGCTATGTAGC
This sequence comes from Acer campestre, assembly GCA_954870605.1. Lineage (NCBI taxonomy): Eukaryota > Viridiplantae > Streptophyta > Magnoliopsida > Sapindales > Sapindaceae > Acer > Acer campestre. Next base: position 9,805,248 of record OX940808.1, read on the forward strand.
ATGACTAGCATCTGGGCTTAGTTCAAAAAGTTGTCTGGTCATGCAAATTTGTAGTGGGATCTTGCTTATCTGAAATTATGAAGTGGTAGATTGTTTTTCTCCTTTGTCCATCGGTGGTGTGAGTCTTCTTCTATTTATTAATTCCACACTTTTGTGAAGACAACATTTGACTTCAGGTCTTCATTCTTCAACATGATGCCAAGAAACTCTACTAGCTGAACTTACTAACATTAATGATAGTTATTTTAATTGGAAGCAGCCACAATATAGTCGATTTACAAAATTCTTTGAAGTAAGATGGATGAGGATAAGTTTTTGAACAATTTTGAAGTTCCTTGTCTAGTGATATTATGGTATTTACAAAAACCAAGAGGAAGGGATGGCAGGGAATAGATACATGGCAATTACTATTAGCATTGGAGTTGCTTTCGTTGGAAATGTGTAGTAGCTGATGACCCTGTTGTTGTATCCTTTTCAACATTTAAAGCAACTACAAAAGATAAAGAGACTGCATTTTTGTGAGAAGGATGGTATTTCTTTTTATGAGAATATTGGATTTTTTTTTTTTTTTTTATATATTTAGTTTTAAAAGAAGGTTGGATTTGTTCTTGTTGGGCATTTTTAGTAGCCGGTAACTTTTTCTTATCAACATATAAAGGAACTAAAAAACATAAAAAATGAAAGTGGTTTCAATTTTAGGTTTGCTGATATTTGTTATATAATGAGCAGGTTTGCTGATACATTTTATATTACGAGAAGGTCGGATGATATTTATTATATATGTACAATCCTATAAGTAGAAGTGCCTCGGTTGAATATAAACGAGGCAGGCATGACAAGCATGCTCTTAAGTCCTGCTGGGGTGTCTTATTAAGAGTACTGGGGGTAAGGTTTGACTTTAATGTTTATTAATTATTAGCATTCTCTATAATCATCGGAGATCTTTTGGGAATGCCATTGTCTTGGTTATTTTCTTGAGGGCTAGAGATTTCATGGGATTTCTTCATTTGCAACTCATAAATAGTATTTTTGTCTGGTATTAGTCAAATAACCAAGTACACGTAACATGTTATCGTTACCAGAGATTTGCATATTCTGTGCTGTTGTAAGTTTGGAGCATGTTGTTGTCAGCTGGAGTTTGACCTATTCTTTTAACTCTGCTCCGTGAATTGTTAGATTTCTTGTAAGTCAATGTAAGGTCTATCAAAATGTGATTGCAAGGGACCACACACATGTACAAAGGAAAAAGGAGGACCAGCTGACGCCTTAATGCCTGACCCTCTTTGAAAGATCGAATTTGATGGGACTTATGCTGAGTCAAGGCTTTTGTTATCCAACTGAAAAGTTTCAGAATGTAGAGGGGAATAAGGAGGAAGACGGCAAAGCTATAACAGGAGTTAACAAGACCTTAATTGGGAAACTAGTTTACTGAATTTTTATTTCTCACGATAGCTTTTTTCTGCGTGTTTTCTTTTCTCGTGTGCAGAAATAACTAGGTGCATACAGTTTTCCTTGTCACTTGATTACTACCATCAATAATCTATGCTATACTGATATTGTTAGTCTTGCCATCCAAATAAATATCGTTGATGCTCTATCACAGCGCTTCTTATTGTAATTCCCCTATGAAATGATCTGCAATCAAGGGGACATGATTATTAAAGAAATTACTTGATCTTGCTTTCAGGTTTATGCTCTTGGAGGGTTCCTTGTGCTGAGGTGGGTATGGGCAAGATGGAAGGAGAGAAAAGAGAGGGATGCCAAAAACGACTCGTCCGACGACAACAACAGCAACGAGCCTCCTCCGCCTCCTGCTGATGACGATGATTATCATTCAGCATAATATAGTTCGTATCATACTGGGAAATGCAATTTTACAGTCCATGTCAATCTGAAATGTAGTTGGGTTAGTGAACTTTGTAGATTTTCTTTTCATCTAAACGTTCGCTTGATGTAGTTAGTTCTTGCTTCAATTCACAGTTAATGAACTTGGGTGCACTATGCTTCTCAATATCTTTCTATATAATCAGACTATCACAAATTTGTTGTAAATTCTTATTGGCGTAATCTGTGATCTAAATTTCATAATTAATCAAGTTTACTGGAATTGGAACCACATACATGTCTAAAAATCTATTTTCAAAATACTATACATATATATATAGTCTTTCTATTGTCAGTTCATCATGTCATAAAATATATCAAGACAAAAAAATGTGTATTATAAATTATGGAGAAGTTTTGACAAGTGCATATATTTTGAGTCAAAGTATGTAAATCTAATGGTCCACATTCTTAGTCTTGATATATTTATTCTCAGGATGAACTAATAGAAAAAAATATGTATATATATATAAGTAAATAAATAAGACAGAATTATGTTCTTTTAAGGAATCAAATAAGAAAAAAAAAGAAGAAGAAGAAGAAGAAGTGTATTATGGATTCTTACTTATATGTAATTTTCCTTTCTATAATGGAATCTAGTCAACTGTTATCAAATTATGATATAAGATTAATCGAATAAAATATTCTTCAACCAGTCACCCCTAACCATTAAGGTTATAGATGTTATATCTCACATTACTATCGAGTGAGGTTTATGATTTATATATAAGTTTTGATCTCACTAAGTAGTTGCGTTTTTGGTTCAAATCCTAAGAGTGAAAATGAATGATGCATGCGTGAAATCCAAAAATGGACAAAACGCCATATGTTTCATTTTTGAAAAAAAAAAAAAAAAAAAAAAAAAAAATCCATCATTTTCCTCTCATTTTAATGTTTTCTAAAAAAACCGTAGTTTGTCCGTTAAAACAGTAGTGTAACCTCACGTTTATCTGTTTAGACGTAACCGTTACAACCGGTGACGGCTAAATTGGCAATAAGTGAAATTTCCAAATACCCCAACGGCCCAACCCCAATATGACTCACTCCGTCACCACACTCAACGCTCCGTCACCCCAATTCTAACGTCGTCTCTGTCTGTCTGTCTCTCTCTCTCTCTCTCTCATGGCCTCTCAAGACTTCCCTCTAATCACTGATCCCCACGCGCCCACGCGCATCCCTCCAAACCCCGATTCCTCCACCCCAAACCCCGATTTCTATCCTAATCCATCTTTCACCGCCTCCACCAACGAAGACTCCGATCCCGACAAATCCGGATCCGTATCCGGATCAAAACGGAACCCGTACTACTACAAGAAACAAAAGACTGGAACAAACAGCAACACCACCACCACCACCACCATCAACAACAACGAAACGACGTCGGAGTATCGAGTGGACTACAGGAAAGACAGAGAAGAATGGAGTGACACAGCGATCTCGTGTCTGCTGGATGCGTACACGGAGAAGTTGTCTCAGCTGAACCGAGGAAACCTGCGAGGGAGGGACTGGGAAGAGGTAGCGGTGGCTGTCGCAGAGAGATGCGGCGGCGGAAGCGGCGGAGGAGGTGGAGAGAAACAGCAGAAGGCGTGGAAGAGTGTGGAGCAGTGTAAGAACAAGATAGATAATTTGAAGAAGAGGTACAAAGTTGAAGTGCAGAGAGTGAGTGGTGGTAATAGTAATTGGCACTGGTTTAAGCAAATTGAAGCCATTATTGGGAATATTGCTAATAACAATTCACTCAATAAGACTTCTTCTGCTTCTGCTGCTGCTGCTGAGTCTGATCAGGACATGAATGCTGTTGCTGCTGCTGCTGTTTCTCTAATTGTTTCTCCTTCCTCTAGAAACTTGAAGAGGTACCCTTTTCATGTCTCTGCCTATCAATTCCAATTCGGCAATCTGTATCGTTACAAATTCATTGATACACAAAAAATGGAGCTTTTTTTTTTTTTTTTTTTTGAGAAGTAGATAATATATAGAAATTTGGGTTTTGGAGGATGTGAGGTTGATGATGGGGTTTTGTAATTTAATGTGTATGAGTGTGATGTGTGACCTGAGTAGTTTATAGTTGATAGATTTGTTAACTGGTTTGTCTTGTTGGGCAATATATTTTTTTTCTTCCTTGTTTTTTGTGTTAATATATATGAGGTTGTTGTTGTTCTCCTTTTCATATTTTTATTTGTAGTTTTTTCTTGTTGGTTCTTTCTGTGGCTGAATTGGGGTCTCTTGTTTTTATAGTGAATGTGTGTTGTGTATCTTATTGTCTAATATATCTGTTTGAGCAGATATGCTCCTAGCAGTGTTGCCATGACGAATAACCTGAAATCCAAACCGCAACAAAATCTAAAATGGCGGAGAGTAATGTTTAAAATCAGTGGTTCTGCGTTAGCAGGGAACAGCCAGAATATTGACTCCAAGGTGCGAGTTGTTTACCTTTACATATATATATTGATTTGTAGTTGGATTTGTAGTGACTGTAAAAATACTCAGATGTAGAACTTGCATTTATCTCTGTATAATGTGTAAATTGTTCTTTTACTAACTAAATTATTGTTTCCTATCATAGGTAGTGATGCAGATTGCTAGGGAAGTAATGAAGGCTTGCCGTCTTGGGGTTGAGGTCTCTCTCTCTCTCTCTCTCTCTCTCTCTCTCTCTCTCTCCCCCTCTCCCTCTCACACACAACAAGTCTAAATTGTAGTTACTCACTATAATGTATTTCTCTAGGTGGCAATTGTTCTCGGAGGTCGTAACTTTTTTTGTGGAGACTCATGGGTGTCTGCTACTGGATTCGATAGATCCACAGCATATCAAGTTGGGTAAGATTTTTTCTATTTACATACATTTTAACTTCTATCTCAGTATCGTAATGACAAAGTTCAAATGGTTGGTAAACAGTGGAAAGGAAGTTCTGTTTCTGATGTTACCGAGCTGAATTATGTAGGCCTTTAATATCATTTTTTTCATTTAAATTTTTGGTGCAGAATTTAAATTACCCAATTTTTTTTAATGCATTATTGAAAAATGATTTGCGGATATTACGTTGTATACATATTACATAATTTGTGGTCCAGGCAGGTCCTGGACATCTGCAATGCTCACTTTGTTTACTTTTATATTACTCAATACCTTGTCGGTAAAAAAGCCATTTTACATTCTGACGATGTGATCTCTTGATTTTATCTTAGTATGATGGCAACGGTTATGAATTCTGTATTGCTCCAATCAGCTTTGGAGAAGCTGGGTGTGCAAGCACGCGTGCAAAGTGCATTTGCATTGCCAGAGGTTGCTGAACCCTACAACAGGCAACGGGCTATCCGTCATCTTGAGAAAGGAAGAGTTGTTATATTCGGTGGTGTTGGTGCTGGTACTGGAAATCCACTCTATACCACAGACTCAGCAGCAGCTCTGAGGGCTGCAGAAAGTAAGCGCATTGTAGCCCCAGTTTTAATTCATCTTATGTGTTCTATTTTTCGTTTGTTTTTTTATTTTTTCAACTCATCCACTTACCATTGTGTTGTTCTTTTCCCGTCTCCTGATATGGTATCCGTGTTTTTCATGTCAGTTAACGCGGAGGCAGTTCTTAAAGGTACCACTCTAAATGACATATATGATTGCCATTCTGGTAATGGCAGTATAGCGCCTGAACACATATCCTTCAGGGAGGTCGTTTCTGGCAACTGTACCTCCATGGACACAGCGGCAATTACATATTGTGAACAGAATGGAATTCCCGGTTGGTATTTTTATTTATTGTAATCATTTTCATTTCCAGATCATATCTCTTTGGCTTTCCTGAAATTATATACACAATCTGTGTGTAGTGGTAGTGTTTAATTTGCTCGAGCCTGAGAATATATCAAGAGCACTCTGTGGAGAACAGGTGGGCACATTGATTGACCAAGCAGGAAGGATTGGTTGATGAAATTGGAGCCATATCTTTTCGATGCTTTCAAGTCGGGTCGTAGTTCCTTCGGAAGCAGCAGTTCCATTGTAAAAACACACACAAGTATTCAAAATTGTGGAGGGACGATGAATTGGAAGAGCAGTGACAGCAACAGCTTGAATCAAATTCACACCCGCTCCTGTAGTATAAATATTTATGTGTAGGCCTATTGAAAAGTTTTTTATGTGTAGGTACTAGTAAGTTATCAGTTATAGGGAGAAATAAAGTGGCAAAGAATCCATGCTTTGCATGTTCTTTTTTGGACAAGAATCCATGCATGTTGATGATTGGTTTTTGTGTTTAATGAGATTGATCCGATGGCAAATCCCTCAAACATGCAACTCGAGATTACAGGTTCAAATCCTCCCATTTTTCAAAAAACTATGAATTTATGTAATACTTAAAACCTTTGAGAGAGTGAGCAAAGCCAACTTCTAAATCATCATTTGAATATGTACATGATAAAGTGGCTCAAATCTCGAACATAGAATGGCTCGAATCTAGAACATTGCTAGGCCACGAGCGAACGATTTATAGTTAAGGGACAAAACATAAGACCAGGTTTACCTTAACTAAATACAAAATTTTTATTAAAATCAAATCTGTCGTACATGTGTACAGTTTTATCCAAGCTACAATTTTATTTGGAAAAGAATGGCAATGTTCTATGATATAATGAAACTGTAAGAAAAATGTAATGGGACTACTACTTACTACTTACTATTATTATACGCATCACCTCTTTTGATTGAATTGGCACCACTTCAATTTCTCTCTTGTTCCAATTAGTTCGCAACTAACTCCTCTATAATTCTCTGTACACCCTCCGAGACCCGACCTAAAAGCAAGGGTCAATCTTTATGCATATAGCCTCCATGTTTCCTTCAATAGAGTCCTAAAAAGAATCTTGTCAATAACCATCCGCTGGTGTTTCAACCTCTTAATCATCTAAGATTTCAATCAGATTGAAAATAGCTATCATAAATTGAAAGCCGGTCAAATGCATCAAAGTTTGCTTTAAGTCCGACAAATTGACTACCCAGCTGGGCACAACCAGCATCTGGCCATCTGCAGCCTCCATCCCGTGTGCGTAAAGGACACATAGCTTCACACACTCGACCAACTGGATTGCTGGAAGCAACATCATCCACGACTGTGACTGAAACAGAGAGATCCGGTTTCTCATCTGATTCTCTTCTTGAAGCAAAATAAGTCTGTGGACTCTTTGTTGGATTGCTTTCAATGTCAACTGCACAATCACCACTGCTTGCAAATTGAACCTTGCATCCTAGTGATTCAACAGCTCGTTTTATGGCTGCAGTTTCCTTGCTGGCCCTCTTCGCTAAATTCCTAGCTGAGTTGCTGACTTGCTTCTCGTTTTGTAACTCTGCAGCTAGTGATTCCACCACGTTCATGCTGTCTTTAGCCTTTTTTTCTGCTATTTCTTTTGCCTGTCAACAAATTTACCAGCTCAAATATTATTTACAGTCTCTTCACAATAACATTGATAGCAAAAATTACTACGAAATAATTCCAATGTCATTCCAAAAGACATGAAACAATGGGGGTTCAATTAGCCGGTAAAAAACAGTATTATTTTTTTTGTTATATCTACAATCAGGGACAGGATAATTTTTTTTTTTTTTTTTTTTTTTAAAGCATGCCAACCACACTGGCAATCAGCTACGATCTCTTTAAGACCACAATTCATCTAGAGCCACATTTTCTAGTACAAAGATACTTAACTACTGCAAACAGAAGTAAAATCTTTTACCTTCTGCAATTCAGACAATTTTAACACCGTCTTTCTACATTGTGCTTCAACCCCCCCATCTTGGGCTTCGGCAGGACAAGCCCAACGAAGATGGAATTGGGGCCACAAGGTTGGGGCCAAAGCTGCCGCTGGGGGTAACAGCGGACCATCATGTTTCGATGGATCATAAAAGAAGTTATAGTGAGCATGGGACCTCCCCTCTGAAGAACGCAAATCAGCCAGATATGCCCACAAGCATCCACAAGCTTCGGACACACCACATTGCTGTCTCTCTTTCTCACTGAAAATAAAGACTTGGCAATCAGCTAATTTAACAAAAAAAGAAAAGAGAAATTCATAGCAGTCAACAATAATATCGTTGATATTCCTTCACTTAAAGTGAACCGTATGTTTACAACACTTCAGGGGAAGAAGTAAACAAAATATTTTAAAACAAAGGGCAAGTTGTTTCAAATAAAAGTTACATACTAACTTTCTTCTTAACATGATAAACCTTTTCAAAATCCTAACTTTCTGTGCATTCTAACATTTTTTTTTTCCGGTTATTCATATAAAAACTAGAAATCTCTGCAATATAACTAATTAACTATACAAGTAAAACTTATGCCAGCAAACTTTTTAAGTCTACCAACTCCTTTTTTTTTTCTCATACTCAACTCTACTTTTCAGCTTTATACAAAAGTTTATAACAAAGAAGAGCAAGCTTCTCATCCATGTACGACCATTGTACAGAACAAAAAACGAAACAAACATCAAGCAGCTCATTCCTGCTATTATCCAAAGAGCAATGGCAGATGAAGTTAATGCATGATGTAGTAGAATGTGCTTAAAAGGGGTGTGTTGAAGTGCTTAAAATACTATTGTTGGGTTCTTTCCTAATAAGTTTATGTTTAGGGGTCTAGCAGTTCTAACAAGGTGCCTAAGTTAGAGTATCTTCACATGATTATAGTTGAATTTGTTATGTGTTTGTGCTTGTGTTTGGACTTGCCCATCAGTCTTTCATGCGAGTGGTGGGTGGTGGGTGGTGGGTGGTGTGTGGTGTGTGGTGTGTGCTTAAAAGGGGTGTGTTGGAGCGCTTAGAATACTATTGCTGGCTCATTCCTAATAATTTAAGCTTTTGGGTCTAATGGTTTCAAATAAAGACGATGTTCTTATCTTTCTCATTGTATCTAGGCCAATACTATAAGAAAAAGGGAAGCTACCTATTGCACAAGAAGTTTCCAAAGCGACCAGAAAGTACAGAGTCCAGGAAATCCACCAGGAAGGTCTGAATCAAAAAGTAGACGAGTCAGCAATTAATTTTCTTCCAAAAAAATCTTAACTAAGAAAAGGGGGAATAAAAAAACAATTTGCCAGCAAGTTCAACAACACTGATGAGCTTAAATATGAAAAATGAGAAAAGGACGAAATATACATACCGGGGAGAACTCGAAAGCAAAAGGATACATCCGCAACAATTGCGAAACACAATCAACCCACTGCAAAATTAAATTTTCAGATGAAACAACTAATAAAGAATGAATAAAAATGAATATAAAAAATTATAAAGTACATAAATCAATTTGACTACAGTTTTATATTGAATAATAAGACCACCATTTATTAAGCTACAATTCTGATATGCGAAGCACAATTATGTAAAATGATATTGACTATCTTTTTACTTTTTTTATTTTGCTCAGTGTAGCCATATAACTAATAATTGTTAAACAAATCACATCAATGAAATTAAGGTGTTTATATAAAATTGAAAAGAAAAAAAAAAATCCTATTGAAAGATATTTTGAAGGGTTCTACAATACTGTATATATTTGTTATACTTTTACCACATGAAATCATAAGAGTTATAATTGTGAAATAAATATAATCAATTTTGTATCTAATCCACATGATTAAAGAATAACTAGGGATAAGCATGGAGATCCAAATGTGAAATAGTCAACATTACATGAGCTTATGAATATTCCAAATGTGAAAGTTTTCATTAATGGTGTACCTTCAATATTAAGCCAACATTTCGTTTTAAAGCTGTTAAAATACAACATGTAGCGTCAAAGATAGCACAAAAAGTATGAGGCATCAGGGAATGTTGGTGTTTGTAAAGCTTGTGCAGCCAATTTGGGCATTACCAAGCCATATTGGGCTTGTACCCAAGGCCTGTGTATTAGGCTCAGGCAGGGCCTGCAGAGGCTGCACAGTCCCTTTTGAGCCTTTCCAAGAGGCTAACGTAGAGGTCTATAGAAATCACTTACTAATTATGGCAATCCATCAATGTCATGCAGCCAGCAGGGAATACAACATAATACAGTAGTGAGAATAATAGAGTGGGTTTCTTCACGTATATGAAAAATGAAGATCCAACTGCATTGGCAACTCAATACCTATCAAACCGTTAATGCAATCACCTGCAAAAATATGGGAGAATAGTTGTTCTGTGCATGAGAAGCACTGGGAGATTGTGATGGGATCGACCCAGATGATTGGCGCACGGGTGATGATGAAAAACTCCCAGTAGAAGACTGCCTACTTAACTCAAAAGGCATGTCACCACTTCCAGATAGACTTGGCATTCCAACACGATCCGAAAATGGATGGCCAAATGCCAGCCAGTCTTTTTCAACGAGTACCTGTGTCAAGTTAAAAGAAGCAATGATGTAAGAATCAGATCCAAATAAAAGCCTATCCCAAATGACAGATTGACAGCAGTGCTAAATGTCAGTGTCTGATACTGATTAAATAAATATGAACAGTGGGAAATCAATTCTGAAAGAAATTTTACTGCAATACATGAAATAAATCATTTTAATGCCAATTAACTGATTCCGACACTGCAACAGTTAAAAGAAAAAAGGCAGAGAAAAAGAACATAAGTAAAAGCCAAAATGGAAGGGGCCGCACAAACCTTGCATGCAACAGATAAGAGTTCTCATACTATAATATTTAAGGAAAGGAAGGAATACCTGAAACCCTGTGAATGTGCGATAGTATGGATCAAGCAACAAATTAGCAAGTGAAATCAACTGAGCTGTTCTATCCCAACCATCACTGCACAACACAGGCAAATTACATGTAAAACACCAATAATACATACAAGTAAAACAATAGGGATAGTTTTCAGTAAATACTTGCTTCAACATAAATTCTATTTTGAGAAGGTAAACAAGATTTAAGATATACAACAGATAACATGAAGAATTGAAATTGAATTAATATCTGTCAGAACTTGCAAGGGAAGCATTAAACAAAAACTAGAAAGCACCTATACATGGCTCAGAATATTTGCTGATGCGGAAATTTATGATTGTTTTTCAAATTTCATGTCAGCTAAAAGCATACGTTTGTCAAAATTTACAGGCAATAACAGATGCAGAACAGAAGCTCCTGCTATGCAGGATTTAAAATTCAACAATATGACCTACGTAAGTGATGTGCATGGCTTGAAATAAACTGAAAGAATGATTTAAAAAAGGAAAGGGCTTATTGTTTGGGGTGACTTATGTAATGGAAAAAATAGGACACATTGTCGTTAACTCGGGACAACAGAAAAGGAAAAGAATTACTTAAACAACACCTAGATTCCTGAGCAATCACACCAAGAAATAAGGGCAATGGCATCTACAACAGAGCTTCAAAAAGTTGATTAAAACCAAACTCATTCATTAATGATTTAATTTAACCAATTATTTCAAGACTTTATATAGGCTAAAAGCTGCTCTTCTAGTAAGGATATGACTCCCAATTTAGTAGGAATAACTTTTCTAATCTAGAAACTAAAGAAATCTGGATCATTTAACTATTCAAACTAAAAATAAAATCCTGATAACTCAAATACACGAAGACCAGGAAACACCTTCAACAAGTGTCCAGAAAATACTAGAAATTATCAAATGACTCAACAAAAACATAAAAATTAAACTAAATTCAATTGTAAGGAGCTTCTTGGACAATACACACAGATAACTTACACAATCACTCAGTCCAAATGTATCAAAGTAGATAATCTGTACAATTAATCTAACCCTGTAGGACCTTTATACATGTAATAAACCATGAATAATAGGCTTGACAATAACATTTAAGTAACATTGAGACACTAGAGTCAAGAATTTATTTGAATTAAACTATGGTTAGTGTAAAACAAAATTTACAAATTAATATCTTCAAATCATCAATCTTCATCTCAAGTAGAGAGGTGAAGTGATGGCATCAGGCATCAAATGACTTCTTACCTGCAATGTACAAGCACAGATGCTGATTCCAAAGCAATACGAGCAGCAATCCAAGCTGAACCAGCCAAGACATTCTGTACATGTATTAACCAACCACTATCCCCAAGGGTTGATACTGAAGCAGACATACTGCTTAGATGGCCACCACCCCAGGTCCAACCACCATGTCTCTGTCAATTAATTTAGCAAATGGTGTAAGAGTGTGTTTGCTATGACTTTTCAAGTAGAGCTTCTAGAGTAGATCTTTTTGTAGTAGAGCTTCTAATGAGTAGAGCTTCTAACAAAAAAGGCTTTTGGTTGTGTAAATTACAAAAAAGGTGTTGACAATGTATTTTTTGAAATAGCTTTTGGTTGAGTGAATTACAAAAAAAGCGTTGACAATGTATTTATAATGAAAGAGTTATGATGGAATATCTAAAATTTATAAAGGGTAGTTGAGATAATTCATATGTTTTTAAAAAGCTCAAAAAAAGCTTTTTGGAAAAGCCCAAATTTTGGGCTTCTACAAGTAGACATAAAATGGCTTTTTTAAAAGGTAATTGAGACAATTCATATATTAAAAAAGCTGTTTTGAGTTTTGCCAAACAACTAAAAAAAAAACTTCAAAATAGCTTCTAGCATTAAAAAAGAGCTTTTGATCCTTTCAAAAACCATACCAAACATACACTAAATGGATGTTTGAAACACAACATTTTGTGCGGAAGTTCAGTATATAAACCTCTTAAATATTTGAACAGTTCAATTTTGATTAACTCATACCCAGAAAATATTCCTAATTATAACCTATAAGGGTTATTTATAAAAAATAAAAAACAAGAATCAGACCTTTGGTTCATTCTAGATCCATGTAGCGCTAATGATTCAATTAAAAGATATTGTATATTAATAGCGTAACTTGGTCACAACCCAAAATGAGAACGAAATTCGAGTAGAACTTTTCTAAATCTATAAATAATATCAACCAATAACTATCAAGCATGTCGCAGCCTACACCAAATAATAAACCTTTCCTCCCAGCATATATAATAAATGTAATTTAGCACTGGTAAAAAAGAAATTAGATCTTTGTAGTTTCCCAAGACTAACCAAGAATGATGACATTCCATCAGATGAAGTGGCACCATGAGTGTCCAAGTATTCTCTCAACCGAGAGAGACTCTCTCTCATTGCATGTATGTTATCTATCCCAAAAAATACAATCTGATAACAAATAACACAAAGGAACATCATTAGTAAACTGTATGATTCCAAAGTCAAGCCCAATCAACATGCTACTAAGACAGATCAAAACCCTTAACAGACCTCAGATTGAAAATAATTTGAGGATGACTCAGAGCCACCTCCCATTGCCCCATTTGCTAAAGCATTTTTTCTAGGCCTTGCGTCAGCAATATATAGCTTTCTGAATGGGAAAACGATAAATATAAGAAAGAAAGAGCTTGATCTTCAATCCAGAGCATTAAAGAAACAAAGTAACCACTGTTTCCTCCTAGGAATATCGAATAGTAACTAGCAAAATATATCACATAGGCAAATTAAAAAACAATGTCAACTGTGAAAACATGGTTTTTAAGGAAGAAAGAAACATAGAAAAAGAAGCTCCAAACGATGATGGGCTTTTTATATAGAATATATACAGCATATGCAGCAACATTAATTGTTCAATAACTAAAAGTCAGACTCGTCATCAAAGAAATTGGCACTTGAAATCGATTGAATGATAAGCATGACATTGTTCAGAACAGCTAAAAAAAAAACGAATGATAAAATGCAATCACTGAACCAAAAGAGAAAAAAGAATGAAAAAGCATACCTCCGTGTCATCCTTCCACCAGCAAGCTGTGTGCAGAGAGCAGCTACAAGCTTTTCATCAGCATTGCTGTATAAAGTGAGAACAAGATAATTCATTTGTTACAGTCTACAGATGCACTTTCGATCTGTTTTGTCTGTATTCTAGATAGAGTTTTTTCTTTCTTTGATTTGTTTTTGTGTGTAGAACCAATAAAGTCTTAAGCGAAAACTACAATGTACCTCCTCATATTCATCATAAGACCAACTAAGGGCTGGGATGAACGTGCAAGGACAGCCCCACTTCCTATCATGACCAAATATATCAAACATTAAGTATGGGAATCATAACAAAGAAAAAGAAAATAAGAGTAAAATTTAGATTTTCTGCATACCAGGATGACACCACGAAACTACGGGCAATCGGCTCCTTGCACGAAAGGAGGAAGCCTGGAGCACCTCTTGATCACTAGCATCAGTGATTAAGCAAAGTATTTAGTTTCCTGCTTCTAGTATAAATATAACTATAAAGAAAACCTTACAAGAACAAATATAAAAAGTACTATACTAAATGGTATATCCATCAATCTTTGGTTGGTCAAGAGTATCTCAACTTCTTACCTAATGCTCTTTGGAAAAATCAAAGCAAACGGATAGCTCTGGCACATTGTATAGTTGTAATTTACATTACTTATTCTCCACAACTCATTGAACGATGTAAATGACCCCTTTTCAATCATTTCCATTGATGCACGGTTGGAGCTTTCTCCAAGAAGACGAAAATACTCATTCAGTAACCGCACCTTTGGGTTGATATTACTGAATTTAGAAGGTCCAGAAGTAAAAGCATATATATCCCAGATTCTTGCTGGCTTGGTACACCTCCCCAATGCTTCATATATCTTACGCCTCTGCAAAATATATTTAACTTGCATCAAATTCACATGCAAGAAGCAAAATGGCACTTGCTATGATTGATGTATAATATTTTCATCTATCGAAATAAAATAATCCGTTCTTTCAAAATAAAACTGTCAATGAATTCTCCTGACTTTGTGTTGAACTTTATTGAATATTACATAAGCTTCATAGGTCTCTCAGGTTTTATAACCATCAAGGCATGGCAACCCACAACCTTAAAACCAATTCAGTTGTGAACTAAATTGAAAGCACAGAGAAATCCCATACACATCTCTATTCCAGTCAAGGATACCAATCGGTACGTATAAAAGTAAGCACATACACTAAGATGAGTGAGCATTTCATATCTTAAGATAAATCAAATGCTCACTGTCTCACTCTCTCCAAGTTATCATCTTATTCCAATATGAATTTATCACATAGACAATTGTACTTCTGTTTCAGACCAGGCGGTAGAGCTCTCACAGCAATTACCAGAATCCTCCTCTCATTTGTTGTTATAACAGTATAACAAACACCAAATGCAGAACCGCAATTCAAACTGCAATAAGCATTCACTTGTCTTCATATCATTTGGATGAGTTAACAAATTCTCAGTTAAGAGAAACTGGCAGAAAAATTGAAATCGGAATTTTTTAACGACTCTTGCTGCTTTTCAATATCCTAAAGTTGAAAGAGGAGCTTGAGCTCAAATCTGGGCAAAAGCTTCCTCTTCATTGATCTCCTGCCAACCAGTCAGTTGTATTTATTTATTTATTTCACTTTTGGAACCCATATTGAAAACCTTGTTGTATCTTAGAATTCTTGTGTAGTTATTAAAAACTATAAAAGAAATCAACAAGATTAAAACATGATTCACAGTTTTGAAGGCTCGAAACACCTATGTACAAGCATAACACATACATAAGTCAGAACAAGATATATTGACAATTAAAAATGACCTGCTTTGTTCGAGGGCGAAAACCGAAGACAATAACTCTCATATCTTTGCCTGCAAAACACCAAAGTAGCCATTACAGTCATCACAAAGAAGAACCAAATACATTAACAGGACTAACTATAAAGAAGCGTAACTGCTAATCAGTAGCATTTTTGTTTTTCATTTTCTCAAAATTAAAATAGTAAAAAGAAAACGAGGAATTGACTGTTATATTTTCAAGATCCAAGAACCCATATGGTAAGTATTTAATAAGAAACAGTTTTAAAAGAACGAAAAATAATGAAAGTGCGTCTAGAACTGATACCAACGATAAATATGCATTTGGTGGAAATGTTTTGAAAGCTTGTTTTTAACATATTGCACTAATATAAATAAATATTGTGAGGTTAAATTTTTTTGCCGTCATTTCTTTACCTTTTTTCTCAATTTACAAAATAATAAAGTTAATTTAACTTGCTTATATTCAGTTGTTTGGTGTCTTTAAAAAAGAACTGAATATTAAAACTAAATAACACTCATGTAGACGTAGTTATTAAGTCACTTTCTGTTGATAAGTATTAAAAACAATATATTTTTCAAAACCATGACATTAATTTTCCCACATTACATCATCACTATTTAACAACAGAAAAGGTGCTACTGCATGTGTTAGACTTCTAAACCACCATAGCATACAAACTACAGCTTAAAGGCCACTGTCAAAAACCACTCAACCCAAATGTTTAGGCTGTTAGCAAAGCGCGTGCATGGCCAAATTACTGCACTTGTCACATGGATTTATACACAGGCCATGTTGCTCTGTGCTATAATTATATATATATATATATGTTTTCTTTTCCTATAATGGGGTACTCAGGATTCAAACTTAAGACCACTAGGTCAAATACACTCTGATACCATATTAGCAACCGCTAAATCCAAAAGTTCAAATTATTAGGAAATGGCCCAACAATAGTATTTATACTTTAACAACCACTTCACCATTCTCTAACCACAACCCGATCAGCCCTACTTTTCCTTCATCAAACCTCTTATCTCAAAGTTACCTTTTACAGCCTCAAATCTTTACAATCAAGGTTCCCCATCTGACAGCCACTCTACTCCTACGCAAGAAACCAATAAAACTCACATGCATTAGTAGCTCCAACCGTTACTACTTGAAAACAGCCAATTAATGAAAAAACTTAAGTCTCCATGCCACAATCTGCTACATTGGCTTCAGCAACTTTCCAGCAGAGGCATAAATTCTGCCACCACAACAACATACCAATCCCCTTCTTCTTCTCTAATCATTCTCCTTTGTTGATTATCTGGCCCATTTCTTTCTACTTTGATAAACTTTTCTATATTGATTGGCCAACAGTTATGGCATTTCTGGCAGAAAAAAAAAGTTGCAGGGAAGAGAGACTAAAGAGTGGAAAGAATGCGCAACAGAACTGTGGTTTGAAAGATAGTGAAAACATAATTTGGGCATTTTTGACTCTTATGTGTTAAAAGTGAAAGGAAAAAAAAAAACCCGAATCTCCGATTTGTACAAGCATTCCCTGAAAATGTATAAAGAACACATTTCGAGTGTGTTTTCTACTTTAAAAATGAAAACGAGGAATCATACTGAATGCACCTTAGAGAAAGATGATGACACTGACTATATTACAGTACAATTTACAACACTAAATAAACAAAAGAACCCCATAAGCAATTAGCCAACAAACTATATTAATAAATGCAAGATGCATGTCTTGACACAAAATACACACCACAGGATAATCTTCCAGCATGACACAATAGTCAACTGTCAAAGTGGATAGCACCTAAATTAATCACAAATCTTGTCCGAACAAAACATGTGAACAATTACAGTAACTGATGTACAAAGACATACTTATCAAGGAAAACAACCAAGATATGTAAAGTTGCATGAGAGGAAATTCTAAGCAAAGCATACCAATGACTTGGAGAAGTTTTTGCGATGGAGTCTTGTCAGTTTGACGAGGGGCTGATTGAATCTTTGCAACCTACAGACATGTCTCAGAGCTATTAATAGAAACATACAAACACTCCGCACTCAAAGAAACAAATGTTCATAGATGGCCATAAACATTGAAAAATCAAGCAATTAAAAGAATTTCGATATCAGGTAAACATTCACAAATGTCAATCTAATCCAAAGAATAATTAGATGAAAATATCAGATACTTGAAAGAACATCGTGTCTCAAGATAACTTTTCCATCAAGAAATTAACAGTGGACCAGAGTACAATTAATTAAACTGAAGATCAATTTTCAAATAACTCTCATGTAAGGTAGTAGAAATTATTTCCTAATTCTTGGATGCTTAGAAATCAAAAGAACATTCAAAAAAGAAAAATTATAAATTCAAAAAACAATAATCATAATGTACATGCACAGCACACAGGTATTTGGACACTAAAATTCTGCCCTTCAAATCAACATATTCCTGCAAAGTCTATTTAAGCTTCAGATTTACTTCAACCACCTTCAAACATCTTCAAAGAGTGATTTGCAGAAGCAAAAGGGTAAAAAGCGCATTAACTGAAGAACGCAAATGCACTCTCATTGGTAAAGTTTTCCGTTTGGTACTCTTTTGGTGCAGAAGACCAAAAACTAGAGGCAAAAGAGAAGAGTATACAAAGAGAACTGTTGATTCTGAAAAGAAGAAAATCAACATGGATTCTCATGCAAGCTTCGTTAAAATAATTGAAGGGAGAATATCAAGTAAGAACTAAGAAATGCAACTCATAAACCCTAAAAAAAAAAACTAATTTCATGCAAAAAAGAATTTGGAATGTCAAACTCAAAGTGAAGTCATAAAATTTGTATATTTCCAGGTTAAAGGACTCTATGAAATTTCCTACAGAAGTTGTCATCACATGAACAAAAAGAATTATGGAGAGAAAAGGTTACAGAAGTGAGAACTTACAATTTTGTTGAATTTCTCAATGGTTGCCAATGGTATTGTGCCAAGTGCAATAATATCTCTGGTTCCTTCACTCTTGTTAAAAGAAAGAAACCACATTAATTAATCAGACAGCAGATCAAATGGAAATAGTTATATACAGACTGAATTCATAATTTCTAGAAAACACAGAAAACATATTACAGTAAGAATGAGAAATGAACTCTATGCAATCAAGCAACATAAACCTTTCCAGATTTATATTATCACCAAGTCTATGACACTCTTGTAACAATCCTCCCTGGAATACTATTATAAGAAAGTGAATGTGATGCAGGACAGATTTGGGGTTCTTTGTTAATGATTGTAGGATGAATTTTTTTAGTTTTGAGTTTTATCTTAGTTTGTAAAATGCAAACAAACCTAGGTGTATATTTATCTCAAGATTGTGCGATTCAATCAACCCAAAGTGCAACGCCAAGGGCCCTTTAGGTGTCATGCCTGATTTATCACTTTTCCTCTCTGCTTCTCTATAATCTTAAATACTATTCTCAGCTACTTAAGAAATTCAGCCTACAATAATTAACAAAAAAAAACCCAAATCTGTCCTGCATCAGGATTCCTCACTATTTTGATATTCCCTACTATTTATTCTCCTCTCTTTTTATCTAAATGTTTTTTTTTCCCTGAAACATCTTGGTTTATTTCTCATCATAAACATCCATTACCAGAAATGATTGATATAAATACAAAATAGATAAGTTCAAGACAATGAAAGCTAAGGAGACTGCTATAGTTGACTACTTTCCATCTGCATAGGGGCGGATACTTTTTTTATATTTTTAATAAAAACAGCAGATACCACAATGTTTTAGCCTTTTAGGTCTACGGTTTCAACACGGTTGTAGAGACATACAGTCAACTGAACTAGATTAATTGAAAAACGCTGGCCAAACTAGAATCCTAGCAATCAAATAAGTGCAACTACAAATCCACATAGATTTCCAATTTAAAGAGCCATTTTCAATTATTGTGTTTCTACCAAAATTCCCATTATTTTTTTAAATAAGCTTGATTATGTGAGGCAAAAGATGGCAAACATGCATCAAAATACTAGAAATTAACAATTGTTTTTGTGCAAGTATGAAGAAATAATATTTACAGAAAATTAAATGCAGCACTTACCAGAAATAGAACACGGAAATTGGTCACTATCAAGGTACCTGCCTCATCGATATTAACAAGAACCACGCCATATCCCTAAAGACAAGTTCAAAAACTCAATGAACCCACCTTGCTTACATTTAAATAAACAAATAGCTCAGCATAATATTCAAAAATAATAATAATAAATCACTAACTAAAACAGCATTCAAAACACTGTGCTACTTTTGTAAATCAAAACATCAACAGATATAGAAACAAGTTTTAGCAGAAACACAAAACAGAATCCCAAAGTCATACAAACTAAGAGAATATATATTTTCAACAGCTTCCTTCTAATAGGCAAAATGGGAAAAGAATTTGACAAAGAATATTTTTCCTGGTGAAAGATAATCAACAATAAACTATGAAAACTGAATTAATATTCTTCATAGTTACAACCTAAGTCTCTTTATGAACATGCTTAAACCTGTCCACAAGTCTGTCAACACTGTCATTACTGCCTGCTGGACATCCTACAAAACCAGTGACGACCCCATCATTGGCAACTGTCATCAACTTATCACTGTATCTGGTGACAAGTGTACCAAAGAGAGCTTTTCTAATAATTGTAAAAGGTCATCCACTTTACTCCTGTTGCCAACGATTTCATTAATTACCTCATGTCACCAACTGTCCACTCCAGTAGTCCCACCACTAACCAAACATTTTCTTCTACAACTTCAAGAAGCCAATAGCCATGTTCATAAACTCGTCATGAATGTCCCTATTTTTTATAGAGAACCATCTCAAATGTAATCCCCCTATGCATATTTCTTCACCAAACCACCTCTTTCAAATGTGCATCTTATAGGATACTAAGTCCAATGTTTGCTTGGACATATGGTGTTTTCCAACTCCAGCATACATTGCCAAACCATTACCACTACCATTACCATTACCATTATCATTATTATTATTATTATTATTATTATTATTATTATTATCATCTTTTTTATCAGCAAACATATCCAATTGTCCTTGTCAAAAAAAAAAAAAAAAAAAAACATAGCCAATTGTCTACATACCTAAATTCTGCACCCATGGGTAAGGCATGTGGTGCTAGGACAAATCCAACTCTACACTTGACCAGGTTCTCTTAATATAACATGGTTATCTGGTTCAATAAAACTTGCATGAGAGAACATCAAAGCAGCCCTTCCTCAATTTTTAATTTTTATTCTGAAGTTTATTCTACCAATCTCCCAAATTACCCAAAAGACAGCCTACAGAACCCAAAAAGCCTAAAAACCTATTCCTGCCTTAAAAATTCTGATTCAGCAGGTAATATATTTTAATTATGTACACTACTAAGGATTTTGAGATATACCATAGAAAGAAACTACCCTATCACCTAATTAAATTTAACATTGCATCAGAGAGTGAGAGCCAAAAGAGAAAAGCAGATTTCTTTTAAGTTCAAAGATAATAGGAAACTACAACACATAAATGCTAATGAAGTTAATCCATCCAGAATTTCCAGAAAAGAAGAAAGGAAATCAATTTAAGAATCCACACAATAAATGCAGATAAATTATCTTCTCAAGCACTCTGCAATTTATCGCTTTTCTCTTCACTGAATATACTGGCCATAGCCACATATATGAATAATGAATCAATGTATCAGAGAAATGGTAACATTTAAGTTTTAACATTGCATCAGTGGGTGAAAGCCAAAAGAGAGAAGAATTACAAAGATAATAGTAAACTACAACACATAAAGTCATAAATGCTAATGAAGTTAATCCATCAAGAATTTCCAGAAAAGAAAGGAAATCAGCCTATGAATCCACACAATAAACACGGATAAAGTATTCACTGAAGCACTCACAAGTTCTCACATTTCTCTTCACCGAATATATTGTCCCTAGCCACATATATGAAACAGTGTATCTGAGAAATGTTACAGCCATGAAACTGACAGTAGCCATAATCTTATTCAATCATATAATAGCCCCACATATTGTTTTTCTTACACGTGGGAGAAGCTAAAATCCACTTTGGATAATCATTTTTTTTATATGAAACAAAAACCTTATTCAAAGATGAAGACACTCTTGGATAATCATCAACGGCATGTATCAAGACTCCTTGGTGATGGGCACCTAGTAATATATAGATCCAAAATCTGACCATTCCAAAAATTCTTAAAACCTCACCATAAATTTCCATGATCATCACTCCAGCTTCATTACATTTAAAGCAAGCTATTCTATTACTTACAAATGAAGGCGGTGGATGCAATATATATATATATATATATTTCCTTACTCAGATAAAATGTTTCATTCTTTTCAATAATTTGCAAATTAGTAATGTTAAAACTGATTCTGAATCCTCGGTTGGAACAGCTGTGTATTTCCAATTCACACATAATAATGTTAGCAAACCTTTTGCACACAATATTTTTAGTGTGGGCTTCAAAATCTTGACACATAAAAATATACAATTAGTAATTTTCAGTTGGCAATTTAGAATTTTACAAGTAAACATAATTACAACCTAATCTGATTCAATAAATTTCTTTAGCTGTAATCATACTTGGTGAGTATTTTTTTTTTTAAAAAAAATTATAATCTAAAATTGTGTACTCCATAAACAGTACACATTGAAGGAACATGCCAAGTAAATATGAAAAGAATACCGTATGAATTCCCATAATAGAAACAGACAGGGATAGACCTTAGTAGAGATCGAGAGGGCTACGTCTCCCAAGGCCCACAAAAAAAATCTTACGAGAACGGTTATAGTATTTATACAGAAATCATATAATTTATGTTTTGACCCCCTCAATATTAGGTTCTTACAATGTGGCCCCTCCAAACCTAAACCTCTAGTTCCACCTCTAATCAGACAGATACCAAAAAAAAAATTATACCGGTCACTGTTAGTCTAATTACACTAATCCCCCTTCTCAGAGAAGGTGTATAAAAAAAGAAGGAAGAATCTTTAAATTTTTTTGTCACTGCAGCACATAGAGATGCCAAATCTCGGATTCTTTCCTGCATGATTATAATATCCCTTTCTTGCCAAATCACCCGAAGAAGAGCTAGGACCGCACATCTCCCAACAAATTGTTTTTTTTTTCTTTTTCCCAATCACAAAAGTATTCCTGAGTTCATTCTATAAATCTCCCGAATTACCCAAAGAAAATCTATAAAGAACCCAAAGCCTAAAAGCTACTCCAGCCTCTAAAATTCTGACTTGGAAAGTGATATTTATAAATTACATATGGTGCTAACCATTCATGATGTATAGTAGGAAATATACCAAATCACCTAATGACAATTATTACATCAAAGGGTGAATGCCAAAAGAGGGAGGGAGGCTTCTTCCATACAAGAATAATAAGAAACTACATCACATAAATGCTAATGACGTCAAATTACTTGAGGGACTAACTATCCATCCAAATTTCCAATTCCCAGAAAAGAATAAAGAAAATCTACCTAAATATAAATAATAATGCCCACCATTTTTCAATTCTTAGCACTCGCAAATTCTCTTTCTCCTCACTAAATAAATATATTGGACTCAGCCACATATCTGAATCAGTATATCTGAGAAATAACACAACCATGAAATTAACAGCACATAATCTATTGTCAAAGTAATAAAAGATGCCAAAATTAGATCAGAGGGATGACAAAAAGTTTCACGAATATGGGGCCCCGCAGGGACCACACCTATTGGGTGGAGATGGGTTTAGATTTTGTGGGGATGGGAAGAAATGCTAAAACCTGCTATAAGTATGGGGTGGGGATGGGTTTAATACTCCCCACCCCGCATAGTATATATTCTTTACATTTTTATTATTTAGTTTTATAAAACCAAAAAAAGATAAAGATAAACACCATGTTATCTTAAAGAAATAATTTTATTTTTTTTAAGTAATACAGTGGCAATGGTATCCCCTCTATAAATTTACACTTCTTACTGGAACACAAAATGTTGAGACATAAAATGATTAAAGAGAACCCTATGAAAAGCCAAGGCAATAATCAAAACAATAAGGATAATCCCAATGAACTTTATTTTTGTTTTTAATTTTCAGTTTTGCACTTTTAATTTTTTCCATTAACAATTTTATTTTTAATGTTCATGTGATGACTTATTCGACACTTGATTGGAATAGCTTTCTATATTATATCAAATCCGTTGTATTATATATTTACCCTTTTTAAAGAATAGTCTAGTAAATGGGTAAGTGGAGAGGGATGGGGAAACACCTGTTGCCATCCCCATCCCTATATCTAATCGTCCAATAAATTGTTTAAACCTCGCCATAAATTTCCATGATCATTACTCCTGCTTCATTACATTCTAAGAGAGCTATTCTGTAATTCACAAATGAAATCTCTGGTTGCCATATTGTTTATTTCCTCTATACAAAAAATAGCATTTAAATACCTAACTAATTAGTAAAGTCAAAACTGATTCTTGATCCTTGATCGGAACAAATGTGTATTTCCAATTGTGACATAATAATAATAGCAATCTTTTGCATGCTATATTTGAAGGCACATCTCTACAATAAATGATCTTTAATCGGAAAATTACACTCTACACATAAAACGTAATTACAACTTAATCTAACTTAGTAAAAGTTCCTTTAGCTGTGGACCTAATTATGTGGCTCCTAAAAGAGACTAGTCCAGCATTCCGTAAGCTTTTTAGCAAGTTCCGCCTGAAGTCATATTAAGCATTATATTGCATCTTCAAGCTTCAAGAATTATCATTCTTATTTCTCAATAAACAACATCATTTGACAATAACAAGTAATAATAAAATTTAAATAAAATAAAAAAAACTCCCCAAGATCAAGCATCTAATTGAAAAATCACAACATTTCTTTCAAAACCATGCAAAACTGACAAACAAAATTCTGTTCCTATTTCTATACAGATATAAACAAATATATAAAAACAAATAAAAGATTGCAATGTTATACAACATAAAATTAAAGGTATCTCTCAAAATTTAGATAATTAGAAGAAATAATTCGTAATACAGGATCGAATTTGAATAAAAATATAAGAATACCTCAGCAATGACTCTTTCAGCTTCGAGCAAGAACTCCAGATTAGCATGAGAAACCGACGGCGTAACATGCTGCCAACAATAAACCATAAATATATATATATATATATAATCTCGAAGCAGTTTTATTTATCTTTAAAAATTAAAAAATTAAAAAAACCCTAGAAGAGAGAAAGGAGAGACCTCGATTTTAGTCCATTCGAGAGCGTCCCAGCTACCGGTGCCCTCGAGCTTTTCGGAGTCCATGGAGTCTCGGAGAGACGTTGATCGACCTGACCTTGGCTTTGGCGCTGCCATACGCCAACTTTACGCGCGCGCGCACACACACACACAGAGACACAGAGACAGAGACAGAGACAGAAAAAATTGTGTAAAATTTTGAAATCGAAGGATTTATTAGAGAGAGAGAGAAGTGATGTGGCTCAACCTGCCGTTCAAAGCAAACGCAGCGCCTCGCACGCGATCAGTTATGCTTCTTTCTATTCGCCACGTGAGAGAGAAAGAGAGAAAGAGAGAGGGTCTGATTTTTATTTTATTTTTTTATTTGAAATTCACAGTACTCCCACCACATTAATTAACGTGTCAAATCGAATTAATGGATAATCATTCCGGTCCATTTTCTGTTTATTTTTTTCTTTATTAAATTGAATTTTTTTTTTATGGAATTATTAAATTGAATTGAAATCTATATATATATATGAATTTTGATGAAACATTTACATTTATGAGGGGGAAAATACAAATCTTGAACATTGACACTTCATAAAACAAGATCAGGTTAGTAAGAATACTCACTTATTATTGTGGTAGCAAAAGTCGGTAAAAAAAAAAAAGTTTGATAAACTAATAAATACAATTTGAGTTTTTATTTTATTTTATTTTTTTTATATATTACAATAATTCGAGGTTTGGAAAAGGGGAAGGGACTCAAACCAACGGTGTTGAGACTGAAAGATGTTTCTAGATGATCAAATCCTTTTATACCAATTATATATAAATATAATAATAAAAAAAAATTATTTTTACCTTTTATTTCATTTTCTCTGTCATCTGTTTACTTTAATTGCAATAAGTGGGAATGCACAGTCAAAACTTTATCAAATTTGATTGAGGAACATGACATGTTTTAACTTAAATTAAATTATGTTATCAAATGGAATCATGTATACTGTCTTCTTGTATAATGGAAGTTAGCAATTATGTCTATAATCATTTGTACCTAAAAGCCAAAGACATGTGAACTGCTGTCCTTTTACTACTTTTTTGTCGATTAACACTGGATATTTTTATCTTTGTATTTATTTCGATTTATAATATGACAATTAGATTCATATAATATGTGAAAAAATAATTAAATCATCGTTAATAATAACGTGATATATTTAATATAAATTTAGTTTTTTCTAACAAAATAAATATATCAAAGAAAATGGAATAAAATTATCAAAATGTTTTTCAAACGGTTAAGTTTGATAAAATTTAAATAACCAGAAAATAGGTGTTCTTTGATTTTTGAAAAACTCAATTCCGAGTGTAAAGCAACAAATGTTGGGTATAGTTTGTTATTGATTTATCATGTGCAATCTAAACATAAGTTTTCTTACGAGCCGAAAGATAATGATGTTTTGAGGGATATAAACGTCCTTTATTTATTATTGCTTCTTAATAATATTGTTGATGGAAATTTCTTTTTATAACAAATTACAGCCAACCTCCTTGAGGTTTGCTATTAGACAACTAGAAACAACTTTTCTATTTATTGACAATCGCCTCCCCTCCAATTAGTCAACATCTGTTAATTCTAAGCATTGAACGTTAGTTCATAGACATTTCGATACTTTCATAAATAAGTATGATAAGTGGATTGGAGAGATGCTTCAATACCTCTGGTTTAAAGGGTGAATTGACACACCAAACCAATATTTTGGCCACATAATCAAACTTTACAAATTCATTAATTATTACTGCAATGTAAGCAATTTTTTTTAAAAATTATCATCTCTCACCGTCATCAACTTCTCAATATCTCCATCTCTTATTATATATATTTTTTATTATTTTAAAGCTCCATCTCTGAATTTTTAAAACCCACCCACTAAATTTTTCATATATTTGGTTAGAGAACTTGAACTAAAATTAACTATAACTTCATTTTTTATTTTTATTTTTGATAGATTAACTACAACTTAAAACATTAAATTATATAAATTTGAAACCATAAAAAACTTTTAGTCTGATTCAGTGATTTAATCTTCTTCTTTTTTTTATCAAAAATAAAAAACAATGAATGTGTAATGAAAAAAGAAAAATATTTTTAAATGAAAAAAGAAAAATATTTCGATATTACAACTAAAAAATAAAGAAATAGAAAAACCAATGCCATCATTGAAGGTGGCTTTCACCGGAGAAAGTGCAGCTCAGGGCTTCATCCAGATCCCTGCGGATCTGGTGGAAAGCAACATAGGGTAATGTGGAGAATTTGTGCCTTATTATATTTATGTAGTTGTGTGGGAGAGGATGAGCCATGGAACTGTATATAGAGCAGCTATGAAAAAGAAAAGAAAAAAAAAAGAGTTGGGAGGAGAGCAGTCGTGAAGAAAGCAAAGAGGAAAGTGGGATAGTTTTCATGATCCGGCAATTATTTTTTTTGTGGAAAGAGGAATCTGTAATTAATTTTCTTCAATTGGAAATTATCAAAACTTGAAGAATATTTTTATCCATAAAAAAATATTTCATTCAATCATCCACATCAAGGGCATACCCAGGATTTTTTTTTTTTTTTTTTAGGATGGGCTAAAATAAAACTATATAGTAAGTGAATTTAATTTGACGGTAGTAAAAAATTCCATCAATCGAAAAAATTTCATTAACCGGCAAACTTGAACCCTCGTCCGTGATATTACATGAAGAACTTGATCCACTCCCTCCCTAATACCCGATGATTGATTAACTTTTTTTTCCAAAGCATGAAAGCATAGTTTTTTTTTTTAACTTTAATGTATGTTGTTTGACATTGTAACCCAAACAATTTGGTTAAAATGATACTTTATAAATTATAATATAATACTAAAAATAATAAATTGTGGTAGGAAAAAAATTCATAAAAAATAACAAATTAACTCTAACTTTAAACTATGAATAACAAACTCTAACTTGTTAATTATAAAAATAAATTTGGAATATTTTTTATAATTCAAATTTGGAATTGTGAATTTCTTAATTGGAAAGAGAGAAAATTGGGTGAGAGAGAGAGAGAGAAAGAGAATGAGAGGGAGAGAATCGGGAGTTAAGACAGGTGAGATAGAGAGAGAAAGTTATAGAAATTAAGTTGATGTGACCATGACAGGAAAGGAAAGAAGATAATCAATAGACCCCCATTCTAACTCTAAGGCCCTGTTTGGCACATAGGATGGGATGGGAATCGGCTTGTTTTTAATTTCATTCCCATGTTTGGCTGACCGGTGGGATGGGATAAATTAGTCCCATCTAAAAATTTTATCCCACTGATATGGGATAAATTAGTCCCAACCAAAATGGTGGGATTCAAATGAATCCCATCCAATTTTTCAATCCATTAAAAAAAAACCCCAGAAAAAACTTCTTCAATCAATTAAAAAACCCATTAAAAAAAAAAAATCAAGATCCAGACACACATTCATCGATATTCAATCTGTTCCAAAAAAAATCGATTTTTTTTTTTTTAATTATATGAACATTTGTTTTTCAGTTCTCACCATAACAACAATTTTTAACAATAGATAAAGAAAAAAGAAATATGAGTTGAACAAACCCAGATGAACAGAGACCACAAAGCAGATCTAAAATTTCTCGCTTTCTCTCTCTGGTAAAACATCCGGCGGCGAGATCAAGCGCCGATATGAGGAGATCAAAAGTGGGTGTTTGGTTTTGATTTTGTTTTGATTTGGGTATGGGTTTGAGCGTGGGTTTTTTTTCTTATTTATTTATTTATTTATTTTTGGTGATTACTGTTGAATTTGGATGAAAGATGGATAGATGAGCTTGATTCAACTGATTTTTTGGTGTGAATGAATCTGATGATTATTGTTGGTGAGAGAAATAGATGAGAGGAGGAGAGGGATCGTTTTTCAATTAAGTAGTGAAATGGAAAAGAAGATAGAGATGCAGCCATGCAGGAGATCGTTTTGGATTATTTTTGGTTTTTTTATTTCTTTATTCAAAACAACTTTTTATTTTTAAAACTTATTATTACATTAATTTTCTCCAATCCCATGACATACCAAACACGGTATAGTATTATTTTTAGTCCAATCTCATGTTGCACCAAACACGGGAATCACTATAATTAATCAAATCCAATTCTATCCAATCCAATCCAATCCTATCCTATACCATGAAAATAATCATATCATATCTCGTGCACCAAACGGGCCCTAATGCTATTAATCTATTATGTTGATAAATTAAAATAATATTAAATCTGTTTTCTTTTCTTTTTTCAAAAAGCTGACCTGGTTTTAGCCCGGGTCAGTCCCCACAACCATCCGCCCCTGATACACATACATGCATACCCACCTATGACAAGGTCTGTTTTTATATTTTCTTTTTCTTTTTCCATAAGTCAAAGTAGGTGCCGGCAAGTGACCACTGACTTAGGAGTAATTGAGTCATTTTACAAATTTGACACGGTTAATGTTTGAAGTTAATAGATGTTGACTAACTGAAGGGGAGACGATTGTCAATAAATAGAAAAGTTGTTTTTGGTTGTCTAAAAGCAAACCTCGTGGAAAAGTTATTTCTGGTTGTTCAAGAGTAAACCTCAGGAAGGCTGTTTGCAATTTGCTCTTCTTTTTAATAGTTTTCCATTTGATAAGTTAAATTGTATTTATGAATTTGTCACTCTATTATGAAAGTGAGATCCAGAGAAAGTAAAAATAATTTATATGTGTGTGAAATAATAACAATTATTTAAATAAATTTATTTCTTTCATTTTACAACCTTCAACCGTGCCTCTTTTATGAAAGCGGAACCCAAACAACATAAAAATTAGTTATATACGAGTGAAAAAATAACATTTATTTGAACCAAATGATAATTTTAAATTTTATTTAAATAAATTTATTTCTTTCATTTGACAACCATAGCTTCAGTTGCGCCTCTTTTACAAAAGCAGAATGCCAGAACCTAAACAAATTAAAAATTAGTTATATGTGCATGAAAAATTAACGGTTATTTGAACCAAATGATAATTTTAAAATTATGCCAATTAATCATTTTATTACTATATTAATATGTGTTGATTAATGAATTTTACAAGAGTTATAATTCTAAGTTTTTTGGTAGGTTTATGTCTAACCTAACCAAGTCATTTTTCGAAGAGAAGGTTTTAATCCTAACTCTTGATCTTGATTATGTTCAAGCCGGATATCTAATGGAAGAATATTATTATTTATCAATATTTTAATATTTAAGAGTAAGTTATATTACATTCTAAAAAATTAAAAACATGAAATTCAAAAGTAGTTTTATCCAAAATTGATGTAGGACACTTCCAGAAGCCCGCAAAGGGGCAAAAAATGTCTTATTTGAATTCATAATATCTATTGGTATTGTCTCGACTACCCCTACCACGACAACTCCTATGATGCATTGATTTCCATACACAAACAATTCACGATTTTTAACAAGAGCAAATTGCAACCAACCTCCCTAAGGTTTGCTTTTAGACGATTAGAAACAACTTTTCTATTTATTGACAATCGCTTCTCCTCCCGTTAGTCAACATCAATTAACTCTAAGCATTGACCATGTCAAATTTGTAAAATGACTCAATTTCCCCTAAGTAGTTGTCAGCACCTACTTTTTACCTATTTTTTTCTTCTTAATTTTTTTTCGATTTCTTTCCTTGTTTGGACTCCTTCTTTACTAGATTTTTATTTTATAAAACTCTTTCTTGCGAAAATCCTCCAATGGATCTTTTTAATTTTCTCTTTCTTTCCAGACATGGATCTGTGTGTTATTCTTCCTTACCAATTTTCATTTCATACATCTCTTCCTTTTCCTTCTTTTGATCTTTAAAAGATTTTAAGACTAAATTTTGATATTATTTTTTTGTCATTATACATTTGAAAGTAACTAAATTTGTTCACAGAGATCACCAAACATCAATCTGCAATTTACAACATAAATCATCCTTTCCCAATCCATTATCAACCAACTCAAACTCATTTAATATATTATTTTGAAAATAATAATAATAATAATAAACTTTCTTTCTCCAAGTTTAGATGAATTTTATTTTTAAAAATATATATATAGAGTAATTTTCCAATGAGGATTTTTTACAATGTACACTTCAAGCACCTTTAATATATTGAATCTTAATTTTATTTTTTGTATGGATGGTGAAAACATTGAAATACATTTATGGAAAAAAAAAAATTAAAAAAAAATTCGGGTGCAAGAACTAATTTTTCCTGATTTTTTTGAAGATAAAACATTTAAAAATAGGGAAATATAAGAAAAAATAGTTCTCAAATCCAAAAAATTTCCAAATTTTTATCAAATGTGTATTTTAATTTTCTTAGGATGCATACAAAAAATCTCATCAAAAAAGATTTGATTCAATGCAATTTCATCAAAGGTGCTTAAAGTGTGCATTGTAAAAGTTCTCATTGAAAATTATATATATATATATATATATATTTGGGGTTAGATGCAGATTTGGGAGCATCGGACAAAAAAGGGGAAAAAAATTAAAACAAAACTTGAGAATAGAAGAATTTAGACAAGAAATTGAGGAGAAACTAAGGGCCCGTCCTGTAACGTTTTTGAAAGACCGTTTTTGTTTTTGTTTTTCGAAAATAAAAATGAAAATGAAAATGAAAACAGTGTTTTTGGTTTCAGTTTCGAAATCCAAATACGCGTCTGGTAACATTTCCTGAAAGCTGAATTCCGAATATGAAAACGTAAAAAACGCGTCTGGTATCATTTTCCAGACCAAATTAATTAGTTGAATTTTATTATTTTATTTTTTTTGGTCTGATATGGGCAATGCCCAGTAGAGGAAGAGAAGAACGGCGGGAAGGGACTGGGAGGCCAGATCTGACGGACGGCGACCGACGGCGGCGCCATCTGACCGACCGCGTCGGTCTGACGGACGGGAAGAAGAAGCTCGATCTGACAGAAAGCGAAGAAGAAGAAGAACGGCGGACGAAGGGAGAAGAAGGAAGCTGGATCTGCCGGAGAAGAAGGAAGAAGAAGGAGAAGAAGGAAGCTAGATCCGCCGGAGAAGAAGGAAGAAGAAGAAGAAGCCGCCGGAGAAGAAGGAAGAAGAAGGAGAAGAAGGAGAAGAAGGAAGCTAGATCCGCCGGAGAAGAAGGAAGAAGAAGGAGGAGGAGGAAGAAGGAGAAGGAGGAGGAGGAAGAAGGAGAAGAATATCAGTGAAATGAAGAAAAAAAGAAAATAAAATTTGAGTTTTTTTTTTTTTAATTGAAAAACAAAACGAAAAACAAAATGAAAAACATCAAAAAGTTGTTTTGGAAATTTTTCATTTTTAACACTGTAGTTGTTTTTGTTTTTGTTTTTGTTTTGGAAAATAAAATGGAAAACAAAATGAAAAACGTTAACGAACGCGTATTCGAAATTGGATTTGAAAAATAAAAACAAAAACACACATGGAAAACAGTACCGGACAGGGCCTAAATGTCATGAATGGAAGAAAAGTGGAAACGAAAACAAAATGAAGTGCGAAATTAGTGACTGACCAAGTGGCGTGAGAAAGATAAAAGAAGTTATTGATTCATGGATTTTATTTGGCTTTAAATTTTAAAAGCTTTTCCATGTGTCATAATATAATTGAACAAAAAAATTGTAAACTAAGTTTTATAACACATGACACAATTTTATTGGTCTTTCTCACAACTGATATTGGTTAGATGGATCCATGCAAGATTTTCTCCTGCATGTGGATGATTGATTGAAATTTTTTGATGGATAAAAATATCCTTTGGGTTTTAATAAATTCCAAATAAAGAAAATTAATTAAAAATTCCAATTGAACGCTTGGATTGCCTATAAATTTGCATTTGCCAGATTAATGGCCAAAAAGTACGTTTTTTTTTCAAAAATTATTATTTTATTGTATATAATTATGTCATGCATTACATGTACACTGTTGATGTGATGTATACAATCCACTAATCATACTTATTTATGAAAGTACCGAAATACCCTTAAACTAATGGTCAATACTTGGAGTTAACGGATGTTGACTAACTGAAGGGGAAACGGTTGCCAATAAATATAAAAATTGTTTCTGATTGTCTAAGAGCAAACTTCGGAGAGGGAGGTCGCAATTTGCTTTATTAACAATTTAAACTCTTTTTTTGTTTGGCAACTTTATCGATGTGATATTAGAATTTGTGCTATAATACCAACTTTTGTATTTTTCCCTAAGACTATGATAAAGAGAACGTACGTTGTTGGGTATTATGAATGTAAATCTCTTAAGAAAGTTGAGGTGACATTTTTTTGTTTTGAGAATTATTACAATCCATATAGATGACGGAGGAAATGACTTGACCTATAATTTCATTAACTAAATTGTAAGAGGCTTAATAATCACTGGATTAGCCTCATCTCATCCGGTAACATTTCTTAATAGTTATAAATTATATAGGATTTCAGTAGTCAAATGATAATTGACATTTCTAGGTTATAACTTATAAATATGATGACTAACAATGATTCAGATTCAAATATCTTACTAAAATTGAGGATATAGTTGAATTGTGTGGAAGAATGAAAAAAAAGAAAAAGTAATGTTAGGCTTCCTAAATTTTTTCATAAATGGTGTTGGCATGTGAGGTGTTAACATCACGCCACTCACCATATAATCTAATGATTTACAACATGTTGACACTTCACGTGCCAACACTAAACAAAGAGCAATATATAAAGTTTATTTTTCAAAAAAAAAAAAAAAAAAAAACTGGAGTTTCTTTTTTTGTTGACATGTAATTTAGAAATAATTGGAAGGCACAAAAAAGGAATAACATAAGCTAAAGATGGAAATTAAAATCTCAAAATTTGAAAAATGAACAACGAATCACCAGCACACCCTAAACCCCATCCGTTTATTTTCTTAGGGCCTCATAAGGCTCGTTTGGGATAACTTTTACTTTTGACTTTTGACAGTAGAAGAAGAGAAGTAGAAGCCTGAGCTTCTTATTAACTGTTTGGATAGTGTATTTCAGAAGAGCTTTTGCATTTAGAAGAGTTTTTGAGACTGTTTGGATGGAATTTTAAAATATAACTTCTAATTAAGATATTACTTTTTTACCCTTATCAAAGAGCTTTTGAAAATGTTTGGTTGGAACTTTTTAAAAGATCTATTCTAAATTTATAACAATTGTATCTTTTTTATTTTTTATTTTTTTACATTTGTATCTTAGTTGAGTAAACAATATATATAATAAATTTTTATTATATATATATAATAAAAAATTATTTCATTCACTAGGGAGTTTGACCCCTCTGTTTTTGTTTTGTTTTTCTGTCTGTGTGTTTGTGCACATATTCTCTTTTCTTTTGCTGTTTGTCTTTTGTTGTGCTGGGTTGTGCTAGCTTTGTTGGTTGTTGTTCTGTTTCTTGGCCTGTTTGCTCTTGATGGCTGTTAATAAAATTTGTCATTCTAAAAAAAATATATATATAATAAAAATTTACTTCCTAAGGAATAATTCAAATTTTTATTATTCCATTTTTTCTATTATATTTCAAGAAACAATTGTACTAAAAGAAATAAAGTAATAAAAATTCACTTAAAATTACTAATACATCCATACATATAAGTTTACTACATATTAAGTATGACAGTTTTAAATAAAACCCTACATATAAAGTTAATAATCAAATTATACAAGCATGAGTTCTCTCGCAATTCTATCACGAACAACCCCTATCTCACTTTCATTTATTGTTAAATTCATATATGATTCTTCATCCTCAGGCACGTAATCTTCATCTTCATTATATGATTCAAATTCAACATCTACAATGGCCTCTCTTCTTATGAAATTATGCA
Source organism: Acer campestre (assembly GCA_954870605.1). Taxonomy (NCBI): domain Eukaryota; kingdom Viridiplantae; phylum Streptophyta; class Magnoliopsida; order Sapindales; family Sapindaceae; genus Acer; species Acer campestre. Next base: position 9,839,950 of record OX940808.1, read on the forward strand.
AAACCATTGAAGTAGTAACGATAGTTACTTGCTTATCAAACTTATAATTAGGCATGTGTTGTAAAATTTTCCATCGTGCTTTCCACACACCAAAACAACGATCAATAACACTGCGTAACGATGAATGCACATAATTAAATCTTTCTCAAGTACCTATTGGTTGACCACTAGTACGAAAGACTGAGAGATGATATCTTTCACCTTTACACGGAGCTAAATAACCCTTTATATTTGGATATCCAGCGTCAACCAAGTAGTATTTATCTGCAATATCAACTTTAATCATTAATCAATAATATTCAAAATAATATATATATATATATAATATTTAAAAGTACTAATTAAAATAATATCACATACCATCTGGTGGTATAGGAAATTTTAACTCAGTGTTTCTTAATGCATCTAAAAATATGCGTGTGTCATGTGCATATCCTTCCCATCCCAGCCATACAAATGTGAAAAGCATATCAAACCCACACACGGCCATAATATTTTGGGTAGGAAATCCATTCCTACTAATATATGGAATTTGTTCATCCACCGGAAGTGACACACGAAAATGCATTCCATCTATGGCTCCAATGCAATCCTAGCAATTACCGGATGAATTTAAAATTTTTATAATATATATATATATCATTAGTTTACTTCTCAACAAATGACCAAGTATTCACAAATTTAGTAGATACAACATTACCTTAAAATATGGCCAATATTTGGGATTACTTCAAATGTAATGCAGGACTTCATTAAATTCTCTAGGTGGTCTAATTTCATCAAAAGCAAGCATGATCATTTTCTCAAGGACAATTCCAAATTGTCTACTCACAGTTTCACCCGAATGCTAAAATTATTCTTGAATAATTCTATTTCCAACACCATGTCCCAAAGTCAGTAAAAACATACCTACTGCCTCCTCAAGCCTAACTCCTTTAGTGGATATTAATCCGTAACTTCGTAATCTATCACATAATTTGACAAAAACATGTTTCTCCATTCGAAACTGCTATTGACAACGTCGATCATTTTCATTCAATATCTCCATTATGAACATCCATCCAGTACGGGGTGAATTTCTACATGGTTCTTTAATTAAGAAATTATTGTGGTGATATACTGTTGCTCTAGCAACAGTGAGAACAACTTCATTAAACTCAATCTCATCTCTATGGTTTGTTCAACAATTTGTTCTTCAATTTCTTCCTCTGAATCAATATTCATTCTGCATTATATTAAACAATAATTAAAAACCAATTTGAGTGGTACTAACATTTTCGTGTCAATTGGGTTGGTCAGCACTACAGATAACAAAATTCATTAGTTTACTGAGCAAACTAAAACTATCAAACCAACACTAACTTTTATTCATGTCTTATAAACCATGCCGGTATACATAAACTTGGTGGGACAAATAACATGCAAAGAAGATTAAATGCATCTATTACCAACCCGCAATAATCCTTCATATTTATGCTTTCAAAGGTATCACAACAACAAAAGCAATTCGTTGAAAACAAAGTAAATATCATGTGAAAAAAAAAACATAAACAAAGTAAATATCACTAGTTCATAAACAAACAATATGTTGCTTATATATATATATATATATATATTTACATATACAAAAAGTGTCAACTGTCTTATAAAGAGACAACTATTGATGATATACATATTACAAAATTTATCATACGTTAGCATAACAGATTAGTTCTTTTTAAAATATGACATTTCTATAAAAGTTTCATTTCCCTTCACCTTTAATTGTCTTCATAATTAAGGTTGTTGATCTTTCAACCACTGAATTTAGTATTCAGGTTCCTTTAGAACCACTAAAATCTCTCAATTTGCATTCTTTGTGAATAAATTAATACCCAATTTGAAAAGATGACTCATCAGTTAATATTCCGGCAGAGTAGCTAACTTATTAAGAACTTCTTGAACACTACAACCAGGTGAATCGATTCGTATGTAAGAATTCTTATTTTAATACTCTCACAAAGATCCTCAAGTTGCTTGGATAACTTTGAGGATGTAGAATTGTTTTTTTTTTTCCCTTTCTTGAATTTCTTTCTATTTGGTTCTAGTGTTTTTTGTTTGCGGTTGCTACTTTCTACATCATCCTCATGAATAACTTCTTCAGAATCTAAACTAACATTATCCTTGGTCATGAAAGCTTGTGTATATAGAGGAGGCATTAAACCAAATGTAGGTGCCCAAGCTCTAACTCCAGTTGCAGTAACATCTCGAAACAATTCATCTATCTTGAATAAATGCTCCAAACCTTTCACATGAAATTTTGAAGCTTCTAGATATTTCTGTTATAAGTTTGAAGTTAGTTTAATTTAAGAAGTTAAAATATAAATTACAATAACAAATATATATATTTTTTATAAATACCTACTTGTAATTTTGCTTCTCACCATTCGTTTGAAACATCAATAGTTTGTCTTTTCATGTCCCAACCGAGTCCGGTTTCTCCTCTTACCAATGAATCCCAAAGTTGCCACTCTTTTTTCACATTGTCCTAATGATTTTTTAGTTGCTTTCGATCATATGTTTTACCCGTAATCTTATTAAAGTTTTCAATAAAATTTTTCCAACCTTGCTTGCTTAGATGTGTTCCATTTCTATTTCCGACTCTAACTTGTTCTATAGCCAAATCAACCCAAACCTCATGTGTTCTTGGATCCCATACCGCTTTTGCTTTTTCTTGTCCTCCCTCATTTGCCATCCACTTTAAAATTTAAAAGTTTGTAAGCTACTTAGAATTACAAAATTAAATATAAAAGACATTTATTTATCAAGTGATGTACAATCATGTAAAAATTTTCTACGGTGACAATATTAACACTTCCAATAGTGACAATATATTATGTGAAGTATAAAACACACACTCTCTGTTTCATAGACCCCCAACAACAACAACAACAACAACAACAACATGGACAATGACACTATTTCATCGAATATATATCATTTTGGTGTCCATGGAATTGAAGAAGAAAAGAACCCAGATGCTTCTTTTCCATGTAGAATACAAGCATTCCAGTCCAAAGGCAAGGGTTGTTGTGTTACCACATACCCATCTCCTATCAAATTAAAATACAACAACTTTAATCGGATACTATATAGGGATGTTATTGGGTTAAGTAGAGCCAAAGATTTGGTTCCTGATGATGGGTATGATGCTTTAAGATCAAATGAGTTTCCAGATAACTCTAGGCCAAAAAATATTCTGAAAGGTAGTACTTTGGATTCCATTATAGACATAATAAAAGCTAATGATGCATATAATTCTCACATAGAGGATATGAGAGATGGGTGAATGTTGGACCATAATCGTGCCCGTGAACAATACCAAGATGGAGAAGTGTATTTCAGACCTGAAATACATAAGAATAAATGATAGAAGAGAAATAGAGGAGATAACAGGGGAGGAGATGATTTGTCTCATATTTTCTTCATATCATTCGATTCATTGTTTGCCATTGTTATTTTTTCTAACTGTGATACCAACAGTGGGACAAGCAAAGACAAGATAGAGCAAAGTCCCAACAACAGGTGAAAAATAACACCCACACCCACCAAAAACAAAGACACTGAATATAGCAACACTACCCAAAATGCAGCAGAAAAATAGCAAAAACAAACAAACAAGCAAACCCTCAACTAATATCACCACGTTCCACAAAATCCCTCAACATTGAATAAAAATAAAAGAGAACATATACAATTTGTTTTCTTAGAAATAGAATTTTACAAGTGAAATAGAACAAAACCTATCAATAAATAACTTACATAAGTGTAGCTTGATCCGTGGATTATCTGAGATGAAGAAATTACAGTTGTAAATCCTTCCGAAATTGGAGTTTTGAGAGCAAGAAGGAGTAATTTTAAGTGAAAACTTGTTTCAATCTTTCAAGAAACACATTGCCCGAGATGGTTTTGATGACATATATTTGGGAGATTAGAGAGATTAGGGTTCAAATGAGAAATTGGGGAAGAACATTAGAGCATCCATGTGAAAAAAACATGGAAGAGATATGAGTCTGAAATTCAGTTTCTTATATATGAAAAAAAGGGTAAATTTGGTAATACGAACATTTCATTAAACTGTTCACTTGGCAGATTTTGGTTTCACGTGTTTTTCAAAAGCCATTCCTATAGAAGCACCTCATGTGGTGCTTCCATTAGAAGAGCTTCCAAGCTCATGAAGCCATTTTCATATTTTACCCAAGCCCCAAAAGTGGCTTTTGGCTCTCAAAAGAGCTTTCAAGCCTATAAAAAGTTATCCTAAACAGCCCCATTAGTCTTGTACTCATATAAGATTGTAATTTTTTTTTTTATAAATAAAACCTTTTTTTGATTCATAAAAGGTTTGGGTGTCTTATTCAAAAAGTATGCCGTTAGTGGCCACCTTTTTTTTTTTTTTTTGAAATAGTACAATAATTCAATATATTTTTGGGCGAATTGCACTGAACCCGTTGAGGTTTGGGCAAGTTTCACTTAGTTGGAAATGTTTTGTTATTTTTTTACCTTTTAACCAAAACTTTATAAACTTTAATAAATAAAATAAAATAAATAAAAGATATGATTCATTAAATAAATTAATAGTTTACAAAAAAAAAAAAAAAAATTTAAAATAAATAAATAGTTTAAAATAAATAAATAAATTAATTAAATTAAATAATAAATAGTTTAAAAAAATCAAATAAATAAATACTTTAGAAAAAATAGTTTTAAAAAATTAAATAAATATTTAAAAAAAATGAAAAAAAAATTAAAACATTGATTTTTTATTGTTATTATTATTATTATTTTTTTTAAGTATATCCATTCATAGGAATAAAAAAGCTCTAAATATCTAAACTTTTACGGTAAGGATGATGGTGAGAGAAGCCTCAAGGTTCCCAACACTGGAAGTCTTTTTGCCTTTTTCAACCACTTCCTTCAGTATTGGGAACCTTGAAGCTTCTCTCACTATCATCTTTACCGTAAAAGTTTGGATATTTAGATTATTTTTTTTTGTCTCTATTAATGGTTATCATTAAAAAAAAAAATAACATTTTAAATTTTTTCATTTATTTATTTATTTGCTTTTTTAAAACTATATATTTATTTAATTTTTAATTAATTAATTATTTAATTTTTAAAACTAATTATTTATTTAATTTTTAAAACTAATTATTTATTTAATGAATCATATCTTTTATTTAATTTTTTTATTTTATTAAAGTTTGTAAAATTTTTGGTTAAAAGGTAAAAAAAAAAAGTATAAAATAATATAACTAGGGGCATTTTAGGTATTTTCAAAGTCAAATTTAAGTCTTGGGGGCGTTAGTGTATAATAACAAAACTTTTTTAGCTAAGTGTAACTTGCCTAATCCTCAAAGGGTTCAGTGCAATTTGCCATATATTTTTTTTGGATAAAACCTCACCATGTAGCCATGTAGGTGTGAGGTGCATCAACCTCATCTTATCTAGTGGCCACCAATTTTTCGATTGTGGAAAAAAGAAGAAGAAAAGTAGGTTAGTGAATAGCAAATAAGGTAAGTGGGAGAATTGTGAAAATATGGAAATGAATTGTATTGTATGGGCTCATTTGGCACACCGTATTTGGGCTCGTTCACCATACAAATCATGAGATGACGTGGTTGATGGTATGGTAAAAGCAAATCACTTGACACATCATTTATATTGATATTTTGGATTCTAGCGTTAGTGTTTTCTAAAACTTTTGTAAATTATTAATTGGATGACTAACAATGATTCGGATTCAAATATCTTACTAAAATCGAAGATATAGCCATAAAGTAATGCTACTCTGTCCAAATTTGGTATATCACTATAATCCATTCATTTAAATCATACAAATCTAATACAATATAAATGAATGGATTATAATGATGCCACATCATTTGGACGTTAAATTTGGACAAAGTAGCATTATTGATAACCATATAGGGTTTACATTTTGTTGAATTGTGTGGACCAAAAAAAAGATAATACTGCAATGAAAACAATGAGAATTGTCTAGAGTTTCATTTGTCTAGAAGTTATTTAGAAATAATTGGAAGGCACAAAAAGGGAAGAACATAGAGCCAAATTTGGAAATTAAATCTCAAAATTTGAAAGATGAACAATGAATCACCAGCTCACCCTTCACCCGATCTGTTTATTTTTTTAGGGTATGATTGTAATTTATTTATTTTTATAATAAAAACTCTTTTTTTTTTTTTTTATTCATAAAGGGTTTGGGTGTCTTATTTTAAAAAGTACGTTGTTAGTGGCCATATTTTTTTTTTTTGAAATAGCATAATAATTCGGATTTGAGAGAGGGGACACAACTCGAACTCACAACTTATAGTGGAAAAAAAAAAAAAATAGGGGTTGGTGAATAGCAAATAAGGTAAGAGAGTGGATTGTGCAAATATAGAAATGAATTTATATATAAAGTTGATTATATACTGACTATTACTCGGTGCCTATGACTATAAAAAAAAGATGAGCAAATGCATCTTAAGGAATCAAGAATGTCAATTCTATGTTTCAAACTTTATGCAACACATGTGGTATTAGGCGTGAGATTTAAAGGTTTTGAATACGTAAATAATCTTTTTTTCTTACTTAATGCCACATGCATTGCATAACGTTTAAGTATAGTACGATAGGAATCGGAGGATTTGCTTATGCAAAAACTACATATATCTATACCATCATAATTTTATTTTATTTTTTGTTTACTAATTCATAATGTTGTTCATGATTATTATTTTTATCTGATTTAATCTTAATTTATTAATTTATTCTTTAATTTTTGTAGATCTGGGGGATCTTTGTTATTTTGTTTTTTTTAAGAAAATAAATTTATTCGAAGATATAATATTTAGTTTATATGCAATATATGTATTTGAGCAATTAAATCAACCTTTTATTTGTCCACGATTTTATTTTTTTTGATGCAATATTCATCATAATTAGGTATATGTATGCGATACAATTGTATCTCTTTTATTTATTATTGCTTCTTAATAATATCGTTGATGAATCTTCCCTTTTTCTTGTTTTCCATTTGCTATATTTATATTGTATACTGAATTTGTCACTCTATCTAAATTTTAACTCGTTTACGGGAGCGGGATCCAAACAACATAAAAATTAGTTATATGTGAGTGAAAAAAATACCCGTGCGGGATCCAAACAATATAAAAATTAGTTATATACGTGCGAAAAAATAACGGTTATTTGAACCAAATGATAGTTCTAATTTTTAAATTTATACTAATTCATCATTTTATTACTATACTAATATTTGTTGATTAATGGATTTCTGATATTTATAATTCTAAGTTTTCAGTAGGTTTATATATAACCTAACCAAGTCATTCTTAGAAGATAAGATTTTAATCCTAACTCTTGATTTTAATTAGGTTCAAGCGGGGAGAAATGCTTCAATAGAACATGTACGCTAACTTGCTTATATTGTGTTATGTGACATGCATATTTCATAAGATTGATTATTCATAATGTCACATGGTATGACTTGATTGGGGTAAATGTATACGCCAGATACACTTAATCATTTCTCACAAGTGGGATATCTAATGAAGAATATTAATTTTTTCAATATTACCTTAAGTTTTGTGTAATTTGCTCTTAATGATAATATTTTAGAAGGGTTGTTGTGTAGCACATAAGAATTGAATTCATCGTATAAGGTACTGCTTACTAGGCTATGACAGTAAAAAAAAAAAAAAAAAAAAGAAAAAAAAAAAAAGAAGAAGATAATTCTATGTTTCAAACTTTGTGGAATGCATGTGTGGTGGTATCCTTATCCCTCAAACCCTAAATTAATTATAACAACTGAAAAAAACTTTCAAGTAAAATTATCAAACGGGCCGGACCAGGCTATTATTGTTTGGCAAAACCAGGTTTGATAGCAAAATATGGGAGGGTCAAGCCTAATAAAAACATTGCTGGCCTGACTCTCTCATAAGACATAAGACCTATTCAGATTTCGAAACAAGTTGAAAAAAAAAAGCAAGAAATTTAATTCATCATTGCATTATCCTTATACTAATATGTGTTGATTAATGAATTTTCGAAGAATTATAATTCTAAATTTCTAGCAAGTTTATGCCCAACCTAACCAAGTCATTATTGGAAAAGATGGTTTTAATCCTAACTCTCCATCTTGATTAGGTTCAAATGGGATATCTAATGAAAGAATATTATTATTTATCAATATTTTAATACTTAAGAGTAATTTATATCATATTTTATGATTTTAGAAATATGACATTTAAAAATAGTTTCGTTCATGAATGATGTAGGACACTTTTAGAAGCCCACGGAAGGGCAAACAACGTCTTATTTAGACCATAATATTCTTTGGAATTGTCTTGACTAGCCTCTTATTGCGTCAACTCCTGTGATGCATTGATTTCCATACCCAAACAATTCAACAATTCTTAACAATTTAAACTCACTTTTTTTTTTTTTTTTGGCTTCTTATCTTATCGATGCGATATTAGAATTTGTGCTACAATACCGCCTTTTGTCTTTTCTCTAAAACTATGATAAGGAAAACATATGTCAACACCACCTTTTGTTTTTTTTCCCTCAAATTATGATAAAGAAACCATACATCGCCAAGTATTATGAATGTAAATCTCTCAAGGAAGCTAAGTTGACATTTTTTATTTTTTTTATTTTTGGAATTATTACAAGTTACAGTTGATGAAGAAAATATTCGAACTAACAATCTTCTTGATGTAGGTGTAAGAGGTTGATCAATTGATCAACCCCATCTCATCGAGTGACATTTCCTAATAGCAATGAATTATATAGGATTTTATTAGTGGAATGAGGATTGTTATTTTCTAAAGAGTAATACTATACAACCAAAAAACATAACCTAAATGATGTGGCAAATGAGTTGTCCTCACCATACAAATCATGGGATGATGTAGTTGATGGTATGGTAAAAACAAATCACTTGACACATCATTTGGATTGATTTTTTGAATTCTAGCACTAGTGTTTTCTAAAACTTTTGTAAATTATAAATAGGATGACTAACAATGATTCTGATCAAATATCTTACTACTAAAATTGAAGATGTAGCCATATAGGGTTCACATTTTGTTGAATTGTGTGGAAAAAAAAGAAGCTAATACTGCAATGAAAACATTGAGAATTATCTGGAGTTTTTTTATTTGTCTAGGAAGTTATTTAGAGATAATTGGAAGGCACAAAAAAGGAATAATATAGAGCCAAAGATGGAAATTAAATCTCAAAATTTGAAAGATGAACAATGAATCACCAGCTCACCCTTCACCCGATTCGTTTATTTTTTTTAGGCCTCATACAGTCATACTCATGTATATGATTGTAATTTTTATTTTTATTTTTTTTATTTTTTTTGTTTACACCATCCGGTTTCCAGGTGGGGCGGATCCACCATACTGTGCAATCAGCCCAAACCACACCCCGACTAATCTGGACTCGCACTGGGTCGGCCTACTAAGGGGTGAAGTGCTCCCAATATGTGCTGTTCCGTTCACAAGGGGGGTTGAACCCACGACCTTACTTAAAGGGATGAGAATGCCGAACCATTTACACCAACACATGATTGGTTATTTTATTCATAAAAAGGTTTGGGTGTCTTATTTTAAAAGTATGATGTTAGTGGCTATCTTCTTTTTTTTTCCTTGAAATAGTACAATAATTCGGGGTTTGAGAAAGGAGACACGACTCGAACTCACAATTTACGATGGAAAAAAAAATGGGGGTCGGTGAATAGCAAATAAGGTAAGAGAGTGAATTATGCAAATATGGAAATGAATTCATATAAGATAACGTTGACTGTATGCTGACTATTACACGGCGTTTATGACTATAAAAAAAGATGAGCATAGGTAGGTCAAGAGTCAAGACCACCAAATGCATCTTAAAGGAATCAAAAATGTCAATTCAATGTTTCAAACTTTATGCAACACGTGGCGTGGTATTAGACATGAGATTTAAAGGTTTTGAATACGTAAATAATTCTTTTTTCCTATTTAACGCTACATGCATTGCATAACGTTTAAACATAGTACAATAAGATTGGGAGGATTTGCTTATACAAAAACTACATATATCTATCCCATCATAATTTATTTATTTATTTTTGTTTACTAATTCATAATGTTGTTCATGATTATTATTTTTATCTGATTTAATCTAAATTTATTAATTTACTCTTTAATTTTTGTTGATCTAGGATTCCTATAATCTATGATTTTTTTCTCAATTGTCTTGACATATCTAATCCATATCTCCATTTGTTGTATTTTCTTGATTTTCCGGCAACTTGGAGAATCACTTCAATCTCTTTCATTTGAAAAATATAACTTCAACAGGCTAGACTCTGGAGTTTGTTTATTTTTTAAGAAAATAAATTTATTCGAAGATATAATATTTAGTTTATATGCAATATATGTATTTGAGCAATTAAATCAACCTTTTATTCATCATATATATATATATATTTTTATGGAATATTCATCATAATTAGGTATATGTATACAATACAATTGTATCTCTTTTACATATTGTTGCTTCTTAATAATATCGTTGATGGATCTTCTCTTCTTTCTTGATTTCCATTTGTTATACGTTTATTGTATAATGAATTTGTCACTCTAGCTATCTAAGTTTTAACTTGTTTATGAAAGCGGATCCAAACAACGTAAAAATTAGTTATATGTGTTTGAAAAAATAACGGTGTGGGATCAAAACAACATAAAAATTGGTTATATGCGCACGAAAAAATAACGGTTATTTGAACTAAATGATACTTTTAATTTTTAAATTTATACCAATTCATCATTTTATTACTATACTAATCTGTGTTGATTAATGGATTTTCCGAGAGTTATAATTCTAAATTTTTGGTAGGTTTATGTTTAACCTAACCAAGTTATTCTTAGAAGATAAGGTTTTAATCCTAACTCTTGATCTTAATTAGGTTCAAGCGGGGAGAAATGCTTCAATAGTACAGGACGTGTACGTTAATCTACTTATATTGTGTCATGTGACATGCATATTTCATATGATTTGTTATTCATAATGTCACATGGCATGACTTGATTGGGTTGAATGTATGGGCTAAATATATACGCCAGATACACTGAATCATTTCTCGCAAACGGGATATCTAATGAAGAATATTAATTTTTTTCAATATTTCCTTAAGTTTTGTGTAATTTGCTCTTAATAATAATATTTTAAAAGAGTTGTTGTGTAGCACATAAGAATTGAATTCATCATACGTATAAGGTAATGCTTACTATTACACGGTGCCCTCAAACCCTAAATTAATTATAATAACTGAAAAAATGAACTTTCAAGTAAAAGTATCAAATAGGGCCGGACCGGGCTATTATTGTTCGGCAAAACCAGGTTTGATAGCAAAATATGGGTCAGGCCTTCAATGTTTTTATTAGGCCGGACCCTCCCATAAGAGTATAAGACATATTGATGCAAGAGATATTATTGGAGATTTTCTTAAAGACTTTTTATTTTAAAAATACTCTTATAATTAATATATATTATTATGTTTCTTTTTATTGTATATTTAATTAGTAGTTAAATATTTTATGATTTGATTTTATTAAATCAAATCTTATTTCCTTATTAGATAGGTTTTTAATGTTTTAGGATTATAATATCTTTAATTTCCATTGTTATCTCAATTACCTCTTTTATAAGGAAATTGATAATTTTATTGTTTTACTAGTTATTTTAGGTTTCTTTTAGGTTTCTATTTTCCTATTTAAAGACGATGTTAGGGATTTGAGTTTTTGATGATTAATAAAAATTTGAGAGAGAATATCTCTTTTTATCTATTTTCGGTACCTTTTGCGAGAGTCAACGAATTTAAAACCTATTATTTTGATATATGTGCACGGATCAATAAATTAATAGTAGGGTTTGTTTCCGATATTCGCACGCGAATCAACGGATCCGAATTGGTTACTCTTTCTTTTATTAATTGTTGTCTGCTGCATCACCTATTCAGATTTCGGAACAAGTTGAAAAAAGAGAAGCAAGAAATTCCAAGTACTTCATTAGCTTAATATTTAGTCCAATGCTACCCAAGATTGCATAGTTCGATCCAATTTAATCCAATGCAATATGTGCCGAAATGGCTAACAATAAAACTGACAAAATGCGCCAGGCTAGCACGATAGAAAGGTTAAAAACTGAGTCTCTAACATGCTGTCCCTGCAATCTGATTTTACATCTTCTTCAGTTACCATGCCGCACAACGCGACACAGATACAAATATGCCCAACAATTAGAACTCCCATGTCCACGATGAAAAATTTACAATTAATATATAAGTGTACCACTACATCAATATACATATTTTGTGTAATGACAGCTTGATTAAAAACGCTTGCGACTATACTTTACGAAGAAGAGAATACAGAAGCCGATATTTTGCACTAGAAAACATCATATCATTGCAACCAAAACATATTTGTTCAAAAGAAAAACTAAAATTTTATCTTCAAACCATCAAGAACCTTTAGCTATTGGGAAATTCAATAGAAATGGGTGGGGCTTTTACCTATGCGGGGTGGGCGCCAAGCCAAGTCATCGTTGTCAAGTAGACTTGAGGAATCTCATGGACTAGCCGGGAGTCAATTGTGAGGCGCCTCTGGGATTCTGTTGGTGATTGCAGCAACACAAGAATTATCTTAGTCTTCCAAATCCAAACATTCGTCAAACATTCTACTGCTAGCACACTCCTGCAAAGCTCTGGCATTGGCTTCTCTACCGAATCTCCAAACATAATTAAGGCCAACAAGAAGCTCGGTGATTGTTGCTTCTGTCTTTTCTTGATTTGCAAAGTAAAGGGTCTGTACCAGAAGCACATTTGTCCTTGAAACTAAGCTCTGCTGCTCAAAGCTTCGCTCAGATTGCCATCTTATCATGTTATGAGCAAGTGGAGCCAACCACTCCAATATTGATGTCATTGCCGCAGTCCACTCTCCAGCAAGCACTGTATCATAAACCGATGAAGCCAATGACTTTGTGTATAGCTTTAACCTATCTCTCAATGCAGCTCTTACACTTGCAGGCAACATATTGTATAAGTCATCTCGTGCATCATGACCAATCAAATGAGGAGATGCCACGAGCTTCTCGATTACAATAATAACATTTGCATAGTGAAGTGCTAAAGCAGCAGCACCGAGAGTTTCAGGAGGAGCATCCAACAACCTGCACTTTGAACTAAAAACAGAAGATTTGGTATGGACACTGCTATTTTTGGCTCCGTTCAGAACTCCAGAATTATCAATATTCAGACTTGAATAACGATTGCTATCTGTAGCCATCATACATCCTTTGAATGGTCCTACTTGAGTCAATCGGTTGGCTTTTAAAGGTGGTTTCTTTCCATTAAGGGCGGGAAACTTGTCACGACTCAGCCACGACTTCTTGCTAGTTTTATCCTTCCCAAAAATCGAACCAGACTTTGTGCTTGACTTCCCAAGTGGACCGGAATAAAAATTGACATCGTTACTCTTTCCGGAAATAGGTCCCGATTTTGTGATTGCAGCACTAAGAGGACCTGAATGGTAATTATTCGCTCTTTTCGGTTTTGACATAGGGCCCGAGTAGGCACTAAACCTTCCAAGGGGACCTGAAGAAAATCTAGGAATACTAGTATTCTCAGATGGATGTACTGAAGATTGCAGTAATGCAGAAACTGACTGGTTGCGGTAAATAAAGTTGGAATTCAAATCTCTCGAATCCTCAACTTCTACACTCAAATTAATTCCAAAAACATGTTTGATCCTACCAAATAATGTAAATATTGATCTTGCCAAAAGGAGAACTGTATAATCATAAGTCTTATTCCAAAGAGAAATCTCCCTTAAATTCTTCACCTCCTGTTGCTTCCAAGCTACCTTCTTCTGAAACTCGAGCAAATTCTCAAAGTCACCACTATTAGCCTTCATTCTCTTCAGAGTTTGAGTGTGATCGGAAAGCATTTCCATCTCTTGGTACAAAGTTGCATTTATCGAAATGAAACGCTCCATCTTCTTAACTTTCTTTTCCATCTTCTTCCATACAAATTCCCACCCATATGGGTCAGAACTGATGTTGAGCAAATCATCAAATGTACTTTCAAAACTCTTCAAGCCAGGATCATTACACTTCTTTGCAAGCCTAGCCACAGATTTTGCCACATGGGTCAGATTCTCGATAACTTCTCTACATATTAAATCCGCGATAAACTCATCATCCTCCGATACAAGCTTTTGTATACCCACAGAATTTTTTATCTCCTCTCTCAACCTAGCTACCTGTTTATCACTCAAAGACTGCCAAAGATGAACCAGCTTAGTCATCAAGCTTGCAACCTCAAATGCCAATACGGCGATGACCTCTTTTTGAGGACCCGCCTCATGTTTTCGAGGAATTCTCCACCAATTACGAAACCAAGATTCTGCAACCATCTCTTACCCCCAGAAAATATACAAGTAATCAAACACTTCAAATCATAAGCCAAACCTATCATCATCAAAACAATGGCTTTTTTAGTTCAAAATCTATAAAGCAAGCTTGAAAAAAGAATTGAAATGATAACAAATAAAACTTGAGAATCAACTTCTTATAAAACAACAACAACAACAACAACAGCAGCAGCAACAATAATAATAATAATAAAGCAATATTGAGATAGTTCCCAAATAACTAAAACAATCATGCATCATGTGATTGTGATTTACTTAAAATCAGCAATTTTATTTATTTAAATGTTGAGATCTTATTTACTCTTATGTTCCAATATTAAACATAAATTTGAATCTAAAAAAAGAAAAAAAAAATTACATGGACTTGATCCCTCATCAACCCTAAAGAAAATATAGGAAATAGATGTATTCAGAGCTTCATAGATTTTGATTATTCCAGGATCCAGCAAACAGACTCCACTTAACCAAAATTAAGTTGATTTTTTTCACTCTTTTAAAATGAAGCATAACATCCACAACTTTCTCAATCCAGCAAGCAGCCAACCCAAGAACTAAGAACAAATATTTATTTATTTTTTCTATAAAAAAAATAAATCAAAAGAATAATAGTAATTTTTGTGGCAAATAATTCATGAAAATACATGCTAAAAGTAGAACTTAAAATGACATAATCCTAACCCCACTATTAACACCAAATTACTGTGTGATTTTCCTCCTACAAAGTCTTAACAATCAAGAATCCTGAAAACCAAATATTAAAAAAGAAAAAAAAAAAAAAAAAAAAAACCCTTTACCTAAATTTATACAACAAACCTTTCCATTATGTTTTTGCATCAAAAAATTAAGCAAGAAAGCAAAACCAGTACAATCACAACCAGAATCATAAAAAAAAAAACACCTTTTAAAAAAGAAGAAGAAAAAAATAATAAGAGGAACTTACTGATCACATGAAGAGGAAATGAAGTTGGAATCTTTGAGAGAGAGAGAGAGTGAGAGAGAGAGAGAGAGAAGGAAAGAACAGGGAAGGAGCAAGTGAAGACTAGAGCCACTTGGGGGTAAGAGAAAGCAGGAAACAGGTTGGAGCTTGGAAAAAAAAAATAGAAAAAAATAAAGTTTCAAAACCGAGTGATATTAAAGATTAAAACGACACTAGTGCTTCTTTTGCATAATCAGTCCCTATACTTTCTGTTATTTTCTATTCGGCCCCATCATCAGCATGTGGTTTTTGCCGGAGTATGATCAAAGATTCAAAGGCAATAGATATAGATAGATAGATAGAATTGGAAAATAACAGCTTCTTTTAACTTTGTGAATATAAATATGTCAATTGAAATTTCATAAATAAACTATTTTTTTTATCACTTTTAAGTATCTATTTGAAATTTTTTTGAAGCTTACTATGTGTATTTATTTGCAAAGTGTAGATTTTATATTTTAATTAATTTTAATAGATATAATTTGACTAAATATTCGGAATTTTACTAAACTACAAACTTTTAGTATAGTAAAACAATGCATTAGTTAGATAAACACAATAGATACTTATTTTAACCTAATAACACTATATATATATATTCAATATATATATATTGAATAATTGTTTTTTAAATGATAATTTTGAAAGTAATTTGCATAAAAATGCATTTATATTTTTTTGGTTTATACCATCCGGTTTCCGGGTGGGGCGGATCCACCATACAATGCAATCAGCCCAACCACACCCCGACTAATCCGGAATCGCACCGGGTCGGCCCACTAAAGGGTAAAATGCTCCCAATATGTGTAGCTCCGTTCACAAGGGGAGTTGAACCCACGACTTTGCTTAAGAGATAAGAGCGCCGAACCACTCACACCAACACATGATTGGTAATACATTTACATTTAAATGATATTTTGTATGAAAAAATGTAAAAATATTTTATTATTTTTAAAGTAAAAAGTGTATAAATATTTATAACCAAACATTTTATAAAAAAACTTCAATTTTTTTCCATTTAAGAACAGTATATATATATATATATAAAGGCATCATAAACTTTAATCATTTTCATTCTTTGAGTCAAATTCCAAAAGCCAACTTTAATCATTTTTAGGAAGTTAGTAAATCATTTTTATTTTCACTTTCAGTGGACATGCTAAAAATAAAAAGCAAGTTAAAGGACTAAAATGCAAAGTAATAAAAAAAGAGAGATCCTTGAACAATCATTAATGGCAACCACGCGGAAACCTGTCGTTTTTACATAAATAACCCCTCTGGTAACTGATTTCCATAAAAGCCGTGAAACGGGTCGGACTCAATAACACGGACGAAGGGTCCAGCAGAGACAAAAGCCGCCAAAATTTGGTCCGATCGAGGATCCGGGAATCATGCTGCTTAGCTTACCTTTTTTTTGGCAAATAATAATATCATAGATCATATAATTCAAGTTTAAGTAGTTTCAATAATCATCATCACTTTTGTAAAATTCTCTTTTTATTTTGCTAATATCTATGAACATTATAATTAGAGAACGTCTAATGAATTTCACAAATTTTGTAGTGAAATAGGTCAACATTTAAGTTCTAACTAAATTTATTTTAAAAAAAAATTACCACATTTACATTATTAAAAAATGACAAGACGAGATTGTCTCAAGAGTAAACTCCTCACATCTGTATCCATGAAGTTGTATGTTCGAGTCATGCCTTTAATCTCTTTCCATTTTCTCGAAATATTGTAAATAGTTCTAGAAAAAATTATTAATAATATTATAATACTGATAGATGGTTAGTGGTTAGTATTATCCACGTCTAATTTGGTTATGTGGAAAGAGGAAAAAAAATATGGTTAGTTATTTATTTTTTGTTTTTTTCCTTTAAAAGAAAATAAAAAACAACCGACTATACTATTTATCTAAAAAATTTATCCAAGAAACTTATCTAAATGACGTGACATACTATCTTCAAACATGACTTACATGATAACTATAAATCAACTTCTATTAAGTTTAAATTTTGAACATTTATTTGTATTCAAATAGCATGACTCAATATTAAAAATTAAAGGGATAATATCGTTTTAGTCCCTATAGTTTGCCATATTATCCATTTTAGTCCCCGTCGTTCCAGCTTTCATCACTTTAGTCCAAACGTTTTCAACTAATTCCTCTTATAATCCCTGCCGTCCAATTCCGTCAGGAATTTTAAAACTGACGTTAATAGAGCGAGGGTAAAATGGTAAAATCATCCCTACCCCTTTTAGAATGTTGTATAAGAAGGGCAAAACTGTAACTAATTAAATTTATAATTCATTATTAAATAAAATAAAATAAAATTAATAATAATAATAATTATTAAATGAATTAAAATTAAAAATCAAAATATAAATTAAAAAATCCAATCCAAAAATTAAATTATTTTTTTTCAAAAATAAACTTTAAAAACAATTAAAATTATTATTATTATTATTATTATTATTAAATGAATTAATATCAAACCCTACCGATCACCCTATCCACTTATGAATTAATTAAAAACAAAACAAAACAGAACCCCATCTTCTTCTTCATCTTCTTCTTCATCTTCTTCACCAACCACCCATCTCATCATTTTCTTCACCAAACCCTAGCCACCATCTCATCATCCACACCCTCCCTATCCAAAATTCACACCGAATCTCTTTCTCTCACTACCAATCTCTCTCTCTCTCTCTCTCTCTCTCTCTCTCTCTCTCACCATCGATCTCTCTCTCACTAAAAATAACTTGAATAAAAATCTTATCATCGACAACCAAACCCGCACCACCGCCTCCAAATCGGCAACCAAATCCACTGCCGCCATCACCACCTCCTCTAAACCCACACCTCCACCACATCCACACCACCACTCCAAACCGACACCACACCTTATTCACAAACAAACACCAAACAAACATCTTTCTCACACCAAACCACCGTCTCTCTCACACAAAACTCCCAAGATCAGGTTTCGATTTGGTATAGAAAAAAAATGTCGAATCTGGTGTTTATGGTGGTGGAATTTCTGGGTTCAGTGGTGTTGAGGTTGAATGGTTGATCGAATTTCAGTTGGCCAGGTTTCAGATTGATGATGATGAAGATTGTTGGTCTGGTTTCAGTTGGCGATTTGAAGGTTTATGGGTTTGTGGTCAAGTTGATGTTGATCTGTGAGGGTTTGTTCTTCGATTTTGGTGGAGATCTAAAATCCTTTTTCAATTTTTTTTAATTTTTAATTTTAATTTTTCTGGTATGGGTTTATGATGATGATGAACTGAGTATGAATTTTTGAGGTTTGGTGTTGATTTTCGATTTGGTTGAGGTTTGGATGAACTGGGTCTGATGAAGAAGAAGAAGAAGATTTGGTGGAGGCTTCGATTTTTTTTTTTTTTTTCATATTTTAATTAGTTTTATTTATTAATCTGATGGATTTGGTGGATCTCCACCATCATGGACGGTCTGGATTTTTTTAATTATTTGTAATATTAATTATTTTTTTAATATATTCATTTAATAATAATAATAATAAGTTTTTTAATTAGGTTTTTATATATTAATAAGCAACAGTAATCTTTGATGGCAAAATTGTCCTGCAAGCCCAATGACATTTTAAGGGGCATAATGGTCATTTCACCATCCAACCATCTATTTTAACAGAAAATGTAACAGAAGGATCAAAATGGTTAATACTGGAACGACGGGGATTAAAATGGCTAATACGGTAAATCATAGGGACTAAAACGGTATTTTTCCAAAATTAAATCTCTTAAAAAAAATATATTAAAAATTAAATGTGTTTAAGTAAGAGTTTAAATCAGTAAAAAACTTTGGTAAGCCAGGGACTAACAAGGCTGCTGTTGCTCTTGCCAGACAGGCCTTGCTGCGAAGGACCGACCTTATTTGGAGAAGGCCCTCTCCCTGAGTGTTTGCTTCTTTCCCTTCTTTGGGTTGTAATTTTTTCTGCTTCTGCTCTGTTGAGCTGTCAAAAAAAAAAAAAAAAAAAAAAAAAAACTTTCCATTGAATTGAAGTGCCTATTTTTATTCAAATAGGAACCACAATAATAAAAAAATTAATAATAATAATAATTGGTTAGCAGGGAATATTGATTATTCCAAGTTTCCAACTATTCCAAGTGTTTGACTGAATTGAATAATAAAACAACGTCAATTTGGTGTGTTATGCGTGTGGGGCACATATGCTTGTGTGGAAGACAATAATATAGTAGAAAAAAAATTGTTAATCGATGATGAGTGCTACTTGATTAATGTTGACTAATGACTAAGGACTAATGACTAATAATAAGTTTGGTGTTTTCGTTTTCGTTAGTGCTTTTCCATTTATCAATCATATAATTGTCACTTCATTAATACGCCTTGTAGATTAAGCTATTCACTGTAGCCACATGTTTGGTTTACCATATATAATATATTCCACAACTCATTAGAAATCTCATATTCTCATATACCATTCTTCTGTTCTAATATATGATTTAAATAATTAGAAAAAGTATTTTCATTATATATATATATATGATCAAAACTATGTAAATACCAATTTGTCTTTTCATTTTAAAATTTTACGTATGCAATAAAAATAATAATAATAATAATAATATCTTTAAAGGAAAAGTATATATACATTATGGTCAATCATCGATAATCGTTATAATAATAATATCTTTAGAGGAATTATAAATGCATTATGGTTAACCATCGACAACCGTTATATATGTATTCGAACTTAAGATATTTACCGGTTGGATAAGCACTTTTATTATGAAACTATTGTTATTTTGCATATTTATATGGAATTTTATTAAACTAAATTACATAAAATAATACAATATTTCATAGCCATTATTACATACACACAACTTTTGCTGTCTTATACTCGAGCTGGTGTTAAAGATCAAATTCCTTGATTGATCAAGTTCAATCGCCCAGGATGGATTATAGTTAATTACTTATATAAATTCCTTACATGGTTTCCTCCAATATCTTAATGATTAATAAATATATCATAATCAACGATTTTCTAAATTTTCATATTGATACTGAGATAATTATATTTATATAATAATTAATAAATATATCCTTACCGATTTCCCTACATTTTCGTAATGATATTGAGAGAATTATATTTATATAGATAGTGAGTTGAGTATTGTGTGATTAATGATGAGTTCATGATCATTGTGTGATTTTGGAAGGTAGGAAATAAAAAAATACTGAAAAAATTATTTCTCCAAAAAGTTCATGATATTGTGTAGAGTAGTTAGTTATTTTTATTTTGGACTTGATAGTGCGTAATTGTTAAACTTTGATAATTTGCATATCAATTATACATGTTTATTTTTGTGTTTAAATGAAAATTTATTTTCATCACCGTCCAATATGGTTTAGTGGTAAATAATGATCCTTACAATATACCGGCTTTGAATTGCTGCACACATATGGTGTATCATTAAAAAAAATGAAAATTTATTTCTATGCATTCATGTGCATTTCATTTATAACTTATAAGATACATCGTCTCTTTTAACATAAAGTGGTAGTGCATGTATTTTTTCACATTAGTGGTAGGGTACTGGGTTCAAATCACATTTTACAAACATATGTAACGAGTATTCTTTCTGATTTTGTGGAAGTAGATATTTTTCATTATAAGAGTAAATATCTAAATCGCATATATACCGTTTGGTGAACGACCATGAGGCCAAGATCTATCTACCAAATTAAAACTAGAATGAAACTAATAATGGAGTTGTAATTAATAAGTATTGCCATTTGTGAGTCCTTTTCTCATTGAAGCTCTTGAAAATCTATGGTTAATTTCAAAAGCTCTTGTCCTTTGTGCAGATTTAGCTGTACTTTATTACACATTAGCGAATAAGCTATAGGTCTTGGCATCAAGAATTATTTGTCTAACCGAAGCCACTGCACCAACTACCACCAACCCTGAGGAAACTATTGCTATCAATGTGTTTCCCCAAAATACTATGCTCTGTTTGGATGGCTTGAAAGTCACATTGTAGAAAACCATTGGCAAAATGAAATCTAAAGGAATGCACCCAAACGCTCCAAAGAACGCCATGATGTCACCGAAAAACGGTAGCATTGTCGCAAGTGTTGTGGCGGTGATCACCGAGAGTGACCGGAAAATTAGCCGCGGTAAGATGTTCCGAGTAGAGAATTGATCCATTTTGGGGTTTGCAAACCATTTTTCAAACAATTCATTTGTTGGTTGCAAGTAAATCTGCAGTAATACTACGGTGAGAATAAAATAGTCGTACAAAAATAAATAAACAATAATGACAATGATACATCCACTCATAGCTCAAGTGGTTGTACACTTCTCCTTCACATCCGTAATAGGGGTTCGAATCTCATCTTTGTTTAAAAAATCACAATGTGTGGGGAGACTTGAGTCATACTTATAGCGGTTGATCTTGTTAAATCCCGACAAATGTCGATCTAACCCGATTAGTGAATAACTTTTCAAATGATCTAAATGAAGTAGGTCTTACCAGAGTGATAGCAACCAATTGCATAAGAGTGAAGATGTTGGTCATCAAGAGAAACCACGTGGGCAGCAAAGGCTTTTCATCACCCATAAAATTGTAAAGAATTGTTCCCTTAGATTGATTTCCAAATGCCCAGTACCCAGAAATTGCAACACTGAAAAATGTGGATATTATGACACCATAACACATGCATAAGCCTTTCAACATCTTTCCCTTCACTGGTGCTGCTATAGTTGCCTGTGAAAAAGGACTCATTACTTCTCTATTTCGAAGTTCCATATTTTATTTATGTTCCTAATTCTTATGTCACGTACATTTCAATCCTTGAATGCAATCCAATTTATGTTCCTACTTCTTATATCACGTACATTTCAATCCTTGAATGCAATCCAACAATTAATACTGGTATTATTATTGTTATTTATTTTGATTGGGAGGTGGGATTCGAATTTAAAACCTCAACTTTGATAAAACGAGTGGTTAATTACCATCGGACAATATCTACAACTATACAAATCGAACGTATTTTTACGGTAATTAGATTAAAAAGTGGAAAACAAGTTTAGAAGCAAAATAAAAGAAGTGATCATGAAGGAAAAAAAACCTGAATTTCAGGGATGATTCCACTTGCAAATGTTGTTGCGATGATTGATATACCATTAAAAGCACCAAACACCTTATTTAATTGAGATCCGTCCATGGAATAGTCCCTAAAAGGTGCATCCTTGGATTTTCCTGTAACATTAATTATTATTATAACTTTACGCATTAAATACTGCACATATATTATCATTTATCTCCCACTAAAACTTCATTATTTCTAAAACACATCACTTAAGATCATGGTTTCTCATCATTTTTGCGTTAAATACAAATAGACTCAAAAAATATTTCATGATTTCTATACATTATCATGATTTCTCATCACTTAATTAGGAAGTAGTGTGAATGTGTGATTATAGCAAAATAATAATAATAATAATAATAAATTAAGTAGTGTGATATTGTTGTTAAGAGTAATGCTATACAACTCAAATAAGAATAATGTTTGGATACTGATCAATCAGTATCTAGAATATTGATTCCAGCAATGGGAGTGTAGCAGTCAGTACCCAAAATACTGACCTCACAAATGAGAGTGTAGTATGTGGTATTTTCTCTTTTATTTTATACATTTATCTCACAAATTGAGCCACGTGGTACACTCATTGGTTGGGGCAATATTTTGGGTAATGACTGGTTAGTAACCAAGCATTATTCCCCAAATAATTAATCCAAATTTCAACACAACTAATGTGGCAATTGAGTTGTGATCGTATCACATAATATGAGATGATATGGTTAATAAAAAATCGTTTACCACATCATTTGGGTTAAATTTTTGGATTGTCTAGCATTAGTGTTGCTGTTAATTACCGATGTAGATGGAACCAGCAGTAACGCAAATGCTGTAGACGAGACAGAGAAGCAAGGAGACGAGGTTGATATGCCTTAGAGAGTGAAAAGATGGCGTTTGAGCTAGAATTAGAGGCACTGTTGAGAATATTATTATGAATTGGTACAGCTGCATCCTTCCCTTCGGTTGGTACAGCAAGTAAATGAACTGCAAAAAAATTCAATTACGTACTAATAATGTTAGTTAGCATGTTTGAGTAGAGCTTTTAAAGGTCGTAGTTCTTTTAAGGGTACGTTTGATATGAATTTTCAAATAGAGTTTTTAGAACATTCCCAACAAGGCTCTCTATTTTTTCCTTATATTTAGGGAGTCAGTTGTATTTTTTACGAATAAGGAGCCATATAAGGAGTGACGACTCCAACAAGTCTCCCTAAAAATGGCTCTCTATTATTATTTTTATTATTATTTATTTATTTTTCATATTTAATATCAAATTATAATATAATATATTATAATTTTATTTGTGCAAATTATAGAGAATTAATCACTTCATTCATTAAAAACTAATTTTAGTTTTTTTTAAAAATAAATATAATACAATTCAAAGAAATGAAATGAATTTAACTGTTGCAATTTTGGTTAAAAAAAAGAAGAATTTAAGTAGTGGCTAGCCGTTGGAGACAGTAAAAAGAGAATTATTTGAGTTAAAATAAAAAGAAATTGGATTAAATAAAAAATAGGAAGAATGAATTTGGACCATTAGATATGAGTGATGTGGACTCATCCTCACCATCCATTTCATTTGAGGAGAGATGATTAAAAAATAGGGAGGATATCTTGGCTCTCTAAATTTAGGGAGCCTTTGGCCGGAATTAAAAATAGAGAGCGGGATATATAGCCTATTGGAGCACTTTCTAATTGAAGCTCCCTAAATATAGTCAAGGAAGTCCCCAATTCCGACCTATTGGGGATGCTCTTAGAGTAGATATTTTATTTTTAGAGCTTTTAACAAAAAAGTTATATGTTGTTGGTATTCAATTAAATAAATACTTTCAAGTTAGTAGATTATTTAATAATATATTTTCAAAAGAGCCGTTGATTGTCATAAATTACAAAAGATGGTATAGACAAAGTATTTAAGTTCTGTAATGAAGAGGCACATGATGAAATATTTAAGTTTCATAGAGGGTAGTTAAGACATTGTAACTTTATTTAAAAAGCTTATGGTTTTGAACTTCTCCAAATAGACATAATATATATATATATACAGATTTTCTATTATCAGTTCGTTTGAAGAATAAATATATTAGGACGAAGAATGTGGACCACAGATTTTGGAGAAGTTTTGACAAGTGCATACACTTTGAGTCAAAGTATGTAAATCTAGTGGTTCATATTCTTCGTCCTAATATATTTATTCTCAGAACGAACTGATAATAGAAAATCTGTATATATATATAGTCTTTCTATTGTTAATTCGTCTTGACATAAAATATATCAGGACGAAGAATGTGTACCATAGATTATGGAGAAGTTTTGACAAGATGTGGACCATATATTATGGAGAAGTTTTAACAAATGCATACACTTTGAGTCAAAATATGTAAATCTAATGGTCCACATTCTTCATTCTGATATACTTTATATTAGGACGAACTGATAATAGAAAATCTGTGTGTGTATATATATATATTAATATTAAAAAAGCTCATTTGGAGATTTTCCAAACAATAAAAAAAGACATCAAAATAGCTTTTATCATTAATAAGTGTTTTTGGCCAAAAGAAAAGACATACCAAACACACACTAAATTATAGGATTATTGGAATATTCAAAAAGATATTAAACGACAAGATTACCAAAATGCTCAAAAAGATAAAAAATAATAGGGTTATATTAGACATTTTAAATTTATTATTAAAAAAAATAATAAAAAAAAAAAAAAACTCAAAAAGATCACTTGGAAAAACTTGAAATTTGAACTTATACAAAATCCTATTGGAGTGATAATTAAACGATAAAAAAAATAAAAAAATAAAATAAAAAGCTATTTTAACGGTTAAATAAACTTTTCCAAAGGAACACTTAGAATATGAAGATTTTGCAGAGCTTTTGAAAATCTTATAGTACATGACATTATCCAATGTTAAATAATCACTGACCTTGAGGCTCTGCCCTCCAAGAAGAGTCATTGCAATAACTGCACCATAGCATATTGCAAATTGAAGTGGTCCTACAAAAAAGGTGCCCCATCCAGGTCCTGTAAAATCACATTGCACCTGGTTGGTTAGTCAATTTCTAATTGTTTCTTCACAAAAGGCCCAAGGCCCAAGGCCCATATATATGTTGATGTAAATAGCAGAGCAGTGACCTAAAATGTGTGTGGCCATGTCTCTGAAACGAAGCAGACGTTTGCCCTGTTGAGCATGGTGTTCCAAGACAGCAGAGAGAAGATTGTATGCATAGAAAGTGACCAGAGCCGCCATTGCCACACACACTATTCCAGGAACCCAACCCAGCAAGGCCAGTGCAAATGGAAGACTGAACATCACTGGACCAACTATCGATGTTGTCAAATGGTATCCACAGTGCACCCAGGACCCTACAAACCACCATTTACAATACCAATTCTTACAATCATATATATATATATATACACACACACACATATACACTCTCATAATCTATTTATACCTTTTAAACAATCCAATTAAGAATTCATTAAACTTGGTGAATACCGATATGAATCACTTAAACAGTTATCCAAATCGCGTGACCAGTTGTTCAGGTTACGAGATAATTTACATTATCAAAATTATCAAGACCATCGATATAAGCTTTGAATAAATTTTATCAGTACTCCACCCTATGAGATACAAATACAAATTTGAATATGCATGTGTGAGAGAGTTAATTAATTAGCACATGATTTCATCGTGATAATATATACAATGATCAAACAATAGTCTTTAAGCTGTGGTACTAACCTCGTGACTGGAGTACAAACAAAGCTCCCGCATCAAGTTCTTCCGGAGAATTGAGGAGGCCTCTTTCCTTATCAGCTGTGGATATATCCATGGCCATGGAGCTTGAAACCTGCACAGTTCCCATATCTCTCTCTCTCTCTCTCTAATTATTTTGACTAAGATAGTCAGAGTACAAGGGATAAATACAAAAATTGGGAGGTGGAGATGGTATGGAAAGCCAAATTGTGGGCTTGGTCAACTGGTCATCTTATTCACCTCTTGAAGATTCAATAAGCACTACAAAAAAAGTGACCTATAGGGACACATTTTTTTGTGACAAATTTTAAATGTATCACTGAAGGTATTATTTTGTGACAAATTTTATTATTTGTCATTAAGTTTTGTTCAATTGAGACTTTTTAAAAAGAATTGTCACAATTAGTTAAAAAACTTGATAATTTGTGACATTTAATATAATTAGTCAAAAAATCTTTAAAAAGTGGGAATAAAGATTTTAATTGTGACCCATATAATTTGTCACTACAATAATTACTAAAGCTCAAGAACAAACATTATTATTACATTATTGTCAAAAAAATAAATTATTATCACATTTAATTTAATTAATTATTTTCAATTACAGTATTTCAAAAAACCTTATTTTTTCTCTCCAATTTTTTTTAGAAATAAAAATAAATAAATAAATAAATAACTCTATTTCGCTCAAAAACATTTCACTTGGCTAAACTCTTCATCTTCACATAATTGCTTTGTCTCAATCAAAATTTAGAACCATAAATAGTTTAAAAAAAATTATAAAAAAAAAAAAAAAAAAAAAACTTCAAAACCCTAATACCATGAAAATCCTCACAATACTCAATTACTTGAGTTCTAATTCAATTGTTCTATAACAATTCATGTTTTGTTTTTCTCAGATTCGAAACATTTTATTCAACAATTTCTCTCAACCTCCTATTTAACAATTTCCCTACAACTCCTAATCTAATTTTTTCTTAATTCGTAGGTCTGCAACTCCCTATGTGTTGAGTCGGTCAGAAGAGTTCAGTGAAGGTTGGATTCGGGAAGGCGTAAATGATATCAAAGGGTTGGTTGGGTTGGTACAGGTCGCCAGTACCTGTAACCTCTTCCAAAAGCCCCTAGTTCGACTCACCAACCGGTATTTCGATTATGACCCACTAAACTCTTTGTTCTTTTGTATATTTTTATCTTTTAATTTTTGTAAATTGAAGTCCTCTGTTTGGTTTATGAGAATGTTTAATTTAGGGACAAACAAAAAGAGTTTGTGTTGTTTGGTTTCTCATAAAATTAGGTGGTCGTCCTAAATTAAGCCACTCTGTTTTGTTTACCTAGGTGTATTGTTGAGTAATATTGTGTTCAGGTTTATTGTTTCATCGAGTCTCAAATGATGATTATATGGAAATAGTGTATTGTTAATCGAATGGTTGGGTGAAATGTAATAGTACTAGGGTTGTACGCAAGGTGTTTGATCAAATGTCTGACCAGAATTGTGCCAAAAATTTATGTCTAGATAAATTATATAAACTTTGCAATTATAGACCGATTATTACACAAGCGGCCTCTCTCATATTTAGTAATAATTGGACAAGCATATCTCTGCATACCAAATTATAAGGTAAATTCAATTTTCTAATGTTACTGAAAATATATCTATTATTTATTTTAATTTTTTTAGTTGAATGTAATGACCAGATTTCTTTGCACTCATTTTTTATTTTATCCCTAGCAGCAGTTTGGGCACGTCTATTTTTTTTTGATAGATAGCTCACAACAGAGCAAGAGAACACAGAGCAACAAAGAAAACCCAAAGAAGGGAACAGCAGGAAAAGAGCAAAAGCAAAACATTAGCGTTGAAGCTCAGCTTCCACTTCCCTCCTAACATGATGAGGAAAGTCCTCCAACCAATAATTGTCAGCAATCAAACCAAGAGCTCCCTTAGCGAGGCCGAGAGCAACCTTGTTACACCCAACAGAAACC
This sequence comes from Acer campestre, assembly GCA_954870605.1. Taxonomy (NCBI): domain Eukaryota; kingdom Viridiplantae; phylum Streptophyta; class Magnoliopsida; order Sapindales; family Sapindaceae; genus Acer; species Acer campestre. The sequence continues at coordinate 9,868,387 of OX940808.1, forward strand.
CAGCTGACACTCAACCCAGTCGAGCTGGAAATCAACCTGTCAATGTCTAAAAGAGTAGAGCCATAACTCGAAGACAAAGGACTGGCATTGTTAATATTCTCCACCACACTTTTGGCGTCAGACTCAATACTGAAAGGATGGAGACCACACTCCCAGCCAAAATGAATGCTATAAAGGATGGCCAAAGCTTCAGCAGCCCAAACATCATTTCCAGCAGCTAAACGCACAGAGCAGGAGGCCATAACAATCCCTAGAACATCTCTACTAACAATACCAACCCCAATCCAACCACCATCCAAACTAATCACTGCCTTACAGTTGATTTTAAACGAACCCTGATTCGGCAGAGACCACTTAACCCTGTCACTCCTAGCCACCACCGAAGCAAGAGACCTATCATTCAAAAAAGCCTTGCTCCAGCACAAAGAATCCCACACATTGAACTTCTTACCCTCATGAACAAAAGCATTTCTCACACACCAGACCCTCCAAAGCACAATGCAGAGAGTTTGCAGCTCCTCACCATTCAGAATAAGAAAACATTCAAAAATAAAATCAAAGAACAACACAAAGTTACCTCTAATTCTCTTATTTCTGGGCATCCACTCTAAACGGGCATGAATCAGCTTGTGGCAACTCCAAAGAGCATGGAGGGTCGATTCACCATCCTTATCACAAAAAAGGCATCTACTGTCCAACTGAACCCCCCTCCTCAAAAGATTGGCCTTAGTCGGAATCCACTCATGGCACGCCTTCCAGATAAAGATTTTAACCTTTAAAGGGATGTTAAGCTTCCACAAGCAATTCCACCAATTCCCCACAGCCACATTATCAGACCCAGAGGGAACATTCACAAACTGCTGCCGATCCTCCAGCTGCTTACCAACAAAATAACCACTCTTGACATTATACAAGCCCCTAATATCAAAGTGCCACACCACCGTATCCCCAACAGGCCCAGGACCCAGAGGGATTCTTAAGATATCATTAACATCCTCCTCCTCAAAAACCTGCTTGATAAGATTCACGTTCCAGCCACCCGACGGAGCTAAAAGACACTCGACCTTAGCATCGCTGCCCAAGATAGGACTGGACAGAATCTTAAACGAAGAAGATCTCGGAATCCAGCTATCTTTATAGATATTGATAGAGGAACCGTTGCCAACTTTCCATCTCAACCCCATGTCCAAAATACCTCTCCCCCAAATAATACTCTTCCAAACAAAAGAGTCAGAGAGTTTTATACCAGCATCAAGGAAATTGCCATCATTAAAATAACACCCTTTAAGGACTCTGGCTGCAAGGGAATTGGGATTTTTGAGGACCCGCCACCCTTGCTTAGCAAGTAAAGCTCTATTAAAAGTCACCAGATTCTTGAAACCAAGACCCCCCGCTGTTTTCGCTTTACAAAGCTTATTCCACGTGTACCAATGCATCTTGCGCATCTCCTCATTACCACCCCACCAAAACCTAGCACACAGGCACTGGATCTCCTCAATAAGGCCCTTGGGAAGACGGAACATGCTCATAGCATAGGCTGGGATAGATTGGATCACTGCTTTGATTAGAATATCCTTCCCTCCAACAGACAGCAACTTCTCACCCCAACCTTTAATCTTACCCCACACCCTATCGATAATGTCCGCAAAAAGCTTCCGTTTACTTCTCCCAGTGAAACACGGAAGGCCAAGATACTTTTCGTGGCAATCAACCAAATTAACCCCGATCAATCCCGCCAGCCTTCTCCCCTCTTCGTTGGAAATAGAAAGGCTCAAACACAAAGCGGACTTGTTGAAATTAATCACCTGACCCGACGCTCTCTCGTACTTATCCAAAATATTTCTGATCTCCAAGCAATTAGCATCGTCAGCCTTCGTAAACAGCAGACTATCGTCTGCAAAGAATAAGTGGGAAATAACAGGGCCTTGCTTGCTACAACTGAAACCAGAAATGTTACCTTTGGACTGAGCATCACGGATCAAGCAGGAAAGTCCCTCTGCACAGATGAGAAAAAGATACGAGGACAGCGGGTCTCCTTGTCTGAGTCCCCTGGTAGGAGTGATATTGCCACACACCTCCCCGTTCAGCATAAAGGAATAGGAAACTGAGGAAATACACCTTAACATCAGATTGACCCAACGCTGAGGGAATCCCATTTTAATCATCATCTTCTCAACGAAAACCCATTCTACTCTGTCATAGGCCTTGGACATATTCAGCTTGAGAGCCATGGAACCGTGCTTTCTTTTTCTCCTCTTTAGCCTGTGAAGACACTCAAACCCCACAATAGTATTGTCTGAAATGATTCGACCGGGCAGGAAAGCACACTGGGATTCCGAGATTACACTTCCAAGCACAATTCTCAACCTATTAGAGATAGCTTTGGCAATAATTTTGTAAAGCACATTACATAAACTGATGGGTCTATATTCTGACACCGACTCCGGAGAACGTATCTTAGGAATAAGGGTTATAATTGTACTGTTAAACTCTCTCACAGAACCCCCATTGTTGAGCACGTCCAGACAACACTTTGTAATGCTCACGCCAATCTTGCCCCAAAACTTCTGATAAAACATAGCTGGGAGCCCATCTTTGCCCGGGGCCTTCAAAGGACTCATATCAAAAACAGCTTTACTGATATTAGAGGGATAAAAATCCATTTCCAGCATTCGCCTCATCTGCATCGGCAACCTAGCTTGAACCCCTTCAAGGACAGTGTTGATACTATCTTGATTCGGATTGCTAGACAAAAATAACTTGGAAAAATAGTCATCAATAATAACTTCCATCTCACTTTTCAACTCAGTCCAATGACCGAACTCATCTAACAGGCCATGAATCCTATTACGAGCTCTCCTAGATGAGGCTTTGGCGTGGAAGAACTTAGTATTTCGATCACCACTTTTCATCCACTCAACCTTGGCTCTCTGGCACCAATACTTTTCCTCTACTTGCAAAACTTCATCCAGATTATCTTCCAATCTTCTGATCTCTTTCCACAACTTTGGGATATCTGCAATATTCGCCTGCTTCAGCTCTTTCCTTCTACTAACAATGTCTTTCCTTTGAGAATCACGCTTCTTTGTGTTCCAAGAATGAAGGAGTCTTCCGCAATTTGAGATATTGCCCAAAACCGATTCAGTATTCCTCCCCTGACCAATATTCTTCCAATTCGAAGAAACAATCTCTTAGCACTCCTTCTCCTCAGCCCAACAATCTTCAAAATAAAACCTCCTCTGAATCCTACGAACTCCGCCCTGGCTCTGGTTCGGATTCTCTGAGAATTGCAGCAAAATCGGCCTATGATCGGACCTCCAGAAATCGAGATGACGGACTCCATAATGAGGAAATAAGTCTCTCCATTCCTTATTACACAACCCTCTATCTAACCGCTCCATAATCAGCTCATTTCCCTCCCTTTTGTTACTCCAGGTGAACCTTGGACCCCTAAAACCCATGTCTTCTAATTGGCACTCCTCCAAGGTTTCCCTAAAATCTGCCATAGCCCTCCAGTTTTTGTTCCGACCACCGAACTTCTCCCTATCAAAACAAACTTCATTAAAATCACCCATGCAGACCCAAGGAAGATTCGATAACCCCGCTAGACGTCTAAGAAGAGTCCAAGAATGTCTTCTTTGTGACCCATCCGGATCACCATAAAATCCAGTAAACCTCCAACTCTTCTTCTTGGATCTTTTGATTCTAACATCTATATGAACCTGAGAGTAAGACAGTAATTCCACGATGACATCTTGGGTCTAGAAGAGACAAAGCCCCCCAGCCCTACCAATACTATTTACAACAAACTTACCAGTGAACCCTAACTTAATTCTCCAATTCTCTAACTGAAAGTGCTGACACTTAGTTTCCAGCAGAAACATCAAGTCCGGATTAGCTTCCTCCTTGTGCAACCGCAAATTGTTGAACGCCCGTTGACTGCCAAGCCCTCGAGCGTTCCAAACGAAAATACTCATTGGGCTCGGCGGGCCGATAGAGATCGGCCGGCCGATAGAATATCATCACACACCTCTTTAGCCTTCGATGAAACCGTTTCCCCAGTAACCATCTTGGCCGACTTGTTATCCAAAAGAAACTCATCTCTACCTAATTCTATACTTCCCTCTACCTCCTCAATCGGAGAAGATAGCATAGAATTTATATTTCCCACGTTATCTCTTGTCAGATGGTGGATTGGTAGGTATTGGGCTGCATATTCTTAAGTTTCTATAATGTTAGGTTCAGCATAATGTGCTTGTTTTATGTCTGTAGAATTTAATTTATACTTGAGCTAAGTTTTGCCAATTAATATTGTTGCACTTTTCCTCGGTTGTATTTTGGAGACATTAATTTGTTCTCACTAATTTTATTTTCATGTCTTCATGTAAATAGACTTCTTTTGCAAAACCAAAAGATTCTTTAACTACTTCAGACATGATTGTGGATCATTGGCTTCTAATTTTTCACAATCAAGATCTCAGAAATTTCAAGTTTGTGGTTATGCAGTTGGAAGTTATAGTGTGCGACTTAACACTTATGTCAACTTAGAGTGGCTGGGTCTGCATATGTTATTATTAGGATTATGCTCAATAGCAAGAGTGTAATATTGTAATTAACAATCTTTTTCATATTAATAAAGTGATTTCTGGTTTAAACAAATCTTATAGCATTTATAGTTTAATATTATAATTGTCAAAGTAAATAATCATAAGGTCTAAAGACTATGAGAAAAGAAGAATTGTTCGTACATCTGGATATGTATGTGGTAGACACAATTCTTTAGTTAGTCTTGAATATTGTTCACAACTTAAGTTAAAGGTTGGGCACCTTTATCTTGTTAAAGTTGTAGAATTCTTTTGCTAGCATTTGAGTGGGATCAAATGAGATATGATGAGTCTAAAATCATCGGAGTGTCTTCGAGCAAAAGAATCTAGTGCACTAGGTGCATTGAACTGGATCACAATGAAATACTTTATCTATAACCATCAGTAGATAAAAGTCATTTCATTATCAGGACAATCGGAGAGTCTATCTCAATCCTGAGATAAATGATGGACTTATGGTTGCAAGTGATATCATTTGAGTTATCAATGAGTACGATTATATCGCATAGTCTATCCTCGATAATTTGGTGATATTCATTTGTTAATCGATAGAGGACTTCATTTATAGATATGGACATCGTGGCTCCATTTATTAAATGAGAGTATAATATCATCATATGGATGTTTTGAGTTAATTGGATATTAAATCTCAACGTTGAGTTTTCGATAGTGTCTATTGAAAACATGGCTTCTGGACAAGTCAAAATATCCAAGTTCAAAACGTGGTCATATGAGTAAATATGGTAACTTGGAGAGTTATAGGCGGTCTATGAACTCTTGGCGATTACTGATATTAATCACGAGGATACACTATCTCCAACATGATTGTCTAGGGTATGAATGAGGAACTTCTTCCTTTTCTGTCTTTATTTAAGAGTTCAATTTTAGCTCTTTAGTGGAATGAGTTAAAATTAATGGATCGGACCTAAGTGAATCATTTGTTGATTGTGATTAGGTTATGTCTATTGAAGTTTAAATTTAGATAGCCCGCCAAGATCCCCAATCCACACGGACTTGCATGGATCACTTGATATATTCTAGCGGACCAATTATGGGTCCATTTAGAATTGCATTTAATATATTAAGAATATAATTTGCACATTATTTATTTAATGGGCTGCTCAATTATATTAATATATTAATGAAAGACATGTGGGCTTGTTTCTTTTAGTAAGAATGGGTCTGGTTCACATGTGGGCTTTTTATTTAAAGTCCAATGGATTAAATGAAATAAGAAAATAATATATGGCCCAATATTTATAAGTGGGGCGGCTAAGTGTATGTTAAACCTAATATATTATTTTGTTTCATTGTTTTAATTAAATGAGAATTAATTAATTTATTAATTAATTGTTTAATTAAGAAACAAATCTTTTCTGATTAGGAAATATGATTCCTAAAGGTATACTATTGGTAGTAGTATACTTAAATTAAAAGATTTGTTTGACAAGAAAATAAATAATTAATTTTATTTATTTAATCAAATAAGAAGTCTTTTTAATTTAGTCAAATAAGAGAATAAAAATATCTATGAGTTGGATTAAGGTTTGAACTCTTAAAAAACTAGAAGTGAATTAGGGTGCAACTAAAACTCCTATATTTTTGGAGTAAAAATTGCGGCAACCCTAATACTTTTGGGAAGGAGAATTTGGCCACCCTAAATAGGAAAAGAAGAGAATTCGGCCACCTTGGTTTTTTGGGGGTTGTGTGCTTGAAACAATTATTATTATTCTTCTTCTTCTTCTCAACTCATAGAAAGTAATTTTATTCTACTAAAAACAAAAAAGAGTGAATAGATTATTCTTTGATGGTACACTAATTGCTTGTTCATTAATAAGCTTGTGTGTACAACATCGATTTAGGTTCACACGAGGTTCGATCATTAGATTGAGAACTCAAAAGTGACCGGAATAATCTTAGTCTTCTTTTGATTGTTTTGTGACTAACAAAAGAATAGAAAAGTTTTTTTGTCCATTCTCAGGTTTGCAATTCAAAGAAAAAGGGAGACCACGCTCCTAGGTGATTCACGTTCGTGCTAGGATTGAAGATCTTGCGGATTACCATCGACGTAAGTCAATCGGATCACGCGACAAAAGGTATTATTCTTTTGTTGATTATATGTATGTTTAATTAATTAAAAGGGTTAAGGTTCATAAAAGGAAAATTTTTTAAAAGCTACTAAATCATTTTATTTTTTAGTCTCGCTTCCGCTGCGTGTACTACAATATTTTTCCCTACAATTGGTATTAGAGCCTGGTTGAACCCTTTTAATTAATTAACGTATATATACGTGAATCTATTTCTTTTTATTGTGATTATGCATGTTTAGAAAGAGATGGCACTCTAGGTATTCGCATATATAATTACATGTGGATGTATGGGTTTATATATGTTTATGTGGATTGTTATTGCTCGATTTTGGTCCTAGATTTTCAATGTAATTTTGATTTCGGAATTGTAACAAGAAGGGTGGTCTATCATCGCCATAATTCCTTCTTGGTAGTTGCTAGTTTATTTATTTTTATTTATTTTAAAGTGCAGTATTTTTACTACAGTATTTTTATTTTATGTGCAGTATTTTTTTTTTTTTTTTTTTTTTTTGTAAAAAATCACTGCAGTGAATAATAAAAAAAAAATTTACTACAGTATTTTATTGTTAAATAAAGTTGTAATACGTTCTACATCGAAGAATCGAAGAATCGAAGACGTGAACAACCGAAACCAAGAACGAGCACCGTGCGCACCCTAGGAGTGGATTGGGCTGCGCATGGCAAGCCCATAACATGGTGGGCTGCACACGGCAGCCTTGCAAGGCCTTATGGACTGCGCATGGCAGCCCCTTATGTGGGTTTGTGGGCTGTGCAAGCCCAAGGGAGGAGGCCGAAGGATGAGCGTATGGTTAATGGGCCACTTGAAGATCTTGTATTCCTAAATTATTGTAATTTACTTGTTTTTCTAGGATTGGCCAAAATTGTTGCTATTTAATTTATTGCTTAAATATTACAATATTTGTTATTCTATGATAACATGACATATAGAATAGGAGTGCCACTCATATATCTCTTTTGGTATGAACATGCATTGAATGATTTAGGTATCTAAATTGGCATCTAGATAACTTGGTAAATCATTCTATGAGATTTAATCACACTCCTTAAATAATTGAGTGGGAGAAGGTGTTTTTGTAACACCTATGGCTTCCAAGATTAGTTGAGCTTAATTATTTATTGGTAATCCCCCCAAGGGGCGTCCATGAATGGAATTTGGCAATATACTTCCTTACAAGGATAGACTAGACAATGGACTCAAACGAGATCTACTCTCCAAGAATGGGGTTTTCGTGAGAGAAAGTTGAGGGTCGATATCTTGGTAACACACTCAATGTAATTTTATTGATATCCTCCCAAGAGTTCTTGTCAGTAAAATTGCAAGGCTAAAATTGAAAACGCTGGTTGTTATGTTAACAATTAGGTGGGACCTAGTCTAACTAGTAAATGGTGCGAACTCCCAAAGGAGGCGTAACATTTATGGGTGTTCGATCACCGTTGAATTTTTATGATTGAGTTATTCATTTAATTCAAGATAAATATTTAAAGTGCTTTATAATGATTATTTACTTATATATGTTTTGTTTTTATTCAGAAATCATGACCCCATCACTTATGAACATCCTGAAAGATAACACTTTAACTGGAGATAATTATGTAACATGGAAAAGGAAAATTGGGTTGTTGCTGCAAAGTGAAAAACATAAGTTTGTTCTAACTACTCCTAAACCACCTGCTCCTAATAATGAATCTAGCATAATGCAAAGAGATGAGTATGAGCAGTGGAAGACTTCAGATGATATGGCCGAATGTTATATTATGGCCACTATCTCCGACGTGTTGCAACAGCAGCATGAAGGAATGGAGTCTGCTGCTGATATAATGATGTCTCTAGAGGAGATGTTTGCTATGAAGTCCAGGACGACTAAGAGAGAGGCAGTGACTGCTTTTATGAATCTTAGGATGAAATCTGGACAGGCTGTGAAGGATCACATGATGAAAGTCATAGCACATCTCAACATTGCTGAACTGCATGGCGCTGAGATAGATGGTGAGACAAAAATTGATATGGTTGTCAATTCATTGTCAGATTCCTTTGATCAGTTCAAATTGGACTACACTTTGAACAAAAAGGAATACACCTTACAGAGCCTAATGCAAGATGTTCAAAGTGCTGAAAAGATCCTTGTGAAAAGCAAAGGTCAAGAGATTCATGTGGTTGGTAAAGTTACTACTGTTAAGACCCGTTAGAAGGTCAAGAAACAACAGAAGAAAAAGCAACTTGGGCCTACCAAGAAGGAGACCATGAAAGTAACCAAGATCAAAGGGAAATGCTTCCTTTGTGGTGAAAAAGGACATTGGAAAAGAAATTGCCCAAAGTCCCAGAACAAGAAGGAAGAAGGTAATGTGAATTATCTTGAAACATGTTTTTTGGCAGATTCTATAGATTCTTGGATCATAGACTCTGGAGCCACTAATCATGTTTGTTATTCCTTACAGGGGTTCCAAGAAAGGAGAAGGCTGAGTAAGAATGAAATCAATTTGCGCTTGGGCAACGGATCGTTAGTGTCTGCAAGTGTAGTGGGAGATATTAGAGTTTATATGGATTCTAGAAGGCATTTAGATTTAATAGACGTTTATTATGTACCTTAATTCAAGAGGAATTTAATTTCAGTTTCTTGTTTGAATAAATTTGGATATTCGGTTACTTTTAATAAAGTTTTTATTATTAGTAAGAATGACAAAATTATTTGCCAAGGTACATTGGAAAACGGTCTATACTTTTTGCATAGAAATATCTTTCACTCGTTAGACACAGAAATAACGGAACCTAATCATAAAAGAGTTAAATTATCAAAAGATGAAACCTACCTATGGCATTTACGCCTAGGTCATATTAACCTTAATAGGATTAAAAGATTGGTAAGTGACGGACCTTTGAGTGACTTAAAGTTTGATGATCTACCAACTTGTGAATCTTGTTTGGAAGGTAAAATGACCAAAAGGACGTTCTCTGCCAAAGGTGCCAGAGCTACTGAATGTTTAGGATTGAAACACACTGATGTATGTGGACCTATGAGCATTCAAGCTAGAGGTGGTTATGAGTACTTCATCACTTTCACAGATGATTACTCGAGATTTGGCTATGTGTATCTCATGCGACATAAGTCGGATGCTTTTGACATGTTCAAAGCATTCAAAGCTAAAGTGGAAAATCAGCTTGAGAAACACATAAAAATCTTGAGATCTAATCGTGGTGGAGAATATATATCTGGTGAGTTTCAGCAATATCTTATTGATGATGGGATAGTTTCTCAGTTTTCTGCACCAGGTACACCTCAACAAAATGGGGTAGCAGAAAGGAGAAATAGAACTCTTTTGGATATGGTTAGGTCTATGTTGAGTTATTCAACACTTCCTATTTCTTTTTGGGGATATGCTTTACAAACTGCTATATACATTCTAAACGATGTACCATCTAAGTCTGTTCCTAAAACACCGCATGAGTTGTGGATTGGGCGCAAGCCTAGTTTACAACACTTAAGGATATTTGGTTGTCCTGCGCATGTGTTAAAAGGAAAGACAGAAAAGATGGAGTCCCGTTCGGAAACATGTATATTTGTAGGGTATCCAAAAGAAACTAAAGGATATTATTTTTATAGTCCTTCAGATCTTAAAGTATTTGTTTCGACAAATGCTAAATTTCTGGAAAATGACTATATGAATGATTTTGTGCCTAGAAGTAGAATTGTCCTGAATGAGATGTCAGGAAATACAATTCCACGAGACGTTACACAACCAAACCCAATTGTAAGTTCCGATCCAACACAAAATCAACAACCTACCATTCCTAGTCGTAGTGGGAGGGTTAGAACACAACCCGAAAGATACATCAGTCTGGGAGAATCAGTGGAGAATCTCCCGGATGACGATAATCCCTACACTTACAAGGAAGCTATGGAGGATGTTGATTGTCGCCATTGGCAAAAGTCAATGCAATCTGAGATTGAATCTATGTTCAATAACAAAGTCTGGTCCCTTGTAGACTTGCCTAAAGGGATAAAACCCATTGGGTGCAAGTGGGTATACAAGAGGAAAAGAGGTATGGATGGAAATGTGGAAGCCTTTAAAGCTAGATTGGTAGCTAAAGGGTATACACAGAAAGAAGGTATCGATTACGAGGAAACCTTCTCTCCTGTGACCATGCTTAAATCCATTAGGATATTCTTGTCCATTGCAGCATCTTTAGATCTAGAGATTTGGCAAATGGACGTCAAAACAACTTTCCTTAATGGAAATCTTGATGAGAGCATCTACATGATGCAACCAGAGCGATTCATTGAAAATGGTCAAATGGAAAAGGTATGCAAGTTGCAGAAATCCATATATGGATTAAAGCAAGCATCCAGATCCTGAAACATAAGGTTCGATCAAGCTGTCAAAGGTTTTGGATTTGTTCAGAATCTTGACGAACCTTGTGTATACAAAAGGATTAAGGGCGACAAGTTGGTTTTCCTGATTCTTTATGTTGATGATATACTACTCATCGGAAACAATATAGGTGTATTGACATCAGTAAAAGAATGGTTAGTAAAACAATTTGATATGAAGGACTTAGGAGAAGCAAGTTTTATTCTAGGTATCCAAGTTATAAGGGATAGAAAGAATAGAACGATTGCATTATCCCAAGCTTCATACATAGACAAGATCTTGTCTAGGTTTTCCATGCAGGATTCCAAGAAAGGTATGTTACCTTTCAGACATGGAATCAAGCTTTCTAAGGAACAAATTCCTAAGAATGAGCATGAAGAGCAATTCATGAGTAGAGTTCCATATGCCTCGGCAGTTGGAAGTCTCATGTATGCAATGCTCTGTACTAGACCAGATATTTGTTTTGCTGTTGGCATAGTTAGCAGGTTTCAATCGAAACCTGGTCTTGATCACTGGACGACAGTCAAGCATATTTTCAAGTATCTTAAGAGAACGAGAGATAATATGCTTTTATACTCTGGAGGGGATTTAATTCCCGTTGGGTATACAAATTCTGATTTCTAATCAGATTCTGACTCCAGAAAATCCACATCAGGGGCTGTGTTTACTATTGGAGGAGGAGCAGTTATATGGAGGAGTATCAAGCAATCTTGTATTGCTGATTCCACCATGGAATCTGAGTATGTTGCTGCATGCAAGGCTGCCAAAGAGGCTGTTTGGCTCCGCCAATTCTTGATTGACTTGGAAGTGGTTCCTAGTGCGAATAAGCAGATCACTATCTACTGTGACAACAGTGGAGCAGTGGCTAATTCGAAAGAACCAAGAAGTCACAAGAGAGGTAAACACATTGAAAGAAAGTATCATCTTTTAAGGGAGATTGTTCAAAGAGGTGACGTGACGATTACCAAAATTGCGTCAGCAGATAATCTAGCAGATCCCTTCACAAAGGCTCTACCACAGAAGAGTTTCGATGGGCATCTAGAAAATATGGGCTTGAGAGATATGACACATTTGCTATAGCGCAAGTGGGAGATTGTTAGGATTATGCTCAATAGCAAGAGTATAATATTGTAATTAACAATTTTTTTCATATTAATAAAGTGATTTCTGGTTTAAACAAATCTTATAGCGTTTATAGTTTAATATTATAATTGTCAAAGTAAATAATCATAAGGTCTAAAGACTATGAGAAAAGAAGAATTGTTCGTACATCTGGATATGTATGTGGTAGACACAATTCTTTAGTTAGTCTTGAATATTGTTCACAACTTAAGTTAAAGGTTGGGCACCTTTATCTTGTTAAAGTTGTAGAATTCTTTTGCTAGCATTTGAGTGGGATCAAATGAGATATGATGAGTCTAAAATCATCGGAGTGTCTTCGAGCAAAAGAATCTAGTGCACTAGGTTCATTGAACTGGATCACAATGAAATACTTTATCTATAACCGTCAGTAGATAAAAGTCATTTCATTATCAGGACAATCGGAGAGTCTATCTCAATCCTGAGATAAATGATGAACTTATGGTTGTAAGTGATATCATTTGAGTTATCAATGAGTACGATTATATCGCATAGTCTATCCTCGATAATTTGGTGATATTCATTTGTTAATCGATAGAGGACTTCATTTATAGATATGGACATCGTGGCTCCATTTATTAAATGAGAGTATAATATCATCATATGGATGTTTTGAGGTAATTGTATATTAAATCTCAACGTTGAGTTTTCGATAGTGTCTATTGAAAACATGGCTTCTGGACAAGTCAAAATATCCAAGTTCAAAACGTGGTCATATGAGTAAATATGGTAACTTGGAGAGTTATAGGCGGTCTATGAACTCTTGGCGATTACTGATATTAATCACGAGGATACACTATCTCCAACATGATTGTCTAGGGTATGAATGAGGAACTTCTTCCTTTTCTGTCTTTATTTAAGAGTTCAATTTTAGCTCTTTAGTGGAATGAGTTAAAATTAATGGATCGGACCTAAGTGAATCATTTGTTGATTGTGATTAGGTTATGTCTATTGAAGCTTAAATTTAGATAGCCCGCCAAGATCCCCAATCCACACGGACTTGCATGGATCACTTGATATATTCTAGCGGACCAATTATGGGTCCATTTAGAATTGCATTTAATATATTAAGAATATAATTTGCACATTATTTATTTAATGGGCTGCTCAATTATATTAATATATTAATGAAAGATATGTGGGCTTGTTTCTTTTAGTAAGAATGGGTTTGGTTCACATGTGGACTTTTTATTTAAAGTCCAATGGATTAAATGAAATAAGAAAATAATATATGGCCCAATATTTATAAGTGGGGTGGCTAGGTGTATGTTAAACCTAATATATTATTTTGTTTCATTGTTTTAATTAAATGAGAATTAATTAATTTATTAATTAATTGTTTAATTAAGAAACAAATCTTTTCTGATTAGGAAATATGATTCCTAAAGGTATACTATTGGTAGTAGTATACTTAAATTAAAAGACTTGTTTGACAAGAAAATAAATAATTAATTTTATTTATTTAATCAAATAAGAAGTCTTTTTAATTTAGTCAAATAAGAGAATAAAAATATCTATGAGTTGGATTAAGGTTTGAACTCTTAAAAAACTAGAAGTGAATTAGGGTGCAACTAAAACTCCTATATTTTTGGAGTAAAAATTGCGGCAACCCTAATACTTTTGGGAAGGAGAATTCGGCCACCCTAAATAGGAAAAGAAGAGAATTCGGTCACCTTGGTTTTTTGGGGGTTGTGTGCTTGAAACAATTCTTCTTCTTCTTCTTCTTCTCAACTCATATAAAGTAATTTTATTCTACTAAAAACAAAAAATAGTGAATAGATTATTCTTTGATGGTACACTAATTGCTTGTTCATCAATAAGCTTGTGTGTACAACATCGATTTAGGTTCACGCGAGTTTCGATCATTAGATTGAGAACTCAAAAGTGACCGGAATAATCTTAGTCTTCTTTTGATTGTTTTGTGACTAACAAAAGAATAGAAAAGTTTGTTTGTCCATTCTCAGGTTTGGAATTCAAAGAAAAAGGGAGACCACGCTCGTAGGTGATTCACGTTCGTGCTAGGATTGAAGATCTTACGGATTACCATCGACGTAAGTCAATCGGATCACGCGACAAAAGGTATTCTTCTTTTGTTGATTATATGTATGTTTAATTAATTAAAAGGGTTAAGGTTCATAAAAGGAAACATTTTTAAAAACTACTAAATCTATTTTTTTTTTTAGTCTCGCTTCCGCTGCGTGTACTACGATATTTTTCCCTACAGTTATTTAGTTGTAAACTCTAAAAGATGTTGGATTACTTTTGTAATAATACGATATTATGTTAGTTTTTGGATATTTTTAAATAGAATGATTATTTATAAAATGCAATATTATTTAATGAATGACATGTGTTATTTGGTTATATTTGTTTTTGTTTTTCTTTTTATACTATTTAAATTTATATTAATTTTGACAAATGATTAAATTGTCACTTAGTATCCATATAGTGACATAACATTCATATTATTAACCGTCACCAAGTTTGTGTATAGTGACAATTTTTAGATTGTTAACTTGGTTGTCACTAAGTTTGTTTGTAATGACATAATTTTAATATGATTATTTGTCACTAAATTTGTGAATAGTGACATTTTTTAAACAATAAATTGTCATTAAGAATATGTACAGTGACAAAATCTTCAAACGGTTGATTGTCACTAAATACAAATTTAGTGACACAAATTTTATTTTGTGACTAATTATATTCAAGTGATAATATGTCACTAAAAATTATGATTTGTGACAAATACTAAAAAACTGTCACAATTACTTTTAGTGACGGGGGCAAAAGTGACACATTGTTAGTGACACTTTTTTTGTCACAATATTGAACTTGTGACAATTTTTTCATCTGTAGTGACAAATTTTTTTTGTCACTGTAGGTCAATTTTCTTGTAGTGAAGCTTACATCAGACACTGTGGTCTGTGGAAAACTACTTCAATGTCTTCTAGTGTTAGCAGTTGAAAACTGTTTTGGTCTTTTTAAGGAAAGTGTACCGTGTACGTAGCATGCAACTATTGAGGATTTATGAGTTTTTTTAAAGTGTTTGTTTACATTTTCTAGAATTTTTAAGGTAAAAAAAAGTAAGTAACCGAAAGATTGATGCATCAATCATCATGCATGGATGTCACCAATAATGGCAAATTGGCAAATGGCAATGGAAATGGAAGTCAATTTGCTCTGCTGTATTCTATTTCATAAACTTTTTTAAATGTCACCGTCTTTTTAGTATATTGCAACTTGCAAGTATCAAAGGTTCTTCCATGCATAATAAGGTAATTACTACCATAAGATACTAGACTAGTGACAATCATTGAAAAATATAAATTACATACTTACAGACAGTTCTTACCTGATAATTTCTGATAATTTTCGTATGATTGTACTCTTGTAGATCCTGCACAGCTCTAGTGTGTGCAATAGAACCTAATATAAATGTTAAATGAAATGTTTTAATAGTGTATCTTTTATAAAATTAGAGATTTTTTTTTTCATTAAGATTGACACGTCACACGTATGACATATTTTGACTCCCCTACCGCTATAGGTTATCAGACAAACCGGCATCTAGTTTAGACTAGATGCCGGTTTGTCTGATAACTAGAGAAAAATTTATGTGGGATGGTTTCACTGCCACGTGGTGATACCGATCCAATGAAATTGAGCCACATATGAAAGTGTTTATGTTTCTAATGCAAAGTACGCTAAAGTGACTTAATTTCGTTGGACAGTCTCACACTTTCACCACATGGCAATGAGACTATGTTGTTCAATTTCATTGGATCGCTCTCACCATGTGACGGTGAGACCGTCCCACAAAAGTTTTTCTCCCATAACTATAGTCACCCGACGTGCTTTGATCAATTAAATGGCTCACAGATTTGTATCTAAATATGTGTTAAGAAAATTAGGGTTGTTGGTCCAAACCGAATAATAAAAATTTATTCTTGCTTCGATTAATTTGGTTTCCTACATAAACTAAAGTGGGCAATCGTTCCAAATTAATGTAAATAATATTCATTGTTATTTGTTACACATTGGCAAATAAGCTGTATGTGTTGGCATCAAGAATTATTTGCCTAATAGAAGAAATTGCTCCCAACACCCCCAAAACTGTAAAAATTGTGGCTATCACTGTGTTTCCCCATAAAAGTAGTCCCTTTTTGGATGGTTTAAAAGTAACATTGTAGAAAACCATTGGCAATACAAAATCAAGAGGTATGCATCCAAATGCTCCTATCACTGCATTGATGTCCCTGAAAAACGGAAACATTGCCGCGATAAGCGTGGCTATGGCCACTGATAATGATCGGAAAAACAACCTTGGGATGACATTCCGAAGAGAAAATTGTTCAATCCACTACAAAAAAAGTGACATATAGTGACAAAAATGATTTGTCACTACAAGTAAAGAAATTGTCACAATTTCAATATTGTGACAAAAAAAATGTCACTAACAATTTGTCACTTTTGCCCCCGTCACTAAAAGTATTTGTGACGGTTTTCTGGTACTTGTCACAAATCATAACTTTTAGTGACATATTATCACTCGACCTTAATTAGTGACAAAATAAAAATTGTGTCACTAAATTTATATATAGTGATAATTAACTGTTTGAAGATTTTGTCACTATACATCTTCTTAGTGACAATTTATTGTTTTAAAATTGTGTCATTATTTACAAACTTAGTGACAATTAACCATGTCAAAATTATGTCACTATACATAACCTTATCAATATTTAATAGTGTCACTATACATAACCTTATCGATAATTAATTATTTAAATATTGTGTCACTATACATAACCTTATCAATATTTAATTGTGTCACTATATAACCTTATCGATAATTAATTATTTAAATATTGTGTCACTATACACAATCTTATCAATATTTAATTGTGTCACTATACATAACCTTTAAATATTGTGTCACTATACATAACCTTATCAATATTTAATTGTGTCACTATACATAACCTTATCGATAATTAATTATTTAAATATTGTGTCACTATACATAACCTTATCAATATTTAATTGTGTCACTATACATAACCTTATCGATAATTAATTATTTAAATATGGTCACTATACACAAACCTAGTGACAGTTAACCATATGAAAATTATGTTTGTTTTACACAAATTTAGTGACAATTAACAAGAAGATAATAAGTTACAAATTCAATCAAAGTTAATATAATGATCCATTCAATTATTATCAACTATAAGAAAACTTAAATACAAAAAGTACAATAAGGAATTGATAATCAGAACACAAGAAAAGAAAGTGAAAAAAGAAAGTGAAAAAATATATATATATTACAAAATTGTTAGTGTACATACACCAATTTGCTACAAATTTTGAGATAAATGCATTACATCAATTATATCCGGATAACCATGATGAAAATTCAAGCCTCAATACTAGAACACTTTCGTAAATGAAAAAGATTGGAATAAACTTTTCGCCTAGATACAAACTGCAATAGTTGAAAGTATATTATTAACACCTCAATAAGATATAATTTTGTTTTTTCAATGCTGCATCAAACAATTGGTTGTTCCGGCCATAAGAATCATTTAATCGAACAGTTAGTATGCACATCAACATATAAATATCATGTATTGTGGAAATCTAAGAACAAACAACTATAAATCATGAAATAATAATTATGGGTTCCTGAAAAAAATTAAAAACAAATTAAAGTTAAGAATCATTCCAAAACACATATATATAATTCTATATATAACATACCTTGTTAAAAGAAACTTTCAATATATGAAACTCGAATTTTAGATTCTGACCCTGAAAAACAAGTATAAGAAAACAAACCCTAAAAAAAATTAAATTAAGAGAAGCTTACCTTTTCTATCAAGATAAAATTTTCTCTACGGTCTTGATGACTTCTAAAGATGAAATACAATTTCAAACCTAAAAAGTATTTTTAAGGAAAGGAGAAACTAAAGAGAAAAAAATTAAAATTAAGAAACATCCCTAAACATATATATAAAATTCTACATAAAAAAATATATCTTATTCAAAGAAACTTTTATTATATAAAACTCGAATTTGAAATTCCAACCCTGAAAAACAAGTAAAAGATAACAAATCCTGAAAAAATAAAAAAATAAAAATCAAATCAAGAGAAGCTTACCTTTTTCTATCAAGATTGAATTTTCTCTACAATCCTAATGACTTTTAAAGATGAATCACAATTTCAAACCTAAAAAGTGTGTTTAAGGAAAAGAGAAAATAAAGAGAAAATCTAGATATGGCAGTGATAAAGGGAGAACCAAGAGACATGTGAATATGAAATAAAGAAAACAAAATAACAACACTACGATTGTGGTGTTTTTTTTTTCTTCCAAATAAAATAAAATTTATTGATTATGATTCCTTTTAAAAACCTAATTATTTATAAAATAAAATCTTTCTTTTTTTATAGGGTAATTTTGTGACTAATTATATTATTTGTCACAAATTATTAATTTTTTTTAACTAATTGTGACAATTATTTTTTAAAAGTCTAAATTGAACAAAACATAATGATAAATAATATAATTTGTAACAAAATAATACATATTGTGATACATTTGAACTTTGTCACACAAAAATGTGTCACTATATGTCACTTTTTTTGTAGTGATCGTTGCGTCGGAAAACTTCTTTTCAAGGGCTTCATTTGTTGGTTGCAAGTAAACCTGCAATGAGCAAGTGAATTTGATTTATGCCAAAACCAAAAAGGAGAAAAAAAAAAAAACTATATACTCAATAATTTTTATTTTTTTATATTCCCGCCTACAGTGGTGGTGGACATTGTTAGCCTAAATGAGTATCGTTTACCACCAAACCACATTAGACCGTAGTATATATACTCGATAATTGAAAGCTAACAAGTAATGTGAAAGAGAGAGACCGACCACACTAACAGCTGCTACTTGCAAGAGAGTGAAAACATTGGTCATCCAGAGAACCCAATTGGGCAAGAGAGGCTTGTGATGATCATCAACCATAAAATTCTGTAAAATTGTTCCCTTGGCCTGATTTCCAAATGCCCAATAACCAGATATTCCAACACTAAAAAATGTTGTCATTACAACTCCATAGCACACCAATAGTCCTTTCAACATTTTTCCCTTCACAGGAGCTGCTATAGTTGCCTGTAAACAGTAGTGAGAATTTTCAATTTTTTCTTCTTTAATGTAGAAAGATATATATATTAACTTGTATCTCTGGAATAATTCCATTTCCATATGTGGTAGCGGTGATTGAAATAGCATTCAAGGATCCGAAGATACGATTCAAACTGCTCCCATTAACAGAATAGTCCTTTGGAGAAGCCATCTTTGAATTTCCTGCATGAATTAAAATGGTGGGTTTAATTAGTATAAACTTTATAATAAATATAAGAGTGATGCTATTGGCACACCTCCTACTGATCTATTTATGCCCCACTTATTTAAATTTTGATTTAATTAAATAAAGTTAAATGTTTTTACTAATTTATTTCTAAAACTACCCTTTTACTTATTTTTCAAACTTAATAAACCCATCTCTAATATCTCTATCTATCTCACATCTCTTTATCTCTGGTCTCGTCTTTCTCTCTCCTCTCATGAACAAATTTTTTTTTCTTCTTATTTTTTTTTTTTAGTGTTTTTTTTTTTTAATATCAAACTTTATAGAAAATGTCAGAAAGTCACAAGACAAAGAACAAGTAAAAAGCCCCAAGAAAAAACACACAGAGAGAAAAAAAAAAACCTAAACAACCCACAAACAAAACGAAACAAGAATCAAAGATCAAGTATTTGTTTTAGTTATCATAATTTCACTTTAGATTCTAAAAGAGTAAGGAGATTAAATAATAATTAATATCTCATCTGTCTAATACACCCCAAATGTTTGATTCATTGTTTAAATAAGATCCAGTACAAGTATTTTAGGGTTTAAGAGTTATGAAAAAAAAAAATTCAAGAAAAGGATTAAAAGAACATTAAAAAAAAAGAAAAAAGAATGTGGAGTTTTATTAGATTTACTTTATAGAATATATTTTTTCTTAAATTGTATGTCCATTTTAGTAATTTTGATAAAGGAAAAAAAATAATACTAAATAATTAAAAAAGTGGAGCATAAATAAATCAGTAGAGGGTGTGCCTATAACACCACTCAAAATATAATTCAATTATATATATTCTTGTGTAAATTTTTCTTACCAATGTGTATGGAACCAGCAGTGGCACAAGCACTATAAGCAAGGCTAAGGATTAGAGAGGCCAAGTTGATATACCTCAAGTTGTGAAAAGATGGAATTTAAGCCAACACTAGCTTTAGGACACCAAATATAATAACAAATTGGTAGAGCTGCATGCCTCTGCTTGTGCTGGAGAGCATGTCTTCTGACCAAAGAAATATTGTCAACAACTATTGCTTTCTTATTTTTCTTTTATATATATAAACCTCATGTGTGTATGACGACTCCAATCATAAATATTATCGGAATGAATAAGTGTTCTTTATCTACAAGTCACAAAACTTAAAGAATCATCTTTATATCATATATAATTACAAGAATCTACCATATTTTATTATTTAAATTTGCAGAGAATATTTTGAAAATTATCAATAAAGAATACTTATTTAGTTTGATAAGATCCCAGGTTCGGATTGACCACCGTAGATGGTTTATTAAGAATTTTTTTTTTTCAAACATAAAAATTGGGATCTAAAATTGAAATGCTAGCATTAGGATGTGTTTAGGATGACTTTTAAAGTATAGTTTTTGGAGTATAATTTTTATGAGCGTAACTTTTTACAAAAAAACCGTATGTTATTTAGTATTCACTTAAAAAATTGCTTTTAAGTTAGTATATTGTTTGGTAAAATATCTCTAAAAGAGCTTTTTTCATTGAAACGTACAAAAATAGACACTAAGGGGTGGTTGGTTTTTTTGTCTGAAGACTGAATAGTCCTGAATTTTACTGAAGAATGAATAGTGACTGAAACCTGAATCTGAATGATATGTTTGTTTTCTTTTTCTTACATCTGAATGTACTGTCAACATGTTTGTTTTTTACAAATAAAATTATCTGAAAAGAAGTAATTTTACATATATACCCATGTTAAATAATTATATATATATAATATAGAATATAAATAATCCAAAAATAATAATTATATATGAACACATATGATTATGATCTTCTTCTTCGATTACAAACAAACTTTCTTTTTACTAAGAAAAGAAAAGTTTTTTTTTTTTTCAAAAAATAAAAGTGGCAGCACGAAAACTCACACAAAATACTCTAAAAAATAATAATATATAAATGCATCACCCTAATATCATAATAAAGTATTGATATTAAACATCAATATGAGAAGTAATTATGGTTCTTTTTTATTTTTAAAGCTATTTAAAATAAGCAATATATTAAAATAAAGATTTCTATACAATATTTAATTATGATGAAATTGGAGATATGTTATATATGGAGGATAGTATCGGAAGAAAAGATTTTGGATTGCATTTAATGCAATTAAGTGATTTACAATTAAGTGAAAAGTCAGGATTTTTTACTTTTCATTTTAAGTGTTTTTTTTAATATTTTTAAGTTGTTTGACCACTTAAAAAAACAAACAAAACAACTTAATAATTATGATTCGGATCCATTAAGTTTTAAGTGGAAAAAACAAACGACCCCTAACAAAATATTTGTAATAGAAAGGTATATTGTGAAATATATAAAATTTATGTCTCTTAAAAAAAAAAAAAAAAAAAAAAAAAAACTTCTTTAGTTTTGTCAAACAACTAAAAAACCATCAAAAATAGCTTTTAATATTAAAATAATAATAATAATAATAATTTAACCACTAAAAAGGTCTTACCAAACACACACTTATTTGGAAACTGACCTTGAGACTCTGCCCTCCAAGAAGAATGCAAGCAATAACCGCACCGTAGCATAGCCCAAATTGGATAGGCACTACGAAATATTTGCCCCAGCCAGGCCCTACAAAATTAGGCCCATAACTCATCAGAACATCAATCCAGTACCCTCGATTTTATTATTGTTTCACATATTTGTAATTCAATTTTTTTTTTTTTTTCAGCTTCTAATTTTTATCAAAAAAATTGAATTATAAAAACATTTTCAAATGTTTTCACCAAAAAAAAAAAAAAAAAAAAAAAACTCTTACCTAAATGTGACAATGAATTAATTGAGACATCTAACAATACGATCGACTAATATATACATATATGTTACGAACCTAAAACATCGGTTGCCATGTCCCAAAATCAAAGCTGACGGTGTCCAAGGTGAGCATGGTGGTCCAAAACCAGTGAGAGAAGGTTATAGGAATAAAAAGTAACCATGGCCGCCACAGTGAGGCATACTACACCTGCAAACCACCCCAACAACGACAATGCCAATGGAAGACTCAAAAGTGCTGGAGCTACAATTGATGTTGTCAGTGGTATCCACAATGCAACCATGATCCTGTCATTTTTTTTATGTACATCAAAATTTTTACTTATATATATTATAAACTTAATTTTAAACGATTATAACATTTCTTAATAAATTTATTTGTAGTGTTATAAGAAAATACAAAAATACTTTTCAGAAATCAAAATAGCACTGAGATTTTTTTGTTTTTTTATTTTGGTTTCCCCTTAAATTACTTTATAGATTATTTCTATTTTTTCAATCAGGAAAAAACTTTGGAATACATCGAAAATCCCCTCAATAATCCAAGAAACTCATCACCCCCCAATGTGTATCGATGATAGACGAGACTCGCTCAGCAACGTTTTCAGATTTGAGTAGTCGCAGCAGAAAACAAAAATATTGCAAATTTAAGAAAAAAAATAAACTTCTTTTTTAATTACTTACCTCTGGATTTAAGAACAAAAAGTGCTCCAGCATCGAGCTGCTTTGGAAGGTGATGGCTCTCTTCTTCCTTCTCATCTCTTTTAGATTCGTCCATTGAATTCGAAAGGATGGTGGTTAACACCTCTCTCTCTCTCTCTCTCTTATTTCTTCAACTAATAAGGATTCAACGTCAATGGAGGCTTTGATTAATCTAAAAGTAAAATGTTATTGTTAATTTGGACTGCAAGTGGAAGACAAAAACTTACTACATCATATATTTTGGCTTGTTGCTTGTTATTTTTGTTGGGTGAAGGTGACATAAATGAAGGTGACAAAAACTTACTACATCAAAATTTTATTACTTATATATATTATAAACTTAATTTTAAACAATTATAACATTTCTTAATAAATTTATTTGTAGTGTTATAAGAAAATACAAAAATACTTTTCAGAAATCAAAATAGCATAGATTTTTTTTTTTTTTTTGGTGTTGACGGTGGATTTTGTCAATTGACCGGTCAACGATTTCTGGTTTGCAAATATAATTCAGACGTATAATAAAGCAAGAGGAAACAGAGAACAAACAAATATAGCGTGGTAAAACTCCGGTGATCGGATAAACATCCACGGGTGATTGCCTAAGCAACCTAGCCAAATTCACTATAATGATCTTTATAATTACACACTCTGCTCTTCTCTCTCTAATTCACGCCGTCCCCTCTACTTGTGCTTTGCAGGGGTATTTATACATGATTCCCCTAGGGTTTTTGACTTTGCTAGGGTTTTGTCCGTGATAAACAAGTTAAGGAGTGTTGAATTTACTTTGTGACTCTTTCCTTATTCCACGCCTATCCTTCTTTTATCGTTATGGATTCTGGACCTGTTTTGGACTCTAGAGAGCTGTCAAGGAAATCTCTTTGTTTCCTTATAGGACTCTACTTCCCAGTAGTTGATTCGCAGATTTGTAAACGATTCATGTCAATTGTATTGGTGTATAGGTGGCAAACAGATTTCATAAGGCAATTCCTTCCTTCATGCCGAATAGGTGTAGTCGGGCATTCCCTGTATTCGGAGTACTCGGCACCATTCGCCATTTCTTACTATATCTCCCGACTCGACCCGAGGTAATCCCTTCCTTCTGATCAATCTCCTCGCTCATGAGTTGCTCTTGTCCACGCTGATCTGCTGACGTGTCATCTGTGGTGAATTTTACCCACAATAATACCCCCTTAAATACTTGAACCGAACTGATTTGCTTAATTCTTTGAAAGCGATTTTGTTTGCTCGGTGAAAGTATTTAATTCTCGCCTGGTCTTTCCTCTGATCGGGCAAGTTCCTTGTTTTTTTATCCCCATGAATGTCTTCCATTAATGTTTGACAAATACTTATGATTAGGGTTTCTCATTAATCTGGCGTATTAATGACGTGCCTTAATTGCACCCACATACATTCGATTTGTCTCCTGCCAGAAAATCCGTTGACAACGATGTTTAAGGTTTCTGACGGCTTAAGCCTCTCCTGAAGTTGCCATCTGTCCAGTCGGGGTTGGATGCGTCAGACCACATTTATGTGATATGACCTTTGCCAGACTCATGCGTCTTTTCATACGTTTCCCGCCTTCGGCTTTTTCTAGGGTTTCTCGTCCTATATATATCCCCTTCACTTTATTTCTCTGTATTTTTTCTGATATTCTCTCTGATTACCATTGCGATTCTCTTCTTTCTCCAGCTTGACATTCCCTTTTCTCTTCACTTACTTCTAAGCTTTCGCCGGTCATCGGAGGAGGAACATTTTCCCTCTGTTTATCCGGTTTCACTCATGATTACCTGTGGTTTATTTCTATTTTTCGGGTTTTGCTGAGGTTAGTCTCTCTTTTTTATTTTATTCTTTTTCATGGATCCCTCACTTCGTAACCGTCTTTTTGTTGCTTCCATGGTTGCCATCGAGCGCCATAACACTCGTTTGGTCGAAAGTCTTCAAAACCTGTTGGGTAGTAGACCACCCCCAGACCAACCTTATTTCCTAGATGTCAATGTCTCTGGGTTGGTTCGTGAAACCCCTCTTGGGGATGACTCTGCTAGGGTTCCCCAATCTGATCCTTGTTCTTCTTCTTGCAGTGACGTTCGACCTTCAATGACGAGATCCAAGAATTGCAGTCCACGCATCATACATAAGAGCCTGAGTGGACTTTACACTGTTAGTCCCCAACAAATAAATGAAGATGACGTGGAGTTGGAGCACAGGGCAGCTCGGATTTCGTTTTCGCCCGAGCGAGTTTATGCCTATGATATTGAACCGAATGTAGTCGGCCAGAAGGAGACTCGTCAATACATGGGTCAGTTTGATTTAGATAGGGATTCTATTCGGCTCGAACTAGCTGGCGACAGGGCTGCGTGGAACCCTCCACCCGGGATGGTGGCGGTTTATGGGGCCATGCTTAGCTGTGGCATGACCCTCCCTCTCCAACCATTCATTACTTGGTTTCTGGTTAAGGCTCAGATTTCCCCTGCCCAGCTTACTCCGAATAGTTACCGTATCCTAATGTGCTTATGGCATATGTGGTATCGTATGAAGCTACCGCCTCCAACTCCCCGCGAGATCATGCATTTCTATACGCTCAGGCAGTCGGGTCGGTCAGGGACGTACTTCCTTTTGTCGAGCAAGCCCGACCATTGGATTCCAAAGGGCGTCGAGGTTGTTGGGAAGGTTGATCCTACCAAAGAAGATAAAGCCAAGGGCTTTGTCTGGGGCTTCCCCTCCTCTAATAAATATTGGAAGAACAGTTGGTTATTCGTCGGGGGTGACTGGGGCCAATCCAAAGATTTCGATGCTGACGGCGTTTGGGTAACGTGGAGGGTCCCTCACTACTTTTGTTCTCCCGAGTCGTGGAACAATGCTGCCTCGATTCTCTCGGATGAGGAGTTTAAGAACTTGGCGTGGGTAGCCGTCCGTGCATCGAAGAAAAGGGGAGGTCCTTATCTTCTTTATGAGGAAAAGATGATCAAAGCTGGTCTTTTTCCCCGCTTGTCTGTGGCTCGCAAGTGACGTAATTTTTACAGTCCCCATCCATATCTTTTTATGTTATTTATGAGCAATTGGTTATGATGTCTAACTCCTAGTGCTATTCTTTTGTTTTGTACAATGAACTATTCAGATGTTGTCTGCGAGGCTCATGCCTACAGGTGGAAAGCTGTCTTGGAGACTAGCCGAAAGGAGGCTACCCTTCGAGAATTTGAACTGGAAGCTACTGGTGGGTCGGGAGAGGAGACCCCAACTGGAAAAGATGCAGAAGAAAATGTTAGGGGTGTTCCTGAGTATACTCCCCAAGACGTCCCTCACGTTCCTGAAGCTGGGACGAGTGAACGTGCGGACCAGCTTGATTCGGACGATCATACTTTCTACGCTGGTGAGTGGGAGCATTCCCCGACCGATCTCCAGGAAGGTGCCACAAATGAGGTAATTGTCGGGGTAGGTGAGTTGACACGGGACTCTGACAAGGCGATAGATGAAAGCAACCGACCTGCTCAAACTAGAGAAGAAGTGGTCGTTGGGGCGCCTGAGTCGAGCCCTGGCCCTTCCAAGGGTAAATAGAAGGTTGGGGAGTTATCCGAAGCTAATGCTCCGCAGGAAACCTCTGTTGCTACTCTGCCAACCGTCAATGGTGGAACTGAGGCTGAGGACCCCCCTGAGGACCCCCATGCTAACCTTGATACCTGTGGGAGGCAGTCAAGAAAAAGGAGGGCCTCTTTTTCCCCCAGTTGGCCCGCTCCCAAAGTGCCCCGAATGGTGATGTATTTTGACTCCTCTTCTGATGATGAGGGGACAGGTACTGGGGTCGTCCGGGAGGAGCCTGAGACTCAAACTGTGAAATTGTCCGAGGTTTTACCCGGTGCTTCCGGCAGGGGTGATCCTGCAAACGATACACGTGCTCCAGACCCACCCATTTCTCCTAGTGTGGATATTGGCGGCTCGGGGTGGCCAGGTCAGTCGGGAGATCTTACTCCTCAAGCAATATTGAGGGCCATGTCTTCTGGCCGGGCCTTTTTTGGTGAAGATAATTGGAGTTGCTTCCAGGTTGGCCCCCCCTCAGAACGTCTACAGAATTTTTTCAACAGCGCTTCCTATGTAAGTTACTTCTTTTTCTTTTTCTTTTCCTGCGATTTTTCTGTTAGCATATCTCTTACATGTTTCTGTGGCGCAAATGGTTGCTGAGATGTTGGAAGCATGCATGGCCAGCCAAGCTCAGACTGTTAGGATAAAGCGCCTGGAGGCCTAACTGAAAGAGAGTGAAGATGGTCGTGCCCGCGTCGAATTGGCTTGTCAAGAAAAAATCAAGTCACATCAGGAGTTTATGGATCGATGCTTGGCAAGTCAATTGGATACCGAGCAAAGGGCGTCTTCAGCCACTGACGAAGTGAAACGCCTCCAGGATCTATTGTCTTCCACTCAGGAGGCGATGCTTCAGGCGGAGCAAAAGGCTGAGGAAGCTAGGTCGAGCTATGAGCGTCAGATAGAAGACCTGAAGAACCAAGCGCTGACTGTTAAATCTCTATCTAAGGAGGCTCGGCTGGAACTGAAGATCCAGGGGGTTGATCGTTTTAAGAGATCTCCTGCTTACGACGCCTTGCTCCTGCGGGAGTTTCACCGGGGGATGGTGTCGGCTCGGGAATTCTTCAAGGTCAAGAACATGGCGACTGATCGGGCAAGGACCAACTGGGACTGCTCAGTTGAAAACCATGTCGAAACGTCTTTAGATTCTCTCCGTGCTCAAATGAAAGTGTGGCGCGCCTATTGCCGTAGTAAAGGTAAAGCCCCGCATCCTATGCATTTGGAGATGCCGACTTAAAGCGTCCTTTCTACCTTCCATGCTTATCAAAAAGCTGGGATAGATGGCAAAGAGCCAGATGTTGGGTCAGTACCTAGCAGGGACTATAGCACTTGGATGGATGATGTCGAAGACGTGATTGTCTGGCCTTCCGACGAGAGTCTCCTAAGCGAGTATGACATGGTTCCTTAGCCAAGCCTCGTACGTAGCACTTCTCGTCCTGGCAGTAGTTCTCATCCTGATAGCGATCCTTCGGCACCAGCACCCACTTAGACACCCTTTGTTTTTTTTTCTTTTATCGTAGCGATTTTCCATTTCTGATGTATATACATTTTCGTAATCATTTCTGATGTATGTATATATTCTCTGTTATTAAACGATAAGTTCTTTCATCATTTGTGCTCCATTCTTTCATGCCTTGATGAACATGATACCTGGGAAAAAAAGTAATATAACCAAAAACAAAAGAGTAATAAGCGTAAAACTACGTAAGTTTAACGTGATTGGACTATCTTTGCTCTTTTTCCTCGGCACCTTCCAAAAACAGCCACCTATAAACTATAATTGAAGAAATAGGCCCTGGTTTCTGGGAATGCAAGCCCTTTTTAGGGGATGCCGAGTATTTTATTTAACTGGCTTTCTAGTTATGCCGAGTGTCTCATTTAACTGGCATTTTCCTCTTGGTTCTCATTTAAACTATGTGTTATGTCGAAGCTCACCCCGACCATACACATGGTTCCCTACGCAAGTCACCTAGGACGTCTCCCAGTTTTTTCTGCAACAGGGTTTTACCGAATCATTGGGGTAGCGTATACCGGCCAACACAGCTGCGCTTCTCACCAGACCTATTCTGACGGCACCCCGAGCAGTTTGCCAGGTATCCCTTGCTGGGTATTCTGGTGCCTCGGGTCTGCCTTTTCATTGGGTGGCGCGTTTGCATCATCCCAACTGGGCGGGCATGCTATTTTAGCTTCTCCGCCCCTCGGGCACTGTCCATTCGCTCTTTGCGATTTCGTGGCGCCCGAGCATTTATGGAGGCTTGGCTCCATTCTCTATTTTCAGAGGGCTGCTTTATCCTCCTTCTGTTTCTTTATTTCACGAGCTTGTTTGCATTTCTACGGATTTATCCTTCTGCGAGATATTTGCTGATTCTATGGAGTTTTATAAAAACAAAAGAGAAGAAATGGGTGGATTGCCCTTTTTATTATCAATCACATATCTGAAATACTGAATCCAGAACAGAAACTAAAATAAAAATCTAAGTTTTATTAGAATAACTTAAATGCTGAGAGGTCAAGGATTCGAAAATCAGGGGAGCCTTTTTATGGATAAAAAATCTTCAAGTATTGGGCATTGCATGGCTGGGGGACTAGTCCACCATCAGGTCGAGCGATAAGATAGGCTCCATGCCCGGCAACACCTTTAACAACGTACGGCCCTTCCCATTTGTCCGTAAGGGACCCTGCTGCCTTGTCTCTTGTGTTCGGGGATACTCTTCGTAGCACTAAGTCTCCGACCTGAAATCTTCGTATTCAGACATGAGAATTGTAGTATCTTGCTGCTCTTTGTTGGTATGCCGCATTTCTTATCTGGGATCTATCCCTGACTTCTTCTAACTCATCTAGGTTCTGCATCAGCATATCCACATTGTGTTCCGGGTGGTATAGCCGTACTCTTGGGGAGATGAAGGATACTTCTGCTGGTATAACAGCTTCAGTCCCGAATACTAATGAGAATGGGGTTTCCCCAGTGGAAGTTCTAGCAGTCGTTCTGTATGCCCAAAGCACTTCATGAAGCTTGTTTACAACTTCAGTTTGCCTATTGGTCTGAGGGTGAGCAGGGGTGGCATAGTAGTTCGTGATTTTGTATTCCTTGCACATATCCTTGAATTTCTTGTTGTCAAACTGTGTCCCATTGTCAGTAATGATAGTATTCGGGACTCCAAACCTATAGAGGATGTTTTTCTTAACAAAACTGGTGGTGTTTGCCTCGGTAATATGTACGAGTGCTTCAGCTTCTGCCCACTTTGTGAAGTAGTCTACTGCCACGATAGCATGTTTTGCTCCTCCCTTTACACCCGTGGGCATTGGTCCTATGAGATCAAGGCCCCATATGGCAAATGGCCAAGGGGACGTCAAACTTCTGAGCAGTTCCGATGGTTGCCGTATGTCATTGGCTATCCGTTGACAGGTTTCGCAACCTTCTGCGAACCTCCGAGTCTCTGTAAATAGGGTCGGCCAGTAGAATCCCTGCCTTAGTATTTTGTGCGCCAAGCTTTTTCCTTCAATGTGGTTTCCACATATGCCGCTATGGATGTCTCTCAGGATTTTCTCAGCTTCTTCCCCTGTCACGCATCTTTGCAGTGCCTTTGAGAAACATTTTCTATATAATTCACCGTTTACGATTGTGTATCGAGTCGACCTGTATTTGATACGTTTTGCTTTTGAGGTATCTTAAGGTAGGATGTTTTCCTCCAAGTATCTCCTGAGGTGAGTCGTCCAATTGTCTGATTGCGGTTGGATTTCTGCTACTTCCAACTCTTCCGATTCTATTGCGCTAGGGCTGGCAAGATGAGCGATCGAAACTGTCTTTGACCCGACACAATTTGTTGCTGAAGCTAGCTTGGACAGGGCGTCTGCTCTCTCGTTCTCTTCTCGGGGAATCTGGGTAATTTTATACCCTTTAAACTTTTTGAGCAATCTTCTTGCTATTTCCAAGTATGTCATCATGCACCCGTTTCTTGCTTGGTACTCGTCTAGCACTTGGTTGACCACTACCTATGAATTGCTGAAAATTTCTATTTCGTCTGCTCCCAGTGCCACGCATACCCTTAGACCCGCAAGAAGAGCTTCGTATTCGGCCTGATTATTAGTTGCTTTGAAATCAAATCTCATGGCACATTCTACAACATCACCTTTCGGTGTCAATATCACTATTCCTGCCCCGCTGCCATGGGTATTAGATGACCCGTCCACATGCAACTTCCAGTGATAACTTTTTCTTTGTTCTTTCCCCATCATTCTAATCACCTCCTCGCTTGGTTCTATGAATTCTGCCACAAAGTCTGCTGCCGCTTGGCCTTTATGCGCTGACTTAGCCATATATTGGATGTCGAATTCACTCAACTCTATGGCCTATTTGGTCAAGCGCCCTGACAACTCTGGTCTCTTGAGGATTAGTTTGAGTGGGCAATCTGTGTATATCATGATTGTATGTGCTTGAAAGTATGACATTAACTTCCTTGCTGCTATTACTAATGCTAGAGCCATTTTCTCCGCTGGTGAGTATCTGGTTTCGGCTGGGAGCAGTTCCTTGCTCGTGTAATATACTGGCTTTTATACCCCCTTATCCAACCGAATTAGCACTGAGCTGGTAGCTACATCAGTGAGGGATAGGTACATGTATAGGGTTTCCCCGGCTGAAGGTTTAGAAAGTATCGGTGCTCGCCCCAGGTATTCCTTTATATTCTGAAAAGCCGTTTCGCACTCTTCACTCCATTCAAGCCCTCTTCCCTTTTTTATTGCTTTGAAGAATGGAGCGCACTTGTCTGTAGATTTTGCTATGAACTGATTGAGTGACGCGAGGCATCCTGTCAATTTCTGTACATCCTTCAGCGTTTTCGGGGAAACCATATCCTCAAGCGCTTTGATCTTCTCGGGGTTTACCTCAATTCCTCTTTAGTGGACCTGAAAGCCTAAGAATCTTCCTAACGGTACACCAAACACACATTTGTTTGGGTTGAGCTTCATTTGGTATTTCACCAGGACATCGAATGTTTCCCTTAGATCTGATGTGTGCTTATCTGCCGTGATGCTCTTGGTCAGCATGTCGTCTACATAGACTTCCATATTTCTTCAAATCTACTGAGCGAATATTCTGTTTACTAGTCTTTGATATGTCGCTTCTGCATTCTTGAGACCAAAGGGCATTACTGTGTAGCAGTACAACCCTTGATGTGTTTGAAGGCTGTCCTTTCTTCGTCAGCTTTGTTCATTCGGATCTGGTTATATCCCGAGTAAGCATCCATGAAGCTCAGTAGCTCATGTCTTACGGTAGCATCTACCAACTGATCTATTCTTGGGAGCGGAAAGCTGTCCTTCGGGCAGGCCTTGTTCAAATCTATAAAGTCTACACACATTCTCCACTGATTGTTTTTCTTCTTCACTAATACCACATTAGCTACCCATTGCGGGTACTAGACCTCTCTTATAGACCCTGCAGTAAAGACCTTTTCTACTTCTTTCTGGATGGCTGCACTTCTGTCCGGGTTAAACAGTCTTCTTTTTTGTATGACCGGTCAGGAATCAGGATTAACAGCCCAAGTAATGAGATATTACTCTTGCATCTATTCTCGGTATATCTTTGTGGCTCCAAGCGAATATATCTTTGTATTCTCTCAGCAACCTGGTTATGCTTGCTTTGACTACTTTTTGTAAGTTAGCGCCTATCTTGACAACCCTGGTTGGTTCGTTATCATCCAAGACTACATCTTCAGTTGGTTCATCCTTTTTGTCTTCGGGCCCTTCTCTTGTGTCCAACTCAAATTCTTCTAGTGCTTCATCTTGGTCATTTGATTTCCTCATGTCTTGCCCACTCGGCAAGATTGTGCATACTTGGTGTCCCTTTTTACTTTCTCTGTCTCTGTAAACTGACAAGTTTGCTCTCCGTGCCATCTCTTGCGAACCTTTCACCGAACCTACACTGAATTTTGTCGGGAATTTCATCATGAGGGCATAGGTAGCTATTACTGCTTTGGTTTTATTCAAGAATGGTCGTCCTAGCAGTGTGTTGTAAGGCCAATTTTCCGTATCTACCACTACGAAATCAAGCAGCACCGTTTTCTGACAAGGGACACTTCCAACTTTAACGGACAATTTTACAGTACCTAGAGACCTCACTTCTACCCCACCAAAACCTCGTAGTGGAGTATGAAAGGGCTGTAAATCCTTCCGGTCCAGTCTCAACTGGTTGTAAACTTTGGCGCTCAGTATGTCTGCCAAACTCCCATTATCGATCAGAATTCGATGGACTTCTCTATGACCAACCCTGGCGCTGATTACTAAAGCGTCGTTTGGTCTGACGTCTATGCCATGCGAGTCAGCTTCTGTAAAAATTATCGAATCCCAACCATCTTTGATTCTCTTCTGGTCGGGCTCAATAGAATTGATATCCAGGTCCCTTCGCGCTTCCATTGCTTCACGAATCTCCAAGGTTCTTTTCCTGTTGCTTTTTTCGGTTGATGGTCCTCCAAAGATAGTGTTTATCGCCCCCTCATCTTCGAGCCTCTTCAGACTTAATTTTCTCCGACTGTTTTGACGGCTGTCTTGCTGCTCATCCACCCTCTCTGCCTTTTTCTGGACAATGTCTTTTAAGTGACCTTCCCGAATAAGGGTTTCGATATGATCCCTGAGCTGAAAACACTTTGAAGTCTCATGCCCGTTCTTTTTGTGGAATCGGCAATATTTGGTCGTATCCTTCCGAGCATAGAATGACTGCCTAGGTGGTTCCTTAGACATGTTCTTTTCTTCCAGGATTGCAAGTACTTCTTCCTGAGTTTTCTTCAATGGGGTGTAGTTCGTATAGTCGCCTCGGAACCTTTGGTAGGGCTTGTCGGCCTTCGAATAGTTATACTTACGCCCATCCCAACCGTCCGAGGTTTTGCTTTTCTGCTTGTCCCCCTTTTGGTTGGGGGTTTTGGACGCACTGTCCTTGGTTTTTAAAACCTCTGGCCGTCCTCCATGTACGAAATAACCACCCGTTGCAATTTCCTCTTCTTCGGCTAAGGTAAAACCTCCAGCCATGTCCATCATATCCGCATAACTGGTCAATCGTGCTCTTCTTAAATCGAACGAGAGCTGTCCATTCTGTAAGTTGTTAATAAATGTTGCCACTATGGCTTCATCATTAGCGCTCCTGATCTCTGATACTGCCTGACCAAACCTTCCCAAATATTTTTTGAGTGACTCCTCTTTCCCTTGCTTAAGTTGGGATAGGTAAGCCACTGACTTCTTTCTGTGCACGTTTCCAAGGAACTGTAGGGAGAATGCTTTGCTCAGCTCATTGAAACTGCTCATGCTTATTGCTGGTAATCAGCGAACCATCTGGAACCCAAATCCCCGAGCGTTTGTGGGAAATTCAAACATAACAAGGCGTCGTTATTGGCATGCTGAGCCATGGCACTTTTGTATCTTCTGACATGCTCCTTTGGATCTGTGTCTTTCTTAAACTGCTCCACGTGCGACATTCTAAATCTCTCTGGGAATGGCATGCGAAGAACTTCATTGGCGAAAGGACTGCCCAATTCATCATCCGATAGCTCATTCCGCCCATATCGTCTGACTAGTGCATCCATTTGTCGACGGTTATTTTGGATTTCCTTGGTCAAACTCTGTATGAGTATGTCCATGTCGCCTTCTGGCTCTCCCATGGCATCGAAACTTTGATTGACAACCAACCTTTGTCCTTGATTATCAAACTTTTGCTTCTAAGGTTTACGATTTAGGCCATGCAGTCGAATAATGCTTCTTTGGCGCTTTCGAGGAGCGTACTGATCGCTGCCACCAGAGGATGGGGATCGATCCCTTCGGTGGTCCTCTCGCCCAAATCGGCCTGTATCTTGCTTGGCTAGCCCGAAGTGATATTTCCTACGTGGGTACCTGTCTTCCTTGGGCTCTCTGCCATCTTGGGCCTGTTCTCTTCTTCCTTCTCATCTCTTTTAGATTCATCCATTGAATTTGAAAGGATGGTGGTTAACCTCTCTCTCTCTCTCTCTGATCTCTTCAACTAATAAGGATTCAACGTCAATGGAAGCTTTGATTAATCTAAAAGGAAAATGTTTAATTTGGACTGCAAGTGGAAGACAAAAACTTACTACATCATATATTTTAGCTTGTTGCTTGTATTTTTGTTGGGTGAAGGTGACATAAATGTAGACAGAGGAAATATTAAGAGTTGAAAAGATTTTAATTTATGGAAGGGTAGTATGGACATACTACGTCAATTAAGTTGTTCACTTATCATACATCCAAGAGCAAATTACACCGAACTGTATGAGATTTGCTCTTTTACATGCAAAAACAATTTTTATCGTTAGTTAATTGACACTCATCTTTTTTACCGTTAGTCAAACTTGATCAAACTTAATCATTGACCAAATTTGCTATGAATTAAATTTTGGATCCCACATGTTGTTAATAATAATAATAATAATAAAATAATGGATGGATTAATAAGGCACTTCACAATTCACATGCACTCAACTGTAACTCGATTGTTTGGCGTCGGGATTATTGTAATACTGTAAAAGAAAAAAAGGGATTAATTGCATAAACATATCCTGATTTTATCTCTTTTTGTAAACTTTCAAAAAGATACTTGAAATTAACACAAATTATCCTACTGTTAACAATTCTAACGGTTCAATTAGGTTGGTGTATGAATGTACAAAAATGCCCCTGTCAAATAATTTATTATATATTTTATATTTTATTATTTAATATTATTATATATATATTATATATTTAATTATTTGATATTATTATATATTAATATATAATATTATAATATATTTTGTTATATATAAGAGGGGTACTTTGGTCATTTGAACATCTTGTCCTGTCCTATCCCAGTCATACCAAACGCATAATAGTACAGTACTACAGTCCACAGTTCTGTCCCGGGCATTTCAAACACAATGCAAAACAACATGTCCCGTCCCGTCCCACCTTGTCCCTTCATTAATATGCCTTGTCATTTTATTAAGCTATTCACTGTAGCTAGAGATGCACATTTCCCCCCGGGGCCCCAATTTTCCCCGTCCCCATCCCCATTTGGGGATTTTTTTTGGGGGAAAAATGGGGAAATGGGGGGGGATGGGGATGGGGGGACCCCTCCCCATCCCCATTTCCCCATTTTCCCCACAATTATGTTGAAATGGGGATGGGGATGGGGGAGGTCCCCCCATCCCCATTTCCCCATTTCCCCCAATTATATATAATAATATAAATATAATTATAATATATATATTTTATTTTTTTTTTATTCTTTGAAAACCTAACTCCCTAACCCTAAGTAAATATACAATTTTACTCATTTTAACTTCAAGACCTAAAACCTAAAACCTAAAGTTGCTCTCATTTTCTCAACAATTAGTAGTTATTGTAATGAACTTGGAAATTTTAAAACACTTTATTTTGTATTTGTAATGCACTAATGAATTTTATTTTATATTTGCAATAGAATGTTTGATTTTTCAGTTTAATTTTTATTCAAATGGGGAAATGGGGGAACGAGGGAAACAGGGGAACGGGGAAACGGGGAAAAACGGGAAAAATGGGGAATTGTGGATGGGGATGGGGATGGGGATGGGGATGGGGATGGATGTAGGTCCCCCCAAAATTCCCCATCCCCATTTTCCTCAAATGGGGAAATGGGGAGGGATGGGGGAAGGGTCTAGGTAGTGGGGATGGGGATGGGGGTACCTATATCCATCCCCATTCCCCAAACGTGCATCTCTAATTGTAGCCACATGTTTGGTTTACCATATATTCCACAACTCATTAGAAATCTCATATTCTCATATACCATTCGTATGTTCTAATATATGATTTAAATAATTAGAAAAGTATTTTCATTATATATATATGATCAAAACTATGTAAATACCAATTCGTCTTTTCATTTTAAAATTTTACATATGCAATAATAATAATAATAATAATAATAGTAATAATAATAATAATAATAATATCTTTGGAGGAAAAGTATATATATACATTATGGTCAACCATCGACAACCGTCATATATATATTCGAACCTAAGATATTTACCGGTTGGATATGCATTATTATTATGAAACTATTGTTATTTTGCATATTTATATAGAATTTTATTAAACGAAATTACATAAAATAATACAATTTTTCCAAGCCATTATTACATACACTCTATTACCCAAAACAGCCTCCCCTATTGCACACTTGCATAAGTTGTCATCTAACATACTTGTAACTGTGTTGGTTGTTAAAGATCAAATTCGCCCAGGATGGATTATAGTTAATTACTTATATAAATTCCTTACATGGTTTCCTCCAATATCTTAACAATTAATAAATATATCATCAAAGATTTTCTAAATTTTCGTATTGATAGTGAGATAATTATATTTATATAATAATTAATAAATATATCCTTACCGATTTCCCCACATTTTCGTAATGATATTGAGAGAATTATATTAGATAGTGAGATGAGTACTGTGTGATTAATGATGAGTTCATGATCATTGTGTGATTTTGGAAGGTTGGAAATAAAAAAATACTGAAAAATTTATTTCTCCAAAAAGGTCATGATATTGTGTAGAGTAGTTATTTTTATTTTGGACTTGATATTGCGTAGTTATTAAACTTTGATAATTTGCATATCAATTATATATGTTTATTTTTGTGTTTAATGGAAATTTATTTTTATCACCGTCCAATATGGCTTAGTGGTAAATGATAATCCTTACAATATACCGGCTTTGAATCACCGCACACATATAGTGTATCATTAAAAAAAAAAATGAAAATTTATTTCTATGCATTCATGTGCATTTCATTATAGTGTATCATTAAAAAAAAATGAAAATTTATTTCTATGCATTCATGTGCATTTCATTTATAACTTATAAGACACATCGTCTCTTTTAATATAAAGTGGTAGTGCATGTATTTTTTCACATTAGTGGTAGGGTACTGGGTTCGAATCACATCTTACAAATATGTAACGAGTAATCTTTCCGATTTTGTGGAAGTAGATATTTTTTATTATGAGAGTAAATATCTAAATCGTATATATACCGTTTGATGTACGACCATGAGGCAAAGATCTATCTACCAAATTAAAACTAGAATGAAACTAATAATGGAGTAGTAATTAATAAGTATTGCCATTTGTGAGTCCTTTTCTCATTGAAGCTCTTGAAAATATATGGTTAATTTCAAAAGCTCGTCCTTTGTGCAGTTGTAGCAGTACTCTATTACACATTAGCGAATAAGCTATAGGTCCTGGCATCAAGAATTATTTGTCTAACCGAAGCCACTGCACCAACTACCACCAACCCTGAGGAAACTACTGCTATCAATGTGTTTCCCCAAAACACTATGCTCTGTTTGGATGGCTTGAAAGTCACATTGTAGAAAACCATTGGCAAAATGAAATCTAAAGGAATGCATCCGAACGCTCCAAAAATCGCCATGATGTCTCCGAAAAACGGTAGCATTGTCGCAAGTGTTGTGGCAGTGATCACCGAGAGTGACCGGAAAATTAGCCGTGGTAAGATGTTCCGAGTAGAGAATTGATCCATTTTGGGGTTTGCAAACCATTTTTCAAACAATTCATTTGTTGGTTGCAAGTAAATCTGCAGTAATACTATGGTGAGAATACAATAGTTGTACAAAAATAAATAAACAATAATGACAGTAATAAATCCACTCATAGCTCAAGTGGTTGTGCACTTCTCCTTCACATATGTAATAAGGGTTTGAATTTCATTTTTATCTATAAAATCACAAAGTGGAGGGAGACTCGAGTCATACTTATAGCGGTTGATCTTGTTAGGTCCCGACAAATGTCGATCTGACCCAATTGGTGAATAACTTTTCAAATGATCTAAATGAAGGAGGTCTTACTTACCAGAGTGATAGCAACCAATTGCATAAGAGTGAAGATGTTGGTCATCAAGAGAAACCAGGTGGGCAGCAAAGGCTTTTCATCACCCATAAAATTGTAAAGAATTGTTCCCTTAGATTGATTTCCAAATGCCCAATAGCCAGAAATTGCAACACTGAAAAATGTGGAGATTATGACACCATAACACATGCATAAGCCTTTCAACATCTTTCCCTTCACTGGTGCTGCTATAGTTGCCTGTGAAAAAGGACTCATTACTTCTCTATTTCGAAGTTCCATATTTTATTTATGTTCCTACTTCTTATGTCACGTACATTTCAATCATTGAATGCAATCCAACAATTAATACTGGTATTATTATTGTTATTTATTTTGATTGGGAGGTGGGATTCAAATTTAAAACCTCAACTTTGATAAAACGAGTGGTTAATTACCATCAGACAATATCTACGACTATGCAAATTCAACATATCTTTACGGTAATTAGATTAAAAAGTGGAAAACAAGTAGTTTAGAAGCGAAATAAAAGAAGTGATCATGAAGGAAATAAAACCTGAATTTCAGGGATGATTCCACTTGCAAATGTTGTTGCGATGATTGATATACCATTAAAAGCACCAAACACCTTATTTAATTGAGATCCATTCATGGAATAGTCCCTAAAAGGTGCATCCTTGGATTTTCCTGTAACATTAATTATTATTATAACTTTACGCATTAAATATTGCACATATATTATCATTTATCTCCGGATAATGCTTGGGTATTGACTGGTCAGTACCTAAGGTGCTGACCACACCACCCATTGCTTGCAACGTAACCCAAAGCAAGGAGAAACATGGAAAAAGCAAAAGAGTTTTGCCACGTGGCAACACCCCATTGAGTGGTTTGGTGTGGTCAGTATGGCTTGGGTACTGACCAGTCAGTACCCAGGCAATTTCTTTTATCTCCCGCTAAAACTTCATTATTTCTAAAACACATCACTTAAGGATCATGGTTTCTCATCATTTTTGCGTTAAATACGAATAGACTCAAAAAATATTTCATGATTTCTACACATTATCATGATTTCTCATCACTTAATTAGGAAGTAGTGTGAATGTGTGATTATAAATTAAGTAGTTTGATATTGTTGTTACGAATAATGTTATATGACCTAAATAATTAACCTAAATTTCAACCCAAATAATGTGTCAAGTAAGTTGTCATCACCGCACACAATATGAGACGATGTGATTAATGAAAAAACCATTTATCACATCATTTGAGTTGAAACTTAGACTAAATTTTTGGATTGTTTAGCATTAGTGTTGTTGTTAATTACCGATGTAGATGGAACCAGCAGTAACGCAAATGCTGTAGACGAGACAGAGAAGCAAGGAGACGAGGTTGATATGCCTTAGAGAGTGAAAAGATGGCGTTTGAGCTAGAATTAGAGGCACTATTGAGAATATTATTATGAATTGGTACAGCTGCATCCTTCCCTTCGGTTGGTACAGCAAGTAAATGAACTGCAAAAATTCAATTATGTACTAATAATGTTAGTTAGCATGTTTAAGTAGAGCTTTTAAAGGTCTTAGTTCTTTTACGGGTGAGTTTGGTATGAATTTCCAAATAGAGCTTATAGATTAGATATTTTATTAGTAGAGTTTTCAAAAATTTGCCAAACAACTAAAAAAGACCTCAAAATAGCTTTTATTATTAAAAAAATGTTTTTAGCCAAAAGAAAAGTCATACTAAACACACACTAATGTCCCGTTTGATTTTTTGTCTAAACACTAAACAGTGATGAATGTTACTGAAGATTGGACAGTGACTAAAAACTGAAAACTGAAAATTAAAAAACATGTTTGTTTTTTTTTACTAAAAACTGAATATAAGTGATAATTTTTTTTTTTTTTTTAAGTTATAAATATCTGAAAATAAATATTTTTATATCTATGCCCTTCTAATTATTATTTGTTGTATATTTACATTTTAATATATTACGGACAACTCTAACATATAAATTAACTATAAAATAAATTTATTTAGTTATTAATAATATTTTAAATTTATATTATTGTATAAAATCTAATAATTACTAAGCTCTTAGCTAACGACATTATAAAACTAATAAACTTTTATTTTTAGTCTTGCATATAGACAGATGGTAACAAAATGATCCACCGGGGAATATTGAGGGTCAACATCCTTACCAAAAGAAAATTCAATGAACAATTTATTCTTTAGGTTATTTGGAATAAACTTGGATAATTATATAATTAATAGATTTCATGAAAATAAATAAATAAATAAATAAACATTATAGAACAAATGGTTAGTTTTAGAAATATATTAAATTAGTGATGATAGTTTTGAAAGTAAAATGTTGTATTAAATTATACGGGATTTGTGTTAAGTGAAAAGTGAAATTTTTTCACTTTTCAAAACAAGTGGTTTTAGAGGTTCATTAATTGTTTTTAACACTTAAAAAAATCAAACAAAATAACTGATTGGAACACATTAAGGGTCAGTTTAGTATTGCTTTTGAGAAGTTAAAATCAACTTATTTTATAATTTTGACATAAAATAATGTTTGGTAACAGTTCCAAAAGTGATTAATTGATAATCTGACAAGTTTTGACAGTGATTTTGAAAAGTAGGTAGGGGTTACTTTTTAAAAGTGATTATGGAATAATTTATTTCAGCATTTAATGAATCTTTTAAAATATCATTATTATCGTTATGAAATCAAATTAAAATTATTTTTATATCTTATTTCATCTAAAAATTAAAGATTATAATTAAATATTGATTTGATTTATAAAATCTTTAAAAATATTTTTATTGTTCTTATGAATTTTTTTTCCAATTTAAATATTCTACTTAAATATTGATTTAATATAATATAATTAATATAAAAAAATGAAATAAAGTTCTAAAATCATGTCTATTTTAGTCATTGTAACTAATTTCAGCACTTTTGAAATAAAATTACCAAACATATGTATACTGCTTTTGAGCTATACAGTAGTTTTAAAAATATAATTAACCAAACATCTGCTGATTAACTTCACAGCTGATTATTCTTTCAGCATAGCTAACAGTAATTATTATAAAAGTTACAGCAATACCAAACTGGCCATAAGTACCATTCAGTGTTAATTTGAAAAATCAAACAGGGCATAAATGATAGGATTACTGGAATATTCAAAAAGATATTAAACGACAGGATTACCAAAATGCTTAAGAAGATAATAAATGATAGGGTTATATTATATATTTTAGATTTATTAAAAAATAAAATAAAAACTCAAAAAGATCCTTCAAAAAAAACCTGAAATTTGAGCCTATATAGTAGACGTAATCCTATTGAAGTGACAATTAAACGATAAAAAAAATAGAAATAAAATAAAAAGCTATTTTAACGGTTAAAGAAACTCTAGACGTAATCATATTGAAGTGACAATTAAACGATAAAAAAAATAGAAATAAAATAAAAAGCTTAACGGTTAAAGAAACTCTAGACGTAATCCTATTGAAGTGACAATTAAACGATAAAAAAAATAGAAATAAAATAAAAAGCTATTTTAACGGTTAAAGAAACTCTTCCAAATGGACGAGTTTTTGTAGAGTTTTTGAAAATCATATAGGACATGACATTATTCAATGTTAAATAATCGCTGACCTTTAGGCTCTGCCCTCCAAGAAGAGTACATCCAATAACTGCACCATAGCATATTGCAAATTGAAGTGGTCCTACAAAAAACATGCCCCATCCAGGTCCTGTAAAATCACATTGCACCTGGTTGGTTATTCAATTTCCAAGTGTTCGTTCACAAGAGGCCCAAGGCCCATATATATGTTGATGTAAGTAGCAGAGCAGTGACCTAAAATGTGCGTGGCCATGTCTCTGAAGCGAAGCAGACGTTTGCCCTGTTGAGCATGGTGTTCCAAGACAGCAGAGAGAAGATTGTATGCATAGAAAGTGACCAGAGCCGCCATTGCCACACACACTATTCCAGGAACCCAACCCAGCAAGGCCAGTGCAAATGGAAGACTGAATATCACTGGACCAACTATCGATGTTGTCAAATGGTATCCACAGTGCACCCATGACCCTACAAACCACCATTTACAATACCCAATTCTTACAATCATATATATATATATACATAGACACACATATACACTTTCATAATCCATTTATACCTTTTAAACAATCCAATTAAGAATTCATTAAACTTGGTGAATACCGATATGAATCACTTAACTAGTTATCCAGATCGCGTGACCAGTTGTTCAGGTTACGAGATAATTTACATTATCAAAATTATCAAGACCATCAACATAAACTTTGAATAAATTTTATCAGTACTCCACCCTATTAGATACAAATACAAATTTGAATATGCATGTGTGAGAGAGTTAATTAATTAGCACATGATTTCATCGTGATAATATATACAATGATCAAACAATAGTATTTAAGCTACGGTATGAACCTCGTGACTGGAGTACAAACAAAGCTCCCGCATCAAGTTCTTCCGGAGAATTGAGGAGGCCTCTTTCCTTATCAGCTGTGGATATATCCATGGCCATGGAGCTTGAAACCTGCACAGTTCCCATCTCTCTCTCTCTCTAATTATATTGACTAAGATATTATGAGTAAAAGGGATAAATACAAAAAGTGGGAGGTGGAGATGGTATGGAAAGTCAAAGTTGTGGGCTTGGTCAACTGGTCAACTGGTCATCTTATTCACCTCTTGAGGATTAATTATGCTTACATCAGACACTAGTATGTGGAAAGCTACTTCAATGTCTTCTAGTGTTAGCAGTTGAAATTTGAAAACTGTTTTGGGTCCTTTTAAGGAAAGTGCACGTACCATGCAACTATTGAGGAGTTTATGAGTTTTTTTTTAAAGTGTTTGTTTATATTTTCTGGAACTTTTTAGGGAAAAAAGTCAGTAACCGAAAGATTGATGCATCAATCATCATTCATGGATGTCACCAATAATGGCAAATTGGCAATGGAAATGGAAGTCAATTTGCTCTGCTGTATTCTATTTCAATTCATAAACTTTTTTAAATGTCACCATCTTTTTAGTATATTGCAACTTGCAAGTATCAAAGGTTCTTCCATGCATAATAAGGTAATTATTACCATAAGATACTAGACTAGTGACAATCATTGAAAAATATAAATTACGTACTTACAAACAGTTCTTACCTGATAATTTTCATCTAATTGTACTCTCGTAGATTCTACATAGCTCCAGTGTGCAATAGAACCTAATATATAAATGTTAAAAGAAAGGGTTTTGCTATTTACAACGGTGCCGCGACCCCGTAGTGTAAAAAATTGAAAAAATATGTGGGACCCATGTAATAAATACATGGGACTTGTATGTTTTTTTTTTTTTTTTTTTTTTGCACTACGGGGCACCGCCCTTGGTTGTATATATATTTACTCTAAATGAAATGCCTTATCAGTGACGATACATGCTCTTTCATAAAATTGGAGGATTTATTTTTTTTTTTTTTAATTAAGATTGACATGTATAACATATTTTGGTAGAATTATCGACATTAACTATTACTCCCCTACCGCTACAGGTTATCAGACAAGTTGGCATCTAGGACTAGAGAAAAACTTATGTGGAATGGTTTCACCGCCACATGGTGAGACCGATTCAATGAAATTGAGCCACATATAAAAGTGTTTATATTTCCAATCCAAAGTAAGTTAATGTTGATTAATTTCATTAGACGGTCTCACCATATGATGGTGAGAGGTTTAATTTCATTGGATTAGGCTCACCACGTGACAGTGGGTCCGTCCCACACAAGTTTTTCACCCAACGTGCTTTGATCACTTAAATGGCTCAGAGATTTGTATCTAAAAATGTGTTAAAAAAAAAATTAGGGTTCTTGGTCCTAACCGAATAATAAAAATTTATTCTTGCTTCGATTAATTTGGTTTCCTACATAAACTAAAGTGGGCAATCGTTCGAGATTAATGTAAATAATATTCATTGTTATTAGTTACACATTGGCAAATAAGCTGTATGTGTTGGCATCAAGAATTATTTGCCTAATAGAAGAAATTGCTCCCAACACCCCCAAAACTGTGAAAACTGTGGCTATCACTGTGTTTCCCCAAAAAAGGAGTCCCTTTTTGGATGGTTTAAAAGTAACATTGTAGAAAACCATAGGCA
This sequence comes from Acer campestre, assembly GCA_954870605.1. NCBI lineage: Eukaryota > Viridiplantae > Streptophyta > Magnoliopsida > Sapindales > Sapindaceae > Acer > Acer campestre. The sequence continues at coordinate 9,913,193 of OX940808.1, forward strand.
ATACAAAATCAAGAGGTATGCATCCAAATGCTCCTATCACTGCATTGATGTCCCCGAAAAACGGAAACATTGCCGCGATAAGCGTGGCTATGGCCACCGATAATGACCGGAAAAACAACCTTGGGATGACATTCCGTAGAGAAAATTGTTCAATTGTTGCGTCGGAAAACTTCTTTTCAAGGGCTTCATTTGTTGGTTGCAAGTAAACCTGCAATGTGAGCAATGCAATTTGTTGTAAATAAAATGAATGTGCAAGTGAATTTGATTTATGCCAAAACAAAAAAGGAGGAAAAAAAAAACTATATACTAAATAATTTTTTTTTAATTTTTTTATATTCCCACCTACAGTGGTGGCGGACATTGTTAGCTTAAATGAGTGTCGTTTACCACCAAACCACGTTAGACCGTAGTATATATACTCGATAATTGAAAGCTAACAAGCAATGTGAAAGAGAGAGAGAGAGAGAGACTGACCACACTAACAGCTGCTACTTGCAGGAGAGTGAAAACATTGGTCATCAAGAGAACCCAATTGGGCAAGAGAGGCTTGTGATAATCATCAACCATAAAATTTTGTAAAATTGTTCCCTTGGCCTGATTTCCAAATGCCCAATAACCAGATATTCCAACACTAAAAAATGTTGTCATTACAACTCCATAGCACACCAATAGTCCTTTCAACATTTTTCCCTTCACAGGTGCTGCTATAGTTGCCTGTAAACAGTAGTGAGAATTTTCAATTTTCAACTTTTTCTTCTTTAGTGTAGAAAGATATATATATTAACCTGTATCTCTGGAATAATTCCATTTCCATATGTGGTAGCGATGATCGAAATAGCATTCAAGGATCCGAAGATACGATTCCAACTGCTCCCATTAACAGAATAGTCCTTTGGAGGAGCCATCTTTGAATTTCCTGCATGAATTAAAATGGTGGGTTTAATTAGTATAAACTTTATAATATATATAATTCAATTATATATATTCTTGTGTAAATTTTTCTTACCAATGTATATGGAACCAGCAGTGGCACAAGCACTATAAGCAAGGCTAAGGATTAGAGAGGCCAAGTTGATATGCCTCAAGTTGTGAAAAGATGGAATTTGAGCCAACACGAGCTTTAGGACACCAAATATAATAACAAATTGGTAGAGCTGCATGCCTCTGCTTGTGTTGGACAGCATGTATATATTCTGCCCAAAGAAATATTGTCAACAACTATTGCTTTCTTATTTTTCTTTTATATATATAAACCTCATATGTGTATCACGACTCATTATAAATATTATCAGAATGAATAAATGTTCTTTATCTATAAGTCACAATGCACTTAAAGAATCATCTTTATGTCATGCATTGATGTCAAGAATGACTGAAAGACAAAAGCATGTGATTTTAAAAAATTCAAGATGTTCGCTCATCATATAATTGCAAGAATCTACCATATTTTATTATTTGAATTTGCAAAGAACATTTTGAAAATTATTGATAAAGAATGCTTATTCAGTTTGATAAAATCTTAGGTTCAGATTGACCACCGTAAGTGAAAAAAAAAAATTCAAACATAAATTAAGATAAAACTTGAGATCTAAAATTGAAATGCTAACATTAGGATGTGTTTAGGATGACTTTTTAAGTATATTTTCTGGAGTAGATTTTTTACAAGCACAACTTTTCACAATAAACCGTATGCTATTTGATATTCACTTCAAAAAACGCTTTTAAGTTAGTATTTTGTTTGATAAAATATCTCTAAAAGAGATTTTGTTGTTGAAAAGTACAAAAATAGACACTAATAAAATATTTGTAATAGAAAGGTATATTGTGAAATATAAAAAAATTCTTGGAGGGTAGGTGAGACTATTTATCTTTCTTTCAAAAAAAAGAAAAAAAAAAAAAAAAAAAAAAAAAGCTCAAAAAGAGTTTTCTAGGAAAAGTTCAAAATTTAGGCTTCTTCCAAAAGACATAAAATATCTTTTTTAGTTTTGCGAAACAACTAAAAAACCATAAATAAATAAAAAAAGCTTTAAAAAAAATAAAAAATAAAAAATAATTGACCACTGTAAAGGTCTTACCAAACACACACTTATTCGGAAACTGACCTTGAGACTCTGCCCTCCAAGAAGAATGCAAGCAATAACCGCACCGTAGCATAGCCCAAATTGGATAGGCCCTACGAAATATTTGCCCCATCCAGGCCCTACAAAATTAGGCCCATAACTCATCAAAACATCAATCCAGTACCCTCGATTTTATTATTGTTTAAAAATATTTGTAATTCAAAAAAAAAAAAAAAAAATTCAGCTCCTAATTTTTATCAAAAAATTGAATTATAAAAACATTTTCGAATGTTTCAAAAAAAAAAAAAAAAAAAAAAAATTTTACCTAAATGTGAATGAATTAATTGAGACATCTAACAATACGATCGACTAATATATACATATATGTTACGAACCTAAAACATCGGTTGCCATGTCCCGAAATCGAAGCTGACGATGTCCAAGGTGAGCATGGTGGTCCAAAACCAGTGAGAGAAGGTTATAGGAATAAAAAGTAACCATGGCCGCCACAGTGAGGCATACAACACCTGCAAACCACCCCAACAATGACAATGCCAATGGAAGACTCAAAAGTGCTGGAGCTACAATTGATGTTGTCAGGTGGTATCCACAATGCAACCATGATCCTGTCATTTATTTATATACATCAAAATTTTATTACTTATATATATATTATAAACTTAATTTTAAACAATTATAACATTTCTTAATAAATTTATTTGTAGTGTTATAAGAAAATACAAAAATACTTTTCAGAAATCAAAATAGCACAAATTTTTTTTTTTTTTTTTTTTTTTTTTTGGTTTCCCCTCAAATTACTTTATAGATTATTTATATTTTCAATCAGAAAAAAACTTTGGAATACATCGAAAATCCCCTCAATAATCAAAGAAACTTATCACCGCCTAATGTGTATCGATGATAAACGAGATTCGTTCAGCAATGATTTCAGGTTCAAGTCGTCACAGCAGAAAATTTAAGAAAAAATAAACTTGTTTTTTAATTACTTACCTCTGGATTTAAGAACAAAAAGTGCTCCTGCATCGAGCTGCTTTGGAAGGTGATTGCTTTCTTCTTCCTTCTCATCTCTTTTAGATTCATCCATTGAATTCGAAAGGATGGTGGTTAACCTCTCTCTCTCTCTCTCTCTCTGATCTCTTCAACTAATAAGGATTCAACGTCAATGGAAGCTTTGATTAATCTAAAAGGAAAATGTTTAATTTGGACTGCAAGTGGAAGACAAAAACTTACTACATCATATATTTTGGCTTGTTGCTTGTTATTTTCATTCGGTGAAGGTGACATAAATGTAGACAGAGGAAATATTAAGAATTGAAAAGATTTTAATTTATGGAAGGGTAGTATAGACATATTACGTCAATTAAGTTGGTCACTTGTCATACATCCAAGAGCTAATTACAAGAGCAAATTACACCGAACTGATTGAGATTTGCTCTTTTACATGCGAAAACAATTGTTATCCTTAGTTAATTGACATTCACCTTCTTTACTGTTGGTCAAACTTGATCAAATTTAACTATCAACTAAGTTTGCTATGAATTAAATTTTGGATCCCACATGTGATTAATAAAAAAATAATAATAATAATTGGATGGACTGATAAGGCACTTCACAATTCACATGCACTCAACTGTATCTCGACTGTTCGGTGTCGGGATTATTATAATACTGTAAAAAAAACGGATTAATTGTATAAAAATATCCTGATTTTATCTCTTTTTGTAAGAGTTCAAAAAGATACTTGAAATTAACACAAATTACCCTACTGTTAACCCTGTATCGTCAATTCTAACAGTTCAATTAGGTTGGTGTATGAATGTACAAAAATGCCCCTGTCAGGTCTCCAAGTGATGTGATCTGACATGTCGAAGACAATAATTCAATACCCATACATGATAGACCCCACATTATACAATGTATATCTGATACCCATAACATGCCTTAAAAAAAAAAAAAAAACAAAGACGATAATGTTGTAAATTCGGTGGCTTCCACCATGTTCAAGAAGAGGCACATGTCCAATGCATGTGACATGTGTTGGATGGTGAAAATTAAAGGGTGCAATATTTCAATAACTACCCCTCTCTTATTTGCCTATATATAGGTTGGTTTCGTTTGTAAATGGGTGGTAGCTCTCTCAATGTCAATAACACTTAACATATTCTCTCTCTCGTTCCTCTCTTACTTCAACTGATGTCTCCCATATTAGTTATTTAATATTTGTTATTTATTTCATCTCTTCTTCTATTATCTATCTCTCCCATCTCTCATCTATTCTTCAATTTTATTTAATTCACAACAGATAACAAATAATTTTAGACAAGATGATATTTGTGTTAATATTAGGCATCCTCATGACATTTTGTTAAAATGAATAAAATCAGGGTATATTTGGTTGGCTGGATATCAGCCCTTCTAGTAATTTTGGTTTTAAAAAAAAAAAAAAAAAAAAAAAAAAAAAAAAAAAAAAAAAAAAAAAAAACTTTAATGTCAGAGAAGAGAGGTTGCCCTAAATTGGAAGTTGCCCCAATTTTTTAGGATTTGAATCGAAAAAGGTTAATACGAAGTGGTTTCAAATTACTTCTGTAAAGTGTTGCAAAAGTCACTAGGCGTTAGTCGGGTGGTGAACCCCCGCCTAACGCTTAGCTCATCTAATTGGGGGCTAGGCAGCTAGCTAGAAGTCGGCTAGCAGCAGACCGAAATTTGTTATTTTATTTATTTATTTTTAAGTCAGCCTAGTCAGTCAATATTGAGCAGATGTTCATACTATTTCATATATTTTCATATATTAAACCTCAAAATGAAAATCAAATTCGAAAAAAACTCAATATTGACTATTGAGAACAACAAATTGAAGGTTGTTTCATCGACCAATTTTTTTTTTTTTTTTTAAATGAGTCATTTTGGAGGTTTCAATCTTTATTTTTATTTTTTATTTAAGTCAGCCTAGTTGGTCAATGACGATTAATAGCTGATTTTGACCGACTAAGGCCGACTAGGCTGTTTGCCACCTAGTCACAATGATTTCTTGGAAGTCGAGGCGGGGGGCCGCCAACTAAGAACTAGGCGGCGCCTAGTCGGGGGCTTTTGCAACACTGGTTGCCATGAGAAGAGAATCATAAATTCTTGTTCAGAGAATTAGGGTTTATGTGATGCAATAAGGATCGACAGTTTTTATATATAAGTTTGTATTCAGAAGAGGTAGTTTCGGTACACTAACTATTTTTTTTGGAAAATTGCATTAGTAATCACTAACTTTAGGTGAAATTATACCTTTAGATAGAAGATCATTTTATTGTACAAACCTCTAATGAATTTCATTGATCATAGTTAGGACTAACTGTTGCCCATTGAAAAGCCACATTTACCCCTAACCTTCTATCTGAAAAATCACATTTACCCCTACCCTATCATTTTTTAAAATATAAATTTATAATATAATTATAAATAAATAAAAATAGAATTAGAAAAAAAGATGGATCTCTACCGTAATCAAATTTTATTTAAAAAAAAAAAAACATAATAAAAAATGAAAAAATAAAAAGAAATCTGACGTTTAGGTATCTAACGCTATGTTTGGAAAAAGGGAGGGAGAGTATAAGGGATGAATGAGTTAAGAGGGAGAGAGAGTAGGAGGGATGGAAATGATAACATATTTCCTTCATGTTGTTTGGTATTAAAAAGAGGGTTGAATGGATGAATTGATATATAATTTGTAAAATTACTATATTACCCTTTAAAAAATTGGAGGGCATTATAGGCATTCCCCTCCAATCCTCTCTCCCTCATTTCTCATTCGCCCATCATTGGGTGGATTCATTTTGATGGGCCGGATGGATGGTCTTTCCCTCCTTTTCTCTTCTCCTCTCCTCCCTCTTATCCCTCCAACACTCTCCCTCCCTCTATCTCTCCATCTTACCAAACAAAGTGTAAGAGAAGTGTGTTTAGGTATTGAAGAGAGATGATTTGGAATATCATCATCATTGAAGTCATTTTAGATCAAACCGATTTGAAAATTTGCGTTAGGCAATTAAAAAAAATAATAATACTGCTTCACCCCCATTGAGTCCAATTTAGAGGTGGGTTTTTCTCTCGGTACTTATGTTTGTGTCTAAGGGGTCGTTTGTTTTTTGTCTGAAGACTGAATAATCCTGAATTTTACTAAAGACTGAAACCTGTATCTGAATGACATGTTTGTTTTTTTTTTCCTCACATCTGAATGTACTGTCAACATGTTTGTTTTTTACAAATAAAATTGTTTGAAAAGAAGTAATTTTACATCTATACCCATGTTAAACAATTATACATATAATATAGAATTTAAAAAATCCAAAAATAATAATTATGTATGAACACATATGATCATGATCTTCTTCTTCGATTACAAATAAACTTTATTTTTACTAAGAAAAGAAAAGGTTTTTTTTTTTTTTTTAAAAAAAAAAAAAAACAAAAACAAAAGGTGGGAGCTAGAAAACTTACACAAAACACTCTAAAAAAATAATATATAAATACATCACCCTAATATCATAATAAAGTATTGATATTAAATACCAGTATGAGAAGGGATTAGGGTTTTTTATTTTATTTTATTTATTTTATTTATTTTTAAAGCTATTTAAAATAAACAATATATTAAAATAAAGATTTATATACAATATATAATTATGATGAAATTGAAAATATGTTATATATGGAGGATAGTATCGGAAGAAAATTTTTTAGATTGCATTTAATGCAATTTAATGATTTACAATTAAGTGAAAAGTCATGATTTTTTACTTTTTATTTTAAGTTGTTTTTTAGTATTTTTAAGTTATTTGACCACTTAAAAAAACAAACAAAACAACTTAATAATTATGATTCAGACCCATTAAATCTTAAGTGGAAAAAACAAACGACTCCTAAATAAAATTGATGAGTTAATCAGAAAGATAGAAGTTCGGGATTATTATTATTATTTTATGGCATCATCTAAATTAAAAATGTAGGGTCATTTTATAAATATCATTAAGGTAAACTTGTATCTTAAATTTTAACGTGACAATTCAAATTTATATTGAGCGGTCATTCGGTCACGTCCACGTCCAATAGCATTCCACCCTCCACCAAAAACCAATATAACAAATATATAAAAGAAGTAAATATGAAACTGTGAAACCATCTCCTTCCTTGATTTAAAATTAAAATAAATATTTTGATTTTGTTCCATTTTCATGAACCAATTGAAATCCATCTTCTATTTTCTTCGACGAAGATGAATGAATCCTATAACCACTTTATTATTTAATTTTATATTTACATTTTGGATATTTATTAATAACTTCTTTTTTTTGAGCTTATCTTTTTCTTAAAACTATTTTATTATTAAATTTTAGATTTTTGTTTGAATGTAAAAAATAGATTGTCCAATTTAAAATTTTAATTTGATAAATGGAAAATTTTTAATGGAAAACTAAAATGGTATATTTTCAAGAGAGAAAACCATAAATAGTCATTTGAATTATTAAACTTTTGTTATTAACCACTTTTGAAATTTTAATTGTTAATAGCCACTTTTTAAAAATAATTTCAGTGTATGTCCATAAATTACCAGAGTACCCCTGAAAATAGTTTTATTTTAAATCTAGAAGCAAACTTGAAATCATGGATAAATATGTCCAAACTTGAAATCAGGCATAAATTGAAATATCAAAACTTGAAATCATGCATAAAATTAAAATGTCCAAACTTGAAATCTAGACTAAATTGAAATTAGGCTAAGTTTTTTTTTTTTTTTTTTTTTTTTTTTTTTTTTTTTTTCCTTCCCTTTTGTTCTTCGTCTTCTTCTTCCCTAAATTCAAATTAGGTTTAGGTTTAGGTTTAGGTTTTTGTTTTGCAGGCCAACCCCTATCGCCGGTCGTGAAGCCGTCGGTCGTCCATTGCCGTCGTGAAGCTGGTCGCTAGTCGCCCAACCCCCATCGCCGGTCGTGAAGCGCTGAAGGTCGCTGTCGTGAAGCCGTGAGGGTCGTTAAGGTCGTTGGTAGCTGGTCCGTGAAGGTCGTGCGACCTCGGCGACGACGTCAGGCGGTGGATGACGCAGTCCGAAGATGGGCGACGGCACCGAGAGGAGAAAAGAAAGAGGAGAGAGAGAGAGAGAGAGAGAGAGAGAGAGAGTATTTTGGGGAGGCTTTTATATGAGGGTTTTTCAGTAATTTCTTAAAAAAGTGGTTATTAATAAATAAAAATTCGTTTGTGGTTAAAAACAAATTTCTTATAATATATGCGGTCAGTTTTGACAATTTTCACTATTTTATTCAAACATAAGAGATAGTTTTTGTATTTTATGAAAGTACAAGGATTATTTTGGAAACGAATTGCAAACAATGGGAAAAAAAATTGTATTTCATGAAATCATAGAGATGTTTTTGTAATTTCCCCTATGTATATAAAATCCTCTTCTTTATAGACCCGTTGCATAAACTGTCTCCAAAGTCCAAACTCGACAGGCTTGAAAATTTGACAACCGCCGTCTCACTTCACTTGTATCAAAACCTAATCTTTCTCTGTAATTCAACTGTACACATACTATACACGCATACTAATCATCTCTTAGTAGTTGAAATGGTGAAAGGAGAGGATGCAATTAGGAGGAGGCAGAACAAGACCAAGAGAAAGAAATTACAGAAAAAAGAATCATCTACTAATGTCACTGCTCGTGTCGCCGCCATTATCGCCTCCAAGCAGCGCCGCAAGGCCGGCAAACGCCGCCAATGTTTGGTATTTTTCGGTTTCCTATAAATCCCATCTTTGATTCTTTTTTGTTTTATGTGTTTTTGTATAGGATTTGGTTTTGCGGATGACATTTGGATTACTTTAGTGAGTAGAAGAATATTAGAATTTTTTTTTGTGAAGACAAAGATATGGGTATTTGATGTTGTATAGATTAAAAGAGTTATTTTTGGACACAACAATTTTTTTTGTTGTTGTTTGTTATGAGGTAGCCTTACAGATTTTTGTTAATTTAATCCTTTGTTCATTGAGGGAAATTTGATTATCATATGATGCGGTATAGCTGTACAGTAGCTTGTTAGAGAATGCAAATAGCTATTGGGCAAAAGCATCTTTTGAAGATTTCATGTTGTGTTAATAGTATTGAAGCAATAGGTTTCTTTAGGAATTAAAGTCATTGAATCCTTGAATATTTATAGTTAACTTTGAATCTTAGTCTCTCTTTTTTCACGTTTTTATGATCATATAGTGAAGTTTGGACTTTGGACTATGGTTCATGGATAGTATGTAAGTGGCCTTTATGCTTTTGATTTATGAAGCAAGAGTAAGGACACTGATTGAAAGAACTTTTTGCATTTGAAAAAGTAAATAAGACTTTGGTAGTGAAAATTTGGGTTGGTTTATTTTGTAGTTTTACAAGATTTCTATTGTTTTTCAATGATCTTATTAACACTCAAAATCAGGGGTCATCCCGCTTTTCTCCTTACATAACATATGTCTTTGCAAGTGACATAACATATTTGATTTCATCTTTACATTACAGGGGATGTGTTTTAGTCTTCCTACCCCTGATGATCCCTTCAACGACAGACATGGTAAAAAAGAATTTCAAATAAAGGAAACCAAGAAGCCAATGTCTTTCAAAGATAAGAAGGAATTTGTTAAGGGCAAGAGTGCTGTTTTAAAGAAAGGTACTGAAAATGAGCGGGAAAAATCGCGTACATTTATGGATCTGAAGGAGAAGAGAAGCTCTCTTAACTTAGAAGGAACAGAGCTTCCGGTGAATGGGAAGCTTGCTGTCAATGACCATCAAGAACAGGCCTGTGAATATTTTGATCGTCCATCAAAGTTCCTTATATTGTGTTTGAATGCCATAGAGAATGCATTGTGTCATAATGGTACTTACAATGTTGAGGAGAAAAAGCCTTTGTTTGTCAACCATTGGGGGATTGAGTTTTGGAAATGTTTTTCATCTGGAAGGGATATAATCGAGACAAGTGGTTCTTCTTCTACTGTAGAGCATATTGCATGGATGGTTTCTACTGCTGCAGATAGTATTGCGAGGAATGAAAAAGAAGGTCTTTCATTTACCAGCCCCTTCCTTTTATTCCTTGTACCATCTCAAGAAAAAGCTGCCAAGGTTTGTATGCTACATCTTTTAATAGCATTGTCATTCTCTGGTGTTTATTGCAATTGATTTGGGAACCTTTTAGTGTTGGCATATAATGCTTCCGTTGAGTGGAGTTTTAATTTATTGACAAGTTACTGGAAAAAGAATATATACCTTTGTGCTTTGATGTGGTACTAGGACATACTTAATCTATATGGTTGTTTAATGTTTGCCCTCAATCATTCTCAGGTACGTTCAGTGTGCAAGCCTTTGAAGACTCTTGGAATACATACAGTTAGTCTGCACCCTGGTGCCCCCGTAGATCATCAGATTAATGGGTAATTAAACTCTGAAACTGTAACAGTAGTTAGTAGACAAGCTTGGCTAATCATCATGTCCTTTGTTGTTGTGTCACACACTCACGCTCACACATTTGACCTACTTGTATGACAAGTGACCCTCTCTTTTTTATCACCCCCTATAACAAATACTAGCTTGGTAAGAAAATAACTATTTTTTTTTTCTTGGGCATTATTTGGCCAAGAATGCTGAAGATCACTGCAATGAAGATGGGGTTGATGCAACTTTATTGATGGTTCACCATTAATTGGCATGCTTTTTTCCCTGCTTGAAATGATTTACATTTAAGTTTTATTTTATTCTTTCCAGTTCTAATTGGAAATTCACTGTCTTGTGTAGTTTGAAGAGTTGTGAGCCTGAGTTTCTTGTTTCCACGCCAGAGAGACTTCTTGAGCTTGTTTCCTTGAAGGCTGTTGATATATCTGGGGTTTCCTTGCTGGTATTTTTTTAACATTTTTATATATTCTGGAAAACAAATGCAAGTTGGTCATAATTTATTCTCGTTCATTTTTTTCCTTCATCCCTGGTTATTTATTTTTATTTTTTATTTTTTTATTACAATAAATATAAACCATATCCCTCTCACCCTAGAGTGTGTGGAATTTGAATCGAAGACCTTTTGTACAACGATTAGATTCCTTACCAACTATGGTAAGTTACTAGTTAGTACCTATGCTATCCTGGTTATAAATTTGGAGAACTTGCAAATATCATTGTATGAATATTGAATGACAATGTTAAAGTAAATAATCATAAATTATGAATAATTTAACTGACATTTTTTTGTGTACTGTATAAATATAATTAATTGTTTTTCTTTGGTTAATTTCTTTTTTATAAAGGAATGTTTAGTTGGGTGCTTTCCTTTCCTGATGCGTTTTAAAAACTGACATGTATGGCCTATTATTCCATAAATTCGGATTGCCTTGTTGACTGTTTGAAATCGAAATGTCAAATTTATGTCATATGTTTAACAGCCATATGTTTTTTAAACACCAAGCAGGGATTGTGTGTATCGGCTTTGTGCTATGATCAATGCACTTTGTTTCCGAAAGAGTTCCTTGCAAAATCAATGCATGGAAGATGGGCAGTTGTGTTTCAATTTCCACTATTGAAATTTTCAACAATCATCTTCTTCACACCTCAGTTTTTATCATAAGAGTATATTTGTTAAAAATGGAAATAGATGGGTACTGGCATTCGTGCTTTGTGGTTATTGCCAGTTCTTATTATCTTTTTCCTGTAACTTGGTGCATTTTTGTCACTGTTGCTTGTTTTGTTGCTACATGAGAATGTTCACCAAGTATTTTGAAGTCATAGACGAAGAACTTTTCAATTTATCTAGGAAACCTGATTCTGATATTTCTTGTTTGAGATTTTTTGGAATGCTTGAATGTTATCTAGGCTTGCTTCAAGTAAATTTAATTGTAATTTTTAGATTTTTCTTTTCTTTCTTATTTGTTTTTTTGACAATCGAATAGGTTGTTGATGGACTGGAGGCTCTATGCCAAGGTGGTTATCTTGCTGATGTAAATTCCATTAGGCAGTCTATTTCTGGGAGACCCCGCACTGTGGTTTTCAATGATTGCATTAATTATGCCTCTGTTCCAGCAATGCAAAATCTTTTGATCGGATCAATATGTAGATTATCTCTTAATGATTCCGTGGCCAGCCAAAGTGCTTGCATCCTCCAATCTGTTAATGTGTGTGCCTCAGAGGAGGAAAAATTATTGAAGGTACGTACATTGATATGTGTAAGCACTTTCTACTGCAGGAGCTTAAGTTGTGAACCACATTTTAGTACCTGAAACTACGATAAATTTGTATTGCTCTTACTTTTGTAGTTTTGTTTCATTGGTTGGCAATGTTGGATATGACAATTGGTCCTTACAGTAGTATGGTCATCATCTGATGATTAATTTCTTACTTAATTTTATCAGATGAAACCTTATCAAAACGCTCTTCTCATTGCCCGTTGGACATTAAAAAATTAAACTAAATAAAATTTTATTTGCTGAAAAAATCTATGGTGGGTGACTGTTCTGTTATGAGGGTAGCCTTTTTTTATTTATTTATTTATTTATTTTATTATTATTATTATTATTATTATTATTTTATCTATTTATCTGATCTGATCATCATAACCATATTATTGACTGCCAGTAAATGCCTTTGACCTCAGGGCATCCAAGTTTTGGATAATGCTTATGGAAATAGTCACTGTTCTCAGCCTGTAAAGGTGCTATATGTCGTTGGAAAAGATGGAAAGTTTCAAAAATTAGTATCTGCCCTTAGCTTGAAGGGTTATTCCATCTCGACTGGCTCAAAATGTATTCTTTCAAAAGTTAAGAACAGGTAAACCTGCAACTCTTTTTGGTTATTTATGTTTGTTTCTGTCATAATATTATCCCATTTTAGCTATTATACAGGATGAGGACATGGCAGTCTGGCACCTGAATAGTTGCTCAGTACTACATGCTGTAGTCCATTTGGTTTTTATTCTCAATTTTATTTTTTTTCAGTTTGGATACCGACGGAATAAAGAGACCTACAGTCTCGATGGTTGACAAGGATCACATTGATACTACTGGGTTAGGGGAATATGAAGTTGTGATAATCCCAGATTTTGTTCTCTCAATAGAGAATTACGTTCAAATTCTGACGAAGATGGCCCGTCACACTGTCAAAGGTGTATTGCATAGCTTCTTTACAAAAGGAGATGATTCACCACATGCAGGGAAATTGATTGAAATCCTTGAACAGTGTGGGCAAGCTGTGCCTAAAGCTCTAAGAGACTTATCCGTCACTTCAACTACGTTGGAATCATGAAGTTTTGAATTTGCTTGTTCAATTATTAGAGCACCCCTTTTTTGCAGATCTAAGATTCTCTTTCTGCATTCGCCAACAGGGCGCCTACGAAGAGGATCATCAGATTGCCAACCATGATGAATTTGAAGAATGAGAGCTTTGATTGAAGGTTAAGGGAACATAAAGCTACAATCATTGGAAATGAAAAATCAAAATTTTGTCTTCTGTTTTTAGAATATTTCCTTTGTTGGTGGTGTCATTTCTTGAAGAATGAGTTTTGGGTTTCTGGCATTTTTTTGTTGTTGTTGTAAATACAATTATTTGTTCCACATTCATGTTTCAAAAAATGCAATATGCTGTCACACACAATATTTTATGGTCAATGCATTGCAGAATCTAGAATGGAAGTATTTATTAATTTATGCAGGATTTGTGGCAAGTGGCAACACTTATAAGGGTTCTTTTGGTAATTTTTTATATATATATTTTTATCAATTTTTATTTGAATATGTGAAATTGATTTATATGTTTTTTGAAGCTTTTGAAAATGCCACTGGCATCAATAATTGAGAACAATATATTTTTAAAAATTATTAATATTAATATAATGCGCATTGGTTGAAATTGTTTTGAAATATATTTTTAACATATCGTAAGATTAAAACTACTATTATGTGTTAGATTAAAAGTACTATTATATTTTGCCATATATATATATGATTAATGTCTTTTAATGTTGTTTAATCTTAAAAAAATGTAGGCTATTTAATAATTAAAAAAAGAACAAATATAATTCATATTATGGCAAATCTTGCACAATTTTTACTCCAATGAACAGTGTCATACAATATATTGCATGATACTGTTCAATTGGCGTAACTTTTGTGCAAAATTTTCTTTTTTAAATTTTTATTTATTTATTGTAAATTGGGTTTTGATTGGTTGAAGATGAGTATTTGTTGACAAATAATAATAATAATAATAATAAAAGAATAGTGTAAGATTTGGTGCAATAGGTTTAGAGTCCATTTTTGCTCACCCCCCTTAAAGGGGGGTAAGCATTACCCCCCTCCCATACACATGACATATGTCTATGGAGGGGTAAAATTGTCTAAAAATTTACTCCTCTATGACACATGTCATCCATGCAAGAGGGGGGTAATGGTTACCTCCCTTGGAGGGGAGTGAGCAAAAATGTTTTCATAGGTTTAAGACGGAATAGTGAAATAGCGTGAAAATTACACTATTTTAATATAAAAGTTGCAGTAAAAACACTATTTGGATCGGAGATGGTCTAACAAAACAAGTCTCACATGTCGCTAATCCAATTAGTAAAAACGGAAAATAAAATGTTAAAACAATAAAAACGTTCATTTGTTATTTTTATTGTTTTTCATTTCGAAAAAAAACATGAAAAAAAAAAAATCGTAAATTTTATAAAAACGTGTTCGGCTAAAGGGTTTTTGGTTATAATAATTTGTTAATGAGAAACTATAAAGTCATTCAAAAATCATTTTGATATGATAAGATATATAGAACTATCGAAGTGTGTATACAATTTTGCAAAGATACTAATAATTATCAAAGAAAATATGAATACTAATAATTATACATGTCAAATCTTCCATTTTAATTTCTGTTAGGCAATTTGTGGGTGTGTTGAGATCCTGTAGTTTGTGACTTAAAAAAGCAAATTGACCTAATTTATGGTGGACAAAAATGGATGGGTTGCTAAGAAAGAATAATTGGTAGCTAGTAGTATTTTGTATACATAATTGTAACAATTATATTAAAATGATGTGCCATCAACCTTTGAACTCTCACCAATTAATAAATAAAAAATAACAATAAGAAAGATGACTTGTGATTGAATGAGATATGCTTCCTCAAGTGCTTAGCTTTGCTTTTGTTTGTTTGTTTTTTTTTGGTCTTTGGAGTTGGACACTACACCTCTCAAGTCTCATCCCCATCTAACACTCTTTTTAAACTTAACTCTCAAGGTTGACCAACACATTATTAACTTCCCCACAAATATATTCCCTATCTAATAATTAGATATACCAAGGTTATGTTGTCTCGGTGGGTCTATATCGGTTTAAACTCTGATATTGTAAATATAGTATCGTTACTATCCATAATCAGAGATGAAACTGGATTTTGAAATTTAAGTTTAGGAAGACCAATCAGTCAAATTTTCATTTTATTGTAATGAGATATAACAAAATATGAAAACCGAAAGGAAATTTTCTAAGAGGCTGGAGAGCCATAGCCCCCTCTAGACCTCTTCTTAGCTTCCCCGCTATGCCCATTAAATAGTAATATATGGGGAGATCTCTTCTCTATAATGAGAGTTTTACTCCGGATTCATTAGGTCACGACAAATCCATGACCTATAATGGTGTCAATTCTTCGATTAAAAAAAATAATTAAAAATCTAATAATGAAATGTACCTTTCCTAGGTGTTCCAATTCAATGACCCTAAAACACTTTTATCCCTATAGAATAATATATGGACAATGCATCTATGCAAAAAATATATATATATATGGACAATGCCCTTAAATTAGTCAATGATCTTCAATTATTATTACTAATTGGGTGCCCAATGTAACAGACCAGCCAGCCACAATAGTTTCACTTTCTTGCTAATCATCATCATTATTCCCTCTTGTTTGTTTCTCTTGATTGCTATCAACATAAAATTTAGACCGGTCATAATATTGTACATCAAGAGCAACATTTTTTTTTTACAATATCTATTAATTTGGGACAGGTATTTTTTTTGAAAGCTTTCGCCATTTATAGGATTCGAGTCGCTGACCTAAGAGTTATTTACCCAAATTCCAAGCTCGTCCATCTACCAACCGAGTTACGCCCCTATTGGCAAGAGTGTTGGCAAAAACAACATATTTTAGAAGTGATCATAATTGTGGAAAAGACATTAATTTAATTGTCTACATGATTTTGTTTTAAATTTTTAAAAAAATAATCGAAAACTCTTATAAATTTCGATTAAAATTGATCAAAAACAATATCGTGAATTTGTGCTTTTGTCATTAACCAAATCCCTTTAAATTATTAATTTTTTTTTCAATTTAATCAATATTTTTGAATTCTTCCAATAAATTATATACGTAAAAGATGTGACTGAGATTTGATTCCAAAATGAAGAAATTTGCAATGATAGATTCTTCTTCCAAGCAATTTCCTTTTCATAATTGTCCCATTTATGCATGATTCTCTAGCTTTCGCATTCACATAAATACATATGATATTTTCACTTGGTCCAAATCAAATTAATTAATTAATAACTAATTAAACATTAAAAACTTCATTAATGGTACAGCTAAGCTAAGCATCCGATACCCAATTACCCATTTCCACACAAATTAACAACCGTTGACATGCTCACTTTTTAATTTGTTTCTAAAATCATATGGTCATTATATATATACATACATATTTTCTTAATTAAAAATATCAAATCAAGCCATCGACCACATTAAAAAAAAAAAAAAAAAAGTCTTAGCACATCAGTCTTGATTCTATGTGATCACCTGGAAGATCCATGTTGAAAATGTGTCTATTATTATTATTATTATTATTATTATTATTTTCTTTATTTGTAATTTGTTGGTTTATTGTCGGTCGTAATAACATATTGTTGTTGTTGGCAATAATTCTTTGTCCTTGTGTGCATGCTTTTAATAAACAAAGAAATGTGTAGCTGTTGATATTTAATATTTTCATCAAGCAAAGTTCCTATATGTACACTATATTGAGAATTTGAGAATATCTGGATTTATATATATATATATATATATTCTCTTCTCCAAATTTTTATTTTTATTTTTTATTTTTCTTAGAATGATCCCATTTGGTTGGGGTGTCAATATTGGTATATAGGTGATTTAGTAACTCTACCTAATAATTAAATTTGTATATTAATTTTTACATATAATCAATCATTCCAAATAAGACTTTATAATATATATATATATATATATGTACACCTACCCTGCAAGGATATGACTTTAGAATTAAAATTGCTTTTCAATTTCTTGATTTTATTAAACAAAGGAACCATGATCAATTTAATCTGAGCCTCAATCGTAAATCCCTTACATCCACGTATAGAGGTAGTGTGTATATAATTTTTTTTTGTTTGATTTTAAAAAAATAATTATATTATTCGATGAATCTAATAGGACTTAAAAAGAATATATCATTTTCTCAAAGAAATTAAAAAAAAAAAAAAAAAAACAAGAATATAACATATTTATTTATTTATTTATTTTTAAGTTGACACCATTGTTGGTTAGAGGTCGAGATTTTGTAAAAATATACTCTATAAGCACGATCAGAAATGTAACTCCCACTTAAGAAGAGGGTCTTCCCACACTTTACGATTTAATAGCTAAAAATGAACTTATATTTACGATATAACTTTTGAAACTCAGTGGTGAAGCGTAAAGACATATATATATATATATATATATTGTGTATTTGTGTTGGAACAACTACATGCCGACAATTGTAGGAAAGTAGAGGCTTTGATTAGTGAATTTAAAAATAGTATTTCTTTATTCTAAAAAAATCATCATTTTTTTCTACTGCATACATCAGCTGTTTATAGCAGTTCATACAAGGGAAAGTTCTTTATTCAACTACCACTTTTTTCAATTTTTTTTTATTTTATTTTATTTTACACAAATCTCTCTCTTTCAACCACATATATTTCACTAAACAGAAACGCAAAAGCACTTTCACTACTTCCCTCAATCAGATTAAAATGAAAGTGCTTAATTAATTAATCCAGATAATTAATATATATTTGAATAGACACCGGTGGCTCATGATATATAATTAATTGATTTAATTTCTTCATCTTTTTATTATTAGCTAGATAGAGAACTTGGAGATATTTCCTAATGATTGACTGATCATAGATTTTGTAATAGTAAATGTATAATTAATTTTGGTAATTTGAAGAACCATGTAAACCTTTGTTCACTATTAAAAAAAAAAAAAAGTGACATATAGTGACACATTTTCTTATGACAAATTTCAAATATATCACAGCAGGTATTATTTTGTAACAAATTTTGTTATTATGTTTTGTATGAAAAAAATTAGGCAAAATATTAAGGATTTAGCTATATATCTATTGCCCAATTAATCAAAAAATAGGGTTTCAATCCAACTGAAAAAATCTATGAAAAATTACTGATAAAATTTAGAGAAAGTATCCAGTACATTTCAAAAATTATAATAAGGTTTATAAAAAATTAGAAACTGACAAGTCTATATATATAGTTTTTCTCTCATCAGGACCGAACTGAATCTTTAAGATTAAGACGAGACTTTTGAGTCACCGCCATATTTTTGTAGTATTACATAGTTGCATTACAAAGCTAATCAAAACCTTTTGTATTTTGTTAGACTGTTAGTCTTTCCAAAAGAAAACTTCATGCATGCATATGCATCTCGATAAAAAAGAATCATTACATAAGAAGAACAAATCGAAATTGATATATTGAAATATTTCTCAAAACAATATATATATATATATGTTCTTATATATCTCAAGCTACCAATTAACTTGATTAATAATTGGTTTAATTCTTATTAATCAAATCAAGCACTCATGAGTCCCACCACGCAAAACTTGATCAAATAAGATTAATTGATATCTCTCATGCACACTTTGGGCATGGAAAAGAAAAAAAGAACGTGATTGATATTCTATGCCCCTTTCACAAAAATGGCGTTTTCTCATACATATAACATACTTGCAGAATTATCGGCAATTTTGTCTGATGATCTCTATTCTCTTCAGACAAACGATTTCATATCATAAATTATAATTCTTAAATGTAAACTATCTTCTTACGATTTCATATCATATTATACTATGATATTGTGGTTTCGAGTCTGACTCTTATCACAAATAATCCTGGAATTAATATAATATTTCAAAAAATAAAAAGTTGTTGTAATAGTAATAATAATTATACTGTTCATGTGTGTTTGTTATAATTACACATTTGAATTTAATTATATGATAATAAATATTTCTCACAATGGATTATTGACTATTTGGACAGAGGCCACCAAACATTCCCTGTCCCCTCATGTTTCTTCTACAAATTAAGAAAAAATTTCAAGAGAGAAAAGCAACCTAATTAATACACTTCCAAGATCAGTCCAAAAAAAAATAACTATTGGTGGAAAATCACTCATTACCCACATAATGATTTGAATTTCAGTCTCATAATCTCATATCTTGTTTTTAAATCTTCTCCAAATATAATTTGACCAAATTTACAACAACTTCACATTCATAACAACTCTAACCATATATATCTAAGAACTTCAAATCTGTCTTTCAATTTTCAAAGTAAAATAGATTTCACCATCGATAGACTTATACCATAACAAAACGCTCTTTATTTATAATGTTTATTAGTTGGTTATAATTGATTTCAAGTATATTTTGGATTCAAGCGGCTTCATAAACATGATTGAGCTTTTCGAAAAACAAACAAGTATTCAACTATTGTTTATAATATATATATATACAAAAGAATGGGAAATTAACAAAAAATTGGGTTTCATTAATGTGGATAAAAATAAAATTAACAAAAAGTTAGAAAGGTACCCTCGGCATATATATTTTTAAAAATCGGACTTCCAAATCTATACCATTAATACAAACACCTTAAGGATTGATAGTCTTTTGTCTTTTTACATTTGTTTGTTATGCGTAAGTGCGTAACTAAACCCTTCAATATTGTATTAAATGTGACAGGACACACTTGGATTAATTATTATAAGTTAATATTTACACATCCTCAAAATTTATGTTTAATTATTCATAAGCATGACGTATTAATTATAGTTTTTTTTTTTTTTAAAAGAATGAAATTGCCAGCTTATGAGACCCAGAAGAGAGTTGAAATTAAAGTAATTATATAGCTAAACTATTTAGAGTTGGTTGCACATTTTAAAAATGAGACTAAATTCGGAAGGGAAATACTATCTACATTTCTCATTTACCTTTCTCACTCATTACTTGACACGTATACACTTTTTCATTTAATAAAAATATCTCACTTTTTATTGCAAAATTTGTTTACGTCTTCATATTCCCCTTATTAATGAAAAGATAGAATGAGCCATCAGAAGTAAAAACGTAAATAAGTTTTGCAATAAAAAAATGTGAGTTTTTTATTGAATGAAAAGTGTATACTTATCAAGTAATGAGTGAGAAAAGCAAATAAGAAAGGTAGATAGCATTCCATTCGGAATAATAATTAAACAAAACTTGACAAAGAAACTTTGTAAATACATTTTTTTAATGACTTGTGATTTGTGAATCAAACGCTGCTCTTTTCTGACAATTAATTTGCTTCGTTAGCTAGCTTCAGATCCCAGTCTTTTTCCATTTGACCAACTTTATTATTATTGTTATTATTATTATTTTCTTTCTTATTTTATCACACCTTTTATATGTATATATACATTTGATGACTTGCAAGCTCATACATTGAAAACAGAAGTGTTCTCTCTCTCTCTCTCTCTCTCTCTCTCTCTCTCTCTCTTGCTTATAATCATTTTTGAGTGGCTTGTGTTGTGGGTTATGTTGGGTTCAAAACTTGTGTTCTTGACATTTTTGTGAGTGGGTCTGTCTCTGTTTCTGCAAAAGAGTGCTCTTTTATCATCTCACTGACACACTAGTAGTCCCAACACACACACATTGCCTAAACGTAACTCCCAAGCGAAAAATCACAGCTCAGTGAACTCTTTTTTTTTTTTTTTTGCATTTGAAACCACAAGCCACCACCACAACCACTTCTTTATAAAAACCAAACGTCAAATTTTTTCACACACACATTGAGAGAGAGCTCCCTTAGTCCTTAAATCTACACACACACAAAATGGACAGTCTTTCGTCTGCGGCGACCATTTTTCCGGGTTCTGGAGATGACATTACAGCCCAGATTGGGCTGATTTGGGAGCAAGCGAGAGCGCCATTGATCGTGCCATTGTTGAAAGTGTTAGTGGTTATATGTTTGGGCATGTCATTAATGCTCTTCATAGAAAGAGTTTACATGGGGATTGTTATAGTCCTATTGAAAGTGTTTGGTAGAAAACCAGAGAAGAAATACAAATGGGAGCCGATGAAGGATGATATCGAGCTCGGAAACTCATCGTATCCGATGGTCCTCGTGCAAATCCCCATGTACAATGAAAAAGAGGTACTGTATTTTTTTTTTCTCTCGTACAAAAAAGGTCAGATCAATAGAAAATCTAAAACCGTGTTATATGGTTACTGTTCCATTGAACAATAACTCAGGTTTATCAGCTATCGATTGGAGCTGCATGCGGGCTTTCTTGGCCGTCTGATCGGATAGTAATTCAAGTACTTGATGACTCCACAGACCCAACTATAAAGGTTTGTCATCAAAATATTTTCTTTATGGTTCATTTTATAAGGTTGAAGAAATTAACCAAAATGAAAAATATTACAGGACTTGGTGGAGCTAGAGTGTCAAAGATGGGCAAGCAAAGGCATAAATATAAGGTATGAGATCAGAGACAACAGAAATGGATACAAAGCTGGTGCTCTCAAAGAAGGAATGAAGCACAGCTATGTCAAACACTGTGATTTCGTCGCCATTTTCGACGCCGATTTCCAGCCTGAACCTGATTTTCTATGGCGCACCATTCCCTATCTTGTTCACAACCCTGAAATTGGTCTTGTTCAAGCTCGCTGGAAATTTGGTATATATATATTAAACCTTCAATTTTTAACATTTATTAATTTATGTATTATAATATCGTTACGTCGTGCTGCAGACTAAAACCAAAACACAACCGGGTTACCCGTTACTATCCAATTAACCCGTTAATTTATCGATTTGTCAACTTTCATCTATTAGGTTTGAACGTGAGCGTCGGTGGCATTTCTATAACGTTTTATTTTATTTATTTAATGTATCACCAGTGTCAAATATTGCTCTCTTTTTCTTTCTGTTTTTTCTTTCTTTTTATATCTTTAGAGTTGTTTTCACATTACCATGAAAGATAGATTGATAGATACAAACAACAAAGAAGCCAGCTAAAAGTTGGTGGGTGGATTAATTTAATTTTTCATTTTTTTTTTCTTACATATATATATATATATATTTTTTTTTTTTTTCTTTTTCTAGAACCCAAAGTGTCTTTATATAATATAAACAGCAGCTAATGACAGCTTTCAATTACTAAAAAAAAATTAAAGAAAAAAGATTTGGGCCCAAATTGGTTCATTTTTTCTCTAGATTTGGGCAATTAGGTATAGCATAGCTAGTCATTAAATTTTTTTTTTAATTTTTTTTTTGGTAGAGACCATTAAATTTATTGAAAACTGAGATAATGTATAAAGTACGAATAAAAAGACAGTGACACTTAATTTCTTTGATTTATAATTGTCTTTGGAGAAGAAGAGGTTTGCATGATTGGCCCAGATCATCTTCTTCTCCACTTGGATGACTAAAAAAATTAAAATCAATTCATAATTCAACCCTTTGTGATGTTGAAACATCAACTATGTGTTTTTGTCCTAGTTTCGTGTTGTCTGGTTGCTAGGACCAGCCGACCAGGTTTTGTTCATTTCAAAAAAGAAAAAAAAAAAAAAAAAAAGCAACTATGCTTGATTAGACTGCCTTTTAGTTTTGAAATTAATTAAGTCCATCTTTTTCATTTATTTTTTAAATTTTTTTTTTTTTTATGTTTAATACTTTAATTTAATATTTAAACTTCTAACCATCAATTCCAAACAATAGATACATCTGACTAATGAAAATGAGTAATGCTAGCTAGACGTTCCTATTTTTTTTCTCAAATTCTGTTCTAGATGATATGGTACGTGAGATGTCAATATCACATTAGTCA
Source organism: Acer campestre (assembly GCA_954870605.1). NCBI lineage: Eukaryota > Viridiplantae > Streptophyta > Magnoliopsida > Sapindales > Sapindaceae > Acer > Acer campestre. Next base: position 9,936,483 of record OX940808.1, read on the forward strand.
CCATATAATCTTATGATTTATAAGATGTTGACATCTTACATGCCACATCTTTTGGAACATAATTTAGAAGAAAAAAAAATTGGGACGTCTAGCATTACTCAATGAAATTTGTTTATTTCTTTTATTTTGTTGCACGCTGTTTTGTATAGAACATCAAATTAAATTATATAAATTTTATACAAATATTTTGAATCATTGGGTTGGAATTTGGTCACTAATGGTGGGTTTTTTTTTTTTTTTTGAATGGAAAATGCAGTAAATGCAGATGAATGTATGATGACCAGAATGCAAGAGATGTCACTTGACTACCATTTCAAAGTGGAACAAGAAGTGGGCTCTGCTACTTATGCCTTCTTTGGTTTCAATGGTATAACATTTTTCTATTTTTTATTTAAGTATTATAATAAATTTTGACACCGAACGGGTCAAGGGTCTGTCAAGCCCTACCAAGATTAAACACTACATCTATGATCCAGATATTTATTTTCACGATGAGAGATATCTACCCACACAACACTGGATCCGTATGTAATGAAACTATATAGATGATCATGAGAAGTGAAAAAAATGAATCTTGTTTGTAAAGTAATGTGAAAATGAATGTTATAATATTGCAGGGACAGCTGGTGTATGGAGAATATCAGCACTCAATGAGGCTGGGGGATGGAAGGACCGTACAACAGTGGAAGATATGGATTTGGCTGTTCGAGCTAGTCTTAAAGGCTGGAAATTCGTTTATGTTGGTGATCTCAAGGTATATAATATATCTAATTACGGAGCCAGAAATGAGAAATCTTTGTCCGGAAAGGGTATTTAACTAAAATAAAAGAATTAAGGGGTCAAAGTCGAAAAATGATAAAATTTAGTGTAAAATTTAAAAAATTTTAAAGAGATTTTTAATATCACCTACAGCATTGGCAGTCAATGCATCTTCAAAAGCACTATATTTTATCTAATTTTTACCCCTGTATTTTTTTGTATTTACATTTTTCCTTTAAATTTTCTATTATGGTCCTCTGACCCTCCTAATTTGATGAAGCTGTCTTCACCTATGCATATATCTTCATATATCGATACAAATTTAAAAGCACTTTTGAAGATATCAAAAGCACTTCCAATACTTAATTAGTTAATTCATGTAGTTAAGTTACAAGACACTAACTATATCTGTAACTTGATCAAACACTTGTATGTTCAGGTGAAAAATGAGTTGCCAAGTACTTTCAAAGCCTACAGATACCAACAGCACCGATGGTCTTGTGGCCCGGCCAATCTCTTCAAGAAAATGGCTAAGGATATCTTCAAAACTAAGGTATTATTGTGGACAGTTATTTAAATTTTACCCTACTTTGTTTGTTATTTACATTTTTTATATTAAAACTGTATCAATTTCTTAAATTGGCCCAAATTTCCTGGTTGTGGAATTGTATATATCAAAAGACAGTTTTTGTTCTTCTAATTATCTTTCCCTTGTATTGTTTTGTTTGCAGAAAGTGACTCTGTGGAAGAAGTTGTATGTGATATACAGTTTCTTCTTCGTTCGAAAGATCGTAGCACACATTGTAACATTTGTGTTCTACTGTATTGTCATGCCTGCAACTGTTCTGGTTCCTGAAGTTGAAGTTCCTAAGTGGGGAGCTGTCTATATCCCTTCTATCATCACTCTTTTAAATGCTGTTGGTACTCCAAGGTCATTCTCTTTCTATCCTCGGCTATTTTGTAGACAGATTCAGCTGATTCTGAAATTCTTAACGTCATCTAAAGTCTCTTAAAAGCCTTTTTTGTATGAAAAATGTTGCAGATCACTCCATTTGATGGTTTTCTGGATCCTATTTGAGAATGTGATGTCATTGCATCGGACTAAGGCAACATTCATAGGTTTGTTGGAGGCAGGGAGAGTAAATGAATGGGTTGTCACTGAGAAATTGGGAGATGCTCTCAAGACTAAAGCTGGTTCCAAAGCTATCAGGAAACCCCGTATCAAGATCGGAGAAAGGTATATATACTTTCATTCAAACGAAAAGTCTATAGAGCAAACATTCGTAGAGATACAAAACTAGAATTCCACATAATGGAAAACACTTTGGTTGTCTCAAGAGTCAACAAAAGCTCCGATACTATGTTAGTAATTAACCATCAGACCTAAAAGATTAAGCTAATAGGAAATAGCTCAACTATAGCATTTAAGCACTCTAACAAAAATTCACTATTTTCTGTTGCTTGGTTGACATGAACAGACTCCATTTGTTAGAGCTAGGTGTTGGAGCCTACCTCTTCTTCTGCGCCTGCTACGATCTTGCTTTTGGAAAAAATCACTACTTCATATACCTCTTTCTGCAATCCATGGCATTCTTCATTGCAGGGGTTGGATATATCGGTACAATCGTCCCCAACCTGTAACAAAATACTCAAGAGTCAAGAAGAAATATATTCATCAACATTTGGTCTCTCCTTCAACCTATGATATGATTTAATTTATTCCAATATTTTCTTTTTTGTCATACGCATTGTTATAAATTTTTTAGAGAACTATACAAAGTGCAATTGGTTATAAATATTCCCAATGTATAGATATATATATATATGGTCTGAAAATGATGCAAAGGACATGCAATTTTATTTGAAACCAAGTATGTAAATGTATACAGAGAAGGGACGCAAAAAGCTTGTAGAAGAAGCAACTGCAAATGGGGTTATGAATATTGAGTAGATCATTTGTAAACATCTTTTTGGTCATGGATTGTTTGTAAGAAGATAGTGAATGGGATTTCATTATTAAATAATAAAGCTGGTAATTACAATGTTCTTGTAAAATTTTGCATCATCTCTCTCTCTCTCTCTCTGTATATGTATATATGTATATATATAATTCTACCTTATTTGCCTTTGTCGATATTTGCCGACTTGTTAGACTTGCTTCTGTGTTTATTCCTATTTTTTGGACCTCCGCTTTTGCTTCTCCCCCTCCTTTCAGTAATCAAAACGTCTGAATGTGAAGTCGAACCCTGTGTCTTCCTTCTCATCTCTTCATTCAGAAGATTTCTCTTGGCTAAATCCATTGTGATTACATCATTTGGAGCGGAGTTCAATAATGAAAACCTAAACGTCTCCCACGAGTCCGGCAATGTGCCAAGCAACCACAATGCTTGGATCTCATCATCAAACTTGATACCCATTCCAGCCAGCTGGTTTAAAATCCCTTGGTATGTGTTCATGTGATCTGTCAAAGGAGCTCCATCTTTATATTTCAGATCCCTCATCTGTTTGATCAAGAACAGCTTGTTGTTCCATGTCTTTCTTATATACAACTCCTCAAGTTTATTCCACAAGGTCCTTGCATGTGTCTCCCCACTAATATGGTTCAAAACATTGTCATTTACCCATTGCCTAATGAATCCACAAGCTTGCCGATGAAGCAAGGTCCACTCCGCATCAGATTTATTATCTGGTTTCTCTGTAGTAAAAACAGGTAAATGAAAATCCTTGATATAAAGAAGGTCCTCCATCTTTACTTTCCAAACATGATAATTTGAACCATTCAAGGTGATCATCCTACTCAAATTCAAATTGGTCTCCAAAATTATACCACCTGGTTAGGAGAAGGGCAACACTCAAACAAACAAATGACTAATTTTTTCTCCCTCTGTGAGAATCTAATATGAAACCAAACAAGTTGAAGTGTAGAACACAATACCATAACAATATATATGCTGCTAGTAATCAAAAAATCACCAACGATAATCAATCAACACACATGCACAAAGACACAAGGCCGCCAATTTTTACATGGAAAACCTCCTCGTATTGAGTAAAAACCACAGGACCGTAGTCCACCCAAAAACTTCACTATCAGCCAAATTACGAGTGTATAATATGTCCCTAACTTAATATATAGGGATACAAAATAACTGCAGCATCAAGAAAAACATTCTTGGCGACACAAATACAAATTCAACAAGTAGAATATAAGAGAGGATAGCACAAACTCGGATGTTATGTTCGGGGTGTATATCTCTTTGCAGAAAATTCCAATCCACAATTCCACCGTTCAGATTGTAGAACCACGAGTGAAGAAGGAAGAAGATTCTGTTGAAAATTAGAAGAGATATCACTCTGTGATGAAACCTGCGCAATGTAGAAATTTCCTCCCCTATTTTCGCCCAGCTCTGTTCGGAACTGCAGAACTCACCACAGGGAACTCCGATTGACAATACCACCGTCCAGATTCAAGAACCACAAGGGTTGAATGTGCTAACCAAATTTCAGCCCAAATTAATCTCAGACGAAGGAGATATCAATGTTTGATCGAGACTGCACAGTGACATTCTTCACAAGTTTTCTGCACACAGACACACCTTTCTTCTCTCTTCTATTTTTCACTTCAACAGTTCAACTCTCTCTTGCAGCCGACACGCCCTTTGGTGAAGAAGAAAATGTATTTAGGTTCTCCACAACCCACTAAAATTACCAAAGTGCCCATTATCTTCAGGTGGGCTTAACAATCAACATGTCTATGGACCAACATGTTGATGGGTTATCCTTCACATATGGGGGAACTAAGCCCAACACTTTTTTAAAAGAAAAATACTTTATAAGAAATGTATTGTACTTGGATACTTTAATTTCCTTTTTTTTTTCTTTTTTTTTTTGACATTAACCATCTATCCAACTATAGATACTTGATTTTCAACTTTATTTAATGGTTCCAACTTAATGTAAATGAGAGGGTGGTCTAATTTTTTGACATTAACCATCTATCCACAATAATCCACCTATAGATACTTGATTTTCAACTTTATTTAATGGTTCCAACTTAATGTAAATGGGAGGGCGGTCTAAAAGGTAAGTGAAATTAACCCTGACAAGAATTATGTGTTGGCATGAGCTTTTGCTTACACAATTACAAAATATACAAATAGATTTTGGCTTAGTTTGGGCATACTTCCTGAACTGCTTTTGGGGCCAAAAGTGATTTCGAACTAGGCCCAGTGTGTTTAGTAAAATTTTAGGGAAGTGTTTTTGTTCACTTTTGTAGCTTTTAGAAAATTGCTTCCCATGAAACAATAATGAAAAAGCAATGGATTATTGATATATACGCAATATATATGGTTATATATATATAAAGTAATAATGTGTTATGATCACACAAAAATAAAATAAATTATTTATTTTCAAAACATCTTCAATATGTCATTTGTAGTAATTTTGCACAGTCAAACACTTTTTACTTACAGTTTACTAAACACATTGAAATTTCTAAGGTAAGCAGAAACAGCATTAATCAAATTTGAGGGGTTGGGGAAAAAAACTACAGTTTTTGGGGAAACGGTTAAATAAAATTGAAGTCAGGCCCTCCAGAATCTCGGAAATAATAAAAAATAAAAAAACTGAAACACATTTTTATCTTTTGAAGCAATTTTTCCAAAAATCTTAAGATAATATTTCTTCAACAATGACACCTACGAATTTAGGGAAGTTGATAATATTTAAAAGCCTTTACTTTAATCATAACTTCGATATCTTACGAGTCACACCCTGTCTCACTGTCTGCATCTGCCCTCTCACATGATTGTAGTGCACAGCAGAATCACTGTCCTTGGTCGATTAACAAATTATATTTTGTCGGTCTAATCAAAATTGGAAATAAATAAATTAAAAATAAAAAAAATCAACCATAATGTCCATAACTTCATTGAGAAATTTCCACCAACAAATATCTACCTTTCAATTATTCTATTGTTGTTGGGCCACCTCTATAAGTGGAACAATCAACCAGTAACTCACATCTTGAAACAGACATTTTTTATTTCAGAATATTGACAAGAGTTGCTCAATTTGGGAAATTAACATTGCAACAGGCAAGGATGTTTGATCCATAACCGAATTAGTATTCGATCATAGATACAATATAGAGTTTTCGAACATTAATCCGAACAAACTTGTTTTTAAATAATTTCGTATCCTTTGATATATTTTTTTTCGTTTATATGCAAATGATAACGACTCAACCTAGGACATTACCAATTTACCGTGATAAATAACCGCTCTTACTACCGAGCCATCAAAGATCACGAATCAGCTAAACCAAAAACTGTCAACTGAACTGATGGATGCTGCAACCTGTAAATAGTTTGATCTGTACTCTTCCATGTACAATGCATGCTATTGATATGCAGGAAAGAAAAAAGCACAGAAAATGCTGTAGAATAGTAGGGCATATACTCATTTTTGCACACAAAGTTTCTCAGCTTTTCATCTAGCAGCAGCCCAAATTTCGCTAGAGACTACAGCAGATTAAGTCGAGAAAGATTTTATTGTCACAAAATATGGGAAGGATGTGATCAACAAATAAACCATCTCCAAAGAAGAAATGAAATTACCAAAACTAGAATTATTAACTTGAAATTTTGATTAACTTAAGAATCAACAAAGACAATCATCCAAGCTACAAAAACTCAGCAAACCTTATTTGCTTAAATTGACACTGCTGAGCCAAGCCTATTTATCTCGAAAAACAATTCACAGTTTGGGTGGAATGCAACGATTCTGAAAAGTATAAACTCTGCTTAAAACAGTATTGGAACTTCATTTGATTTGAAATGAGTAAAAATCTACAAAACAATACGTCAATAGCTAACTTCTATTTGTGTACTTTCTAGTACCTTTGGTCTGAGGGAGTCTCCAAAGTCTCCAATAGATCATAGTGACCATACCCATGAAACAGCACGTTTATAGGACCCTCTTCGTCCTTCGGATACTCTTCACCATAGTTTGCAATGTTTACCAGATTCCTTGAGCTTCGGTCTATCATGAAGACCGATATCAATTTCCTGGGTCCACAAATAAGGAAAAGGTGTGTTAAATCTAGAAGGTCAAAGCACAAAACATATGAAGGAATCATAATAAAACTATAAAAGCAATGAAATTACATCCTAGAGAGAAATCAAAATTCAACTTTGATTACGAGAAGTTTAGACAAGAGTGAGGATTAAACCAATTCATTTTTACTTTGACATCAGCCAATGGCACACCTCTAGGAAAATTCAACAAAATGGACCAACAACCAACATATTCAAACTACCCTGATTAAAAATAAAACAGCAATCAAACTGCCAAAATACAAGAAATATAAAATGTTCCGATGATAGATATTGTCAATTTCTTAACAAAATGTATGCATACTTGACAAATTTATGAGTAAATCAACATAAATTGATTTCATGGAAATTCTTTTTCCTTCTTTGCAAATGCAATCACTCTGACTCCATAAGATGAGGAAAATACTGAAACTAATGATACATCAAAGAACAGTTTGATGTCAAAAACTTGTAAGCCACAACCAAAGCATTAAAAGGATGCCTAAATTCATTAATTTGTTGTTGTGTGGAAGGTCCCATAAACATAAAGTAATGGCTGGTATTGGATTGACACAAGCAAAGGAGTTAAAATTCGAAATTCAAACTCACTTCAGAACATGAGAAGCCATCAGCAATTCAGGTTCTCCACCCCATACATATGGTTGTTGAATTCGCTTCAAGTAAGCATCAAAATCTCCTTCAATAAACCTAAACATCACATATAAAACAAAAAACCAAATTCACTAAATAAACCCATCAAAACCAACCAAAGAAACAAGAACAACAACAACTACAACAAGCCTCACCATTCCGTTTCTTCACGCCTCCTTATAAGCTCATCCACTACCTATCAAGAGCATTAAACATATCAAGTTCAAGTAAACGATTGCAAGTTAGAAACCTGCGAACCAAAAAAAAAAAAAAAATCGTGATTAGCATAAAAAAAATCACTACTTGAGCTCTTAATTCATCAGCAAGCTGTCTTTGACGATTCTCATCAGGGGCTTCTTCCCCATTTTTCAAGCACGCCCCGTGTGCTATCGCTCTAAATAAACACCTCCCATCAGCAAGAACCCCTGCAATACCCCAATCATTTTATATATTAACATCTATCTATCTGCTTGTGAAGTTCAATTATACAAATTGAGATTTAAATTTGAATCCTAGCATTGCTCTCTAACGAAATATAAGTAAATCAATTCAATCAAAAGATATCTATCTAACGAAATCAACAACAATAACACAGAAATATTGATTATGAAAATTTAGTTAGTTAAAAAAAAAACAAGTGTAACGAACCTGTGACCTTGTAACCAGGATCAGACTTCTCATTTCTCTCATTCACATCACTAATTTTCACACTCAAATCATCGCAGACGTCGATTTTGCTTTTCTCTTCGACAACCTTAACCACCTCGGCGCTCGCCTCCGTCCAATGATCAACCGGCGCCAGACAGCCGCAGACGCCGAACAGCAACCAAGCCGAGTCCGCTCGGTGGAGCCACCGCGCCGGTCTCTCATCCCACGCGGCATTCCATGAACCTTCCCCCGGCTTCCTCTTATCTATCCGGCGACGACACTCGCACCGCCGACCAACCCCACCGCCGGCGGAGGGGAGGATAGCGTGCCATATGGAGGCCGCGCCGCCGCCTCCTACGCCTGTGAAGCTGGCTCCGCCAAGACTACAGGCGGTTGAGTGGTGCCTGCGGCGGTTGTAGAGGTCAGCGGCGAAGTGGACGTGTCTAGGACCGTAGAGGAAACGGCTGTGGTGAGCCGCCGGAAAACTGTGAGCGAAGAGAGAGATAGAGTTGAGGATCCAAGGCTTGTGACGTGCGCACAATACTCCAAGCATCACAGACCAAATGCTAACGTACGCTTCCAGAAGATAGTGGCTTAGCCTACGCACACTCCATCAGCTCAAGCGAGAGAGCTCTCTCTGTTTATAAACCTCCGTCAAAATTTTACAGGTATTCCAAAAATATATCGAAATGACGAAAATGATCTTCTCTAGGCTTGTTTTTGTCAAATTGTTAAGGGTATAAACGTCACTGCATATGTAATTGGTCATTTGGTTGAGACAATCTAGGTGGTGCCACGTGTTGGTCATTTAAAATATTGAAAGTCCCGTATCTCGTGTTAACCTGGAAAGTTGGAGTGAGCGATGAGTGATATGGTGAGGTTAGGTGTTGGGAAATTACAGTGGAACTGCGGATAAATGATGACGTGTGTGATGAGAGAAATTAGTTGTTGGATAATCAACGGTGTGAGATTTGTTGGTAAGATTGCGTACGATATACGTTGAACAGGATAGTATTTTTTGATGGGTAGGTTAGCCTAATTAGTTGATTTATTTATAAAGGCCCTTTTTGGTAGGTGAATTAAGTTGTTATTAACTTTTCGGCCAAGGCAAAATCTAAATTAACTAAATAAAGAACATATTTAGTTTTTTTTTTTTTTTTTTTTTTCTTTCTTTCTCTATCTCTATAAATGTTTTTACTGTTTTCCATTATTTCAAGTATTATTTCATATACCTGATCTAAGGAAACGATTTGAATTTAAATCGATACTATTCAATCCACGTAACGTAAGTATTTATTATATAAATAACTTCGGTCGTGAAGAGAAGATGTTGATTAAATTGTATTTTTTTTTTTTACCACATCTATATCGTTGAAGGTGTCGGTTGTAGTTATACCATTTTTCTCAAATACAAAATTAATTGTATTAATAAATAAGACAAGATAAGGTTGGTCCAGTAGTATATCTCTCACACTTGAGATTGTGGGTTCGGATTATGTCTCCAAATTAAGTATTCATTTAATCAGAGAACGGGAGCTTAATTGATTCAAGATTTAGAAACACTTTCAAAATTTAAATAACTATTTAAATATAAGACATGAGGAACAGAAAAGGAAAAAGAAAAAAAAATAAATTGTTTTGTGGGTTTTTTTAGAGTATATAATATATATTGACGTGGAAGCAGCATTAGAAATCATACATTTTGTGGTGGGGTTATTGAAGTGTACAAGTAATGAAATTGTAGGTGAGAGAATATGAATGTATGTTGCCATGTTGGTTACTTATTATTTTTGTGCTTTTTCATTTCATTCTATTTCAACCGTTCTTCTTTTTGACGACTCTCTTCCTTCCACGACTCTTGTTATTTTGACAACAACAACGATCAAAGCAGAAGAGCTTATCGACTTATCGTAGTATGGGATTATATATATATATATAATTATTTATTCTTATCGTCTAATATCACGTGATATAAATGGATAAAATCGAATATTATATGTATCGAAACATCTTTTATATAATAATAATAATGATAATGATTGTCAACATGAACATAGTTCGGTCGGTAAATAGACGAATTTTGAACATTTTGAAATTGAACTCCTACTTTTTCACGTAATCTGATATTTATTTTCTTAATTATAGTATATTTAAATCGATTTTTGGATAGTCATTTAAGATATTTGTTGGATTGTAGAAAGTTTTGGAATCACGAGAAGTCGAGAACCCATACAGGCATACAGGCATACAGCATATTCCAATATTCTTCAAGAATAATCATTTTTCTTGTTTATTTCAAATTACATTACTATTCAACATTTGTTTCTTTTTTTTACACCAACTTCTTCATCATTACCATTTGGAAGTTATCTTTGGGATTTACATACATATATTGCGAGATTAGACTCCAAAGTATGGTCCGAAACTCTGCTCCCACAACAGGGGAGAGAGCACCCACACAAGGTGGGACAAATAATGAATATATATACATACCAAGGCTAAGGATTGAACCTTGGTGGTGGAGTATCCTATGGGAGGCTCCAATCACCAAGGTAACGAGCCATTGGTATATTTTTTACTTTTTAATAAAAAGAAAAGAAAAGAAAAGAAAATTCCTATGCATTTGTACAGCTTAAAAATTGAAATTTCAAAAAATAGAGATAAATTACTTATTGTTCATGAATGACCTAAAAATAAATTTTTCAAAAATAAGTAAGATTGATTTAATGGTTTACCCCTCTTACCAAAATTAATAAGACTGTAGATTCGAATCATATTCTTCTCTCTTAAACTTCAAATTATAATATATCAAAATAATAATAATTGTTACCAAAATATTATTAGTAATAACCTATTGTCATTTTTATTATTATTACTAATTAATTCAAATTTTAAGATATATAAACCTTGTTAAATTATTATGACAACAATTTTATGAGCAAGAACAACATAAAATACATTTAACTCATTAAAGTAATATTTCCACATGTTACATGCATGAGGAATTTTTGTAATCATTTATTTATTTATTTTTATTTTTATTTTATTTTTATTTTTTTTGTATTACTTAGTTTAATAAACACTTGTATAAAAAAATAGAAAGAAAAAAAAAACATTAATTTGATTCTATTTCTAATTTCTAAAAGTTCCGAAATACGGACTTTCGAAACCATGATTGAGTATATACACACTCCTATACTTGTTAAAATTGCCAGTACATTTCACAAAGGAAAAATATTCTCTAAATACATACCAATATGTTCAAGAATGACTGGGTATTTAAAGGGGAAAAACAAAATGACTGGAGAACGAAGAATGTTGTTCAAGAAACTTGCAAGGCTCTGACACGAGCAGTCAATTCGCGCACTTGGCTCCTTAGACGCTCAGGATTGCAAAAGAAATCAACAAAAACCCGCCTTTGAAGCCCGACCTCCTGAGAATGATGTTTAATAATCTGCATCTCGTAAACAAATCCCAAATCATTATTATTAGTTGAAGAAGCCAATGGAGTGATTAACAGTTCCATTGAAACGTTACAAATAATCTGGATTGAAATCACTATCAACCCCGTAAAATGGTGAGTTTGGTGACGGCACAAACTATGGTACTACATGTGTGTGTTACCTTGGTCGCATTAATGGTTCTACTTGGTTGCAAATGATAAGTTCGGAGACAGCACAAACTATGGTACTACTACATCTGTGTGTAGCAATTCTCCACAATAGCTACATGACGTTGGTTCACTTCACAAGATGACTAGATGAGTTTATCTCCTACTTTAACACCTTTAGCTTGAAATAACTGATGCTATCCGACTATGAAAATAGGTCTTTGATGGCCCTAATCTGGGTGAATGTAATAACGAAGTGTCCACACTTATTCCATTGAGTCCGTAACTTACAAATCTATAGAGCATGTTCCTTGGATTATCCATCAAAACCTTGTTTGGCTACATAAGTTTTGAAGTAATAACATAATTTGAAAGAAGTTTAGAAACTTGGAAGTGTATCACCATAACCATGCTCTAAATTCTCTAATTGAAACTTTACTAGAAAGGCAACTCCCTTAGCTAGGGGAAAAAAAAGGACATGGATGGTGATTTGTTAAATCTCTAAAAACAAACAATTTCAACAAGAATTGATTTTTTCAATTGATACATTATTAATAATACATCAAATCTTTGCTTTATTAGCTTTTGGAGATCTATATAAACAAAACACCATACATGTCTTTCTTATTCTACAACCTAAGAGACTTACCTTTTTAATCAAGCTTCAATGAGAGAGGTTAGAGCACGGCTATGGTGCTGCACTTTCAAGTCTCTTAAGCTTCTCTCAAATTATAATATTACTTCAAATTTTGTGCTACTAAACGACCTTCCAATGCATAATTTGATTTTGCAAGGAACGCCCTTTATGAATTTGTAGGTTATGGACGGGACAAAACAAGTATGGACACATCGTTACTACACTCGGCTAAATGGAGACTATCAAAAACATGTTTTCACAATCACATAGTGTTCAATTTGTTTGAGCTAAAGGTCTTAAATGTGGAGAATAAACTCATCTTCTTTTATGGAGTACACCAATATCATGGAGCTTCCAATGTATAATTGGAGATGCAATACGGAATTGATGTAAAGAAAACTGGTTATGTCACGCACTTGCCCACACATATGTTCCTTTCTGCTAGCTTCTTAATCAACTAATGTATTTCTAGTTATGGTTGCACTTCTTAAATCTTAAGGAAATGCATGATCGAGTGCAATCTTCAATCTTGTCCACTTTCACTTTCACTTCATTTTTTATTTTATTTTTACTAGTTTTTAATTTCTTATTTCCTTCTACTTTCATACTTCCATGCGACATATTAAGATCATAATTTTTAGCACGACCAAGATAACACAAAAGATTTACTTGTAACAGGGGGTGGGGGTGGGGGTTCACCACTTGTGCTAATATATATTCTATTATTCACTTGCAACATCATGATATGATGAGAAAAGAGTAAACAGTGAGAGAAAATGGAATTACCTCATTCTTCTTACAGTGCTCAAGTGTCACCTCTTCGACTGCAACTGAGAGTTTTGCATTTATCTTTTCCATTTCTTCAAGTTCTTTCATTAATGGCTTTAACAGTAAATACAATTCCAAATATATCAAATTAGAATATAGAAGATCTTTCGAAGAAAAAAAAAATTGAATATGGAAGAGACATCATAAAACAAGGGGACTATAAAAGTTTCAACTGGATTAGATAAAAATTGAAGATAATAAATAATCAACATGATGCTTTATGAGATCAAAAACTTATATTTGACCCGAAATGATAGAGGATTAGTTCAATCAATCTAGTCTAATCCAATTGAATGAAGAAAGCAGATTCTTCCAGCTTTCCTGATGAACACCCTAGATGAACTATCCTAATGGTTCTTCTTGACCAAGTATTTACAAGTGTCCAACAAGTTAACATCCTTAATCATTACTTAGAACATTCTCCAAGCTAGTAACAATTATTACCAAGTATAAAACAACATCGCCAGACAACTATCACCAATTCTTAAAAGCAATAGTAAAAAATATACAATCCGAATCACCAAATATTAGGTTACACTAGCAATTTGTATGAATTGGAACACACATTTCACAAGCAAGTGTGAATTTATAGTAATGATGAAGGTCATACCCGAGGTGTTAATAAAGGTTGTGCAGTTGTCGAAGATGCAAATAGTAGTTGCTGTAAACTTTGTATCAGAATGCACCTACCATACAAAAAGAAAAAAAAAATGAGATGTTGGCAAGAAACTAAAATTTATTCAACATGACTACATATTATGGTGTTGACATGCTACAGGCCAAAAAAAATAAAAATTAAGGCAATTATTGTCCACGATACTGCATAATTTCAGATGGTTTAACATATTTTTTTAAACATACTAAAAATCATGTCTACAATTTGAAACTTATAATGATTACAAATTCTACATTCCTGTAGCATTTACATAAAAGGGAAAGAAAAAAAAATGCTAGATAGGATGTGGATATCAAAATAGTTTCGAGAGCTAGATAGAGGTGAAGTATCCTTTATTTCCGCTACCCTTTTTTCCTTCTTTATTCTTTTTCCTCCCTTTTCTTTCCTCATATTTTTTTTTTCAAACACATCCTTCAGATGGATTAGCCTTCATTACAGGGTAAGATACAAAAGATTTATGACAGCACTGTTATTTAGTGAAAGCACACTGACTAGCAAAAACAAAATAACTCACAGCTCATTGATACATCTATTTCTGTCCTCTGGTAGGGAATTTTCAAGATCAGACTGAAGAGTTTTCAAGTCTGAATGAAGAGCAGATATCTGTTGAACAATCGCTGGAGCGGATACATATGTCGACGATCCAGCTTGAGCATCTGTGAAAAATAGTAAAAGTAGGCAAAAGCCAAAAATTAAACTTTCATTAGTAATAGAAAATCTCAAGTACAGCTATAACTTAGAAAACAATATGTTTTCAATGAAAAACATGAAGTTCATTACTTGAATGGATACTTAAAAGATCTCTAACACCATGCAGAAAAGTATCCCGATCATCCACTGCTCCTTGTTCTTGTACATCAGATACAGCTTCAATCAATGCCAGGCAACGACCCTGTAACAATATTATAAGCTCAAAGAAAAAGGATAAAGCCAAGGTTTCCTGAGTAATCTGGAGACATCTACCAGAAATCATAACTAGGGTATACAAATACAAGGAGCAGTTTTGATAAAGTGTGCGTGTGCATGTGCGTGTAAAAGAAAGATAAAAGAGAGAGGGAGAGAAATGCATCAGCTATGTGACTGTCTTGTGTACATGGAACAGAGGCAATCCCGGAGCTAGATAAGTGCTCAAACTACCCCATATTCCCTGGCACATATTCTTGGAGCATATACTGAAAGGTTCAATTTTACCAATCACATCGATCAACCAATTACAAGACAAACCACTAAATAACCTTTTCCTGTCCCATTTGTCTAATTATGCTAAATAATTCTAGTTCATACATGTGCTCTGGTTAAATTCTTCATAATTTATATTGACGTTCTTGCGTGAATCAAATATAAATTAAGGGTTAACACACAGAGACATACAACAAGAGCCTCTTACCACTCGGCCTTTCGTTGCAGACAGGTATCCCTGAAGCTCTGACTCAATAACTTTAAGTAATGAATATGCTCCAAGCATGTTCTTCTTTTCCAACTGACAGGCTATTTTTAAGAACTGATGTCTAGCAAGCTGATTGAGTAGATGATTGATGAACTGTAGAAAGGAATCATAAAATAAATTAGCCCTTGCACAAATATTTACAGATGAATTCAAATCTCAGAGTTGTATAACACTATGACAGCGCTAATGCAGTAGAATATGATATTGCTATTAGGTAACCATAAAACATTTTACTTCTCAGTGATGCAAACCCATTCATTACAAAGTTCATGTACAAAATAAGAGGTCACTCTATGTAATTGTTTCACTTATTGCAAACAATAATATAATGCAAGAGACATCAAATTGTAATCAGGATAAAAATATTGTTTTGAACTAATATTTTTATCATAAATAAACATTAAGGAGAATGAACCATTGTTATAACTATTTATGAAATCATTAGGTTAGACTAAAAAACTTAGAATTCTTAATGTGGAAAAATGTATATACAATATACTCATCAAGGAGACACCAAGATCAGACAATTGAAGCATTTGTACTCCTGAATTCACAATGTTGTCTGTTTCCCGAAGGATTTTTAAGACATCAGTCAATCATGTAGATAAACAAATAAATTTCATCTTTTTGTAAGGTCCACAATAAGGAAGGAGATTACTGTAGATGCCCAAAAAGTTCCAGTTTCCACATAATTTGAATATGAGATTGGTAACAGTCTGTAACACTAACAAGAAAGAGTTGTCTAGCCATAGAAAGCCCAAACTTAAATTACCTCATGCCATTTGTTTTTTTTATCGCACTTTTTGTATGACTATACCATCTTTCAACATTTAATAAACATGCAGAAAAATAAATAAATAAATAGCCAACCATACCGCTTTCTGCCTGTTTATATAGAATTCTTGGCGCATGACCTTCAAATCATAATCACCTACAGGTACATAAATTTAAAACCATGTTAACTTTATAGAAAGAACTATCACTAAAGAAGAAAAAAAATTGGATATTTATTTCCTACTTACAATTCTGAAATAGAAAGGCTACCACACAATACCTTGTAATATATATGTATCTTGTAGTTGAGCTAGTTCCCAACAAAGATCCGGAATGGTCTGAAACAAATGCAATATTAGTACAAAAAAACCTAGAGATATAGCTACTCATAGAAAGCTTGACAATAACACACAAATTGGTCATACACAAATCTATCTTTTTTTCTTAATGAAAAGAAACTAAAAGTATACCCACAAATCAAAAATAAAAAAATAAAAAAAATTAGTGGACTATAGTTCTAACATGTATAGAATCTTGTATGATATCTGCCCCACAATAAAATTTGTCTATAAGAAATAAATCCCCTGACAAAAATTACAAAGCTACCCCAAAACCACTTCCCAATTTAGAAGGAACTTCCTAGAATTCCTTGGAAATGAAGGCCCAAAACGATGTCAAGATTCTAATTCTATCCCATAAATGAATAATAACACTCTCTTCTTTCTTCAAAAACTCTACTATCTCTCTCTCGCCAAATACCCACAACAGTGCGAGACAACAAATTTCCATAGAACTTTAGTTTTGTCTCCTCTTCCAAAAGCATGGATATTCTTCATTAGAAATGAGCTGCGTGAAGTCAGAGCTATGAGCTATCTGATACCTAACATTAAAACATCAAAACCTTTTGGGAATTCCAAAAACAACTTGAGTTATTTGCACCCTTGAACCAAGCATAATTGATTAAACATGCATATTGAGGCTGGTAGGTTGTGAGTCGACCAATATGTCATGTGATTATGTTTCCATATGCTAACAAGCACTTTATCAAGGCAGATTCTTTTTCTTTTTTTTTTAATTATTTTATATATATATATATATATATCTTTTTAAACAGAAACAGAAGAATTTATAAACAAAACAAAGAGAAGAAGAAAAAGGCAAAAAAAAAAAAAAAAGGAGACCATAATCATAAGATATTTTTTTTCATAATACTAGTTAAGAAAGCAGTATCTATCAGAAAATATTATGAATTTCAAATACATTAATTCTTGAAGCAGTAAATTGATGTTCTATTTTTTTTTTTCAAAATTCTATAAAAGATCATCTTTTGCATTAGTAAACTGAAATAAAAGTATCAGTATATGCCTGAATAGAGCGAGAGGTAAAGAGCATTAACTGAATGTCTCTCAATACACTCTTATGTCAACTAGGATGAGTTAGCTGTTAGAACAACCATTAATCTTGTATAAATATCCTGAAAAATGCGAATATATAGCACAACACCTTAGGAAAAATCAATCCACACTGTATTCTGGGACTAACTAGCTAATAGTTAAGTCCTTTAAGCACATAGATTAGACACTGAATTGCAGAAACTTGGAATTGATTAGGCACACAAACCTCTGACAACAGCTTCTCTTCTTTGTGATAAAGATTTGAGAGTTCTCCAACGAATTCAACATGTTTTCTCCTGTTCATTTTTAACCAATACAAAGACATCCATGTCACAGATAAACACAAAAATACTGCACAAGAAAAATATGGAAAAAAGTGAAAAAAGTGAAAAAAGAAACAGGTTAGCAGAACTCAGTGATATGTTATAATAATATTATTTTCTTCCATTGGATGAGGCCTTACATGATCCATCCAGAAGGTTTTAGATTTTCTCGACTTTTATATGCGTGTATTATAGGGGAAAGTAAACATTCTTTGGCTTAATAAAAATAAGGCTCTATATACTGTACAAATATACTAAAGTTCTAACCATAAACTGTTTAACCTTTGGCCTAATCGTCTAACCATCATTGAAGACATTATACAAGAGAGGGTGGTATCTACAGCAGTTGAGATCTATGTCGTTCTTATAGGGCGAAACTCTTATTCTCTTTCCAGTGGCAAGTTTTCAATGTATGATCTTCACAGAAGATCTTTAAACAAATCCATTTTAATCATAACATACCAAATCCAGACAAGTCACCACCAAAGCAACAAAACACCTACAAGCTAATTGTTATATATTTAAATGAACTGACATATAAATTAATGCAAAATGTTTACCTAAGTGAATGAAGATCAAGATGAATATGAGCTTCATCTGACGCTACTTGAGATTTAAGTGTCATGAGAACAGCTTGCTGCTTAGCATTCTCAACCTGGGCTTCTACCCATTGTCTTTCACTTGTTCCAAAGCTGTCAAATCATTGGAAAGACAATAAACCATAATAATTATGCTGTAAACAACAAAACCCATATATCAATATAAGAAAATAATATAGACCAATAACCATCATAACATCTGTGCTATTTTTAGATCTTTTGACTATAGGACAAAAATATTCCATCCTGGCCAGAAGATATAAAAGTTATTACCACATAATTAAAACCTCCTCCAGCATACCGTTACTCAACTAGCTTGTAGAGCTTAAGAAGAAAAGATTAAAGTTAAATAATTATAGGATAATAAGTACATACATTGAACGAAGACGTTGTAATTCAGATACACGTTGATGATGTGATTTTTCTAAATCTGTTACATTGAAAGAACAAAAAAGACACAAATATTTTATCAATTCTTATATGTACAAGCACATGCAAGTCTTAATGAGCCATACGAGTAAAAGTATAAATGCAATCACAAAGCATACCTCGTACTAAGGTATTTGAGACGTCATCAAGACTTACCCAAGAACATTTTGATTTTCCCTCCTCGGCAACTAACCGAAAAGGACCCTAATTGCAATCACATAGTAAGACCATCAAAACTCAAAGACACAATATCCATAGTAAGGAAAAAAAAGAATAATAAACATCATGGTATGGAGACTACTAATGACAAAATAACTTGATAAACTACATATACTCTTACTAATTCTGCAATTCATCAAAGTAGGAAATATGTCAAAATATAAGACAATAATTACTATAAGGATACTACTACTCTACGAGATGAATGCAAAATACATGATGAAGGAAAGCATCTAAATATCATTTCTATATCTACATACCGTGTCAAGCTGTTTAGCAAACCACTGATTTAGCTCCTTTACACAAGATGAATCTCCAAGCAAGTATGCATGAAAGTCAGAGTAAGCTAGGTAGATGCCATCCTCTGGACATACAAATAACATTGACAGTCAATCAAAAGGAGAAGCAAAACAAATATAATCAAGATATAGAGTTCTTCAATTTTACCCTTTTTTGAAATGTACATAGTTTGGCAGTTACATATATGGTTACATCAATTTTAACAACAAAAACTGTAGACCATTACAATAGAAGGTGACAACTAAAGAAAATTATATCCAGTTAAAAACTCCCCATCTTGAACCAAGTATTTACTTGTAATTTCTGAAACCACAAACAAAACATTTACATAATTAATCATCAACCAATGAACGTAGCAGACAAAATTTATATAACGTTGATTGCATATTGAAAGTTTTCTTTTGAAAAAAATATTAAACTGATAATATGCTAGATGTAGATTACTCAGGCTCAAGAGCCTACAACAAAACTCAATTCCCATTTCAGTATAGTTTAATTTTTATTTTATTTTTTTTATTTATTTTTTTATAGGAAACAAGACAATTATTTACGTTAATCATCATTGCAGACAAGAATCAACCTAACTCATTATTTTTGAGAAACATCAACATAAAATCCTGTGTTGTTTATACAAAGGGAACTAATAATTGACTTTATCTCTTGGTTTTTCGTATAGCCAATAAAGAAAAAGTACAAGAACAAAAACAAGATATAATACCATCCCCAGAATGATAATGAGCCAACTCTTGAGCTGTAGAAGCTATCCTTCCCAATACTGCATTCATCTAAAAACAATAAAGTTAATTAATATTACTTTTAAAATGTTGAAGCTGGAAATACATAGCTATAAGCCTATAGTCAGTTTCCTCCTAAAAGAAATCTATGCATACAAATTCAGATATCAAAACAGACGTCTAATTTTCCTCAGGCTTGATCACATTGCAAAGGAAAAATAAAAACAATTTTGATTTTATAAACCATAGAAGTAATTAAGTCTTTCTTTTACCTGCAAATTTCTTGCTGAAAGGCTATCATCTAAGGTTGTAAGGTGTCCATTGACAGTAGAAGTTGCGGCAACTCTTGCTCGTCTCCCTTGTATCAAAGCAGAACCATGGGCAGTGAGCATGTCAAACTGGGATTGCAGATGCCTAAGCTGTCTCTGCAACTCTGCAGCTTCAGTTTTATATGCCATAGTTGCCTCCCTTATAATGAAAAGAAATCCATCAGTACTGGAGGAAAAATATGACACAATGCATGATCCCTAGCAAAAAAAAAAAGAGTTCCAACTTCAAAGAGATATCAGGAACAACACAGGAAACAATTTAATCTTCCACAAGCCAAGAAATTGAGGGACTAAGTAGTACAAAATCCACAAGCTAAAATCAACATCAAAACCTAACCAAATAAAATATAGTCAATGACTTCAACAATCCATAAGTTTGAGAAAAAACGTTATATTTGCATTTCAAATGACCAAGCATTCAAACACAAAAACCAACATAAAGATGTTTGCAAATTTTCAACTTTATCATCACATTCAAGGTTCATCGTAGTTGTATTTGATGCTAAGTTGAGCCCATCAGTACCCTCACCAAGTCTTTCACAGCGAGGTACATACGGTAAAAATGAAAAATGCCAAGAAAATACCGTATATCTTTCAGTCCTTCTTCAGCTCCAAAAACAGCGTCCTGGTTATCTCTCCTCGAAGAAAAAGTCGATATGCTATCATAAGCAAACTCCAAATCTTCTCCCTATTAACAATTTTAACTCCAAATAACGTCACGTCTGTTAAGTTCAAGTCAATAATCAACAACCAAAACTCAAACAGAACTGAACAAAACTCACTTCCAGTAGCTTCCCTTCTTGCACAAACTGCTCATACCTACAAACACAAACAATAAGTCATAACAATAAGTCTAATTCAAGGTAATTTATAGCTGCAAAATCACACAATTCAAATTTCAAAATATGAAGGTCGTTACTGTGAGAGGTCAGAGAGTGAGAGAACATTTGAGGGACGGAGGGAGGAGCAGGTCCAGTCGAGAATAGGTCGAGCGTCGTCATATTGAAATGGCCACTCGAAGCTGTCGGGATCCAAAGCATCTACTCCTTCATAACCTAATTCGCTGAGCAACGAACACAGTCGAGTCCCGCTCATTCTTCTTGGCTTCTTGCTTTCAATTTAATCAAAATGTGACTTCTTCAGATCTTCTTCATTTCAATTTTAGAATTTGTACTTGAATTCGGTGCCACCAATACAAAATTGAGTTAGGGAGTCTTTGGTAGTGGGTGACTTTGTGGAGGAATCAAGACTTTCTTATAATAGACACTGCATCGTTCTTCAAAATTCAGAGTTCAGATTGATGTGCTCTAACAGATCAACAACCCAAATACAAATCATCACAAACTATCTAGTCCTTTGATTAAAAATAAATAAATAAAATTGTCTGAGATTACGAATGATACAATTATAGTCAATAGATTAGACAAATATACGAGTCGAATGGCGATAATTACTGATTTATGGACCAGCAATCAAAAGAAAGACTACATGAATGTCACAGCACATTTCAATGGTAAAAAGTGGAACTAGCATAGTCGGATCCTAAGGTACCACACCTTCTGATGAACTTAATCTACTTTATAAACACCAAGTAAAATATCTCAAGCAAAAACACAAACAAAGCAAACCCGGATCATGAATTTTAAAGTAGAACCCAGTTTTAAGTGGCAACAACAAAAAAGTGGAAGACCCATCTCATTTTCTTCAATTTATGCACATTTTCTCAGAGGAGAGCCAATGCGTCATTCGAAGATCAACCCAACAAAAATGACAAACACAATAAATTTTAAAAATCGAACAAAACACCTCAAACATAGTAAGTAATACTATAAAATTTAACACAAGCTAATATTTACAAAAACATCGATAAATTAAACGAGAAGCAAGCTATTACTGAAATGACTCACTTTGTAGGCACAAATCTGAAACTGGGACAGTTTTTTGTAAGGTTCCGGCGGCTACTTGTTGGTCGCCGGCGACATATTAATCGGATCAGCAACGACTGTTTCAAGCGGTGGTGGCACCTGCTTCGAGAGTGACTAACGGTTTTTGAAAGAAACCGGTCGGGTGTGGATATTCATATTCATACTCATACCCGATATCCGGGTATCATATATAGGGTAATGCCCTGATTGGATGGATCGGTCCAGACCCAATTGAATTGATATATATATATATTTACAATTAATTCGATTTTTTTTCTTACATGTTGACACATTGTGGGTCTACCCGGACCTCACAAGATACAGCTTGAAATGCAACTTCCACTCAAGAGGAGAGATCTTCTAACACTTTACGGTTTAATGAACAAACCTAATAGTGGTTTGATGAATCTTTACGGTTTAATGAACAAACCTAATGGTGGTTTGATGAATCTTTATTTTAAAGTCTTCAACCAGTCAATCATCAAGGCAATTGACCCTTGGTCAATTAATTCAAGATTTGGAGGGAAGAAACAATCAAACTCCAATTCAAAACCTCGCTACAAGAGTACAAGAATCATACAATTAGTTCAATCTCATCATATCAATCGAGTATGATTGATTGTCATCTATTTTTATGTGAAAATAAATTAAAATGTTCTCTAACATTTAAAAACATATATATATATATATATATAAAAGATGTGTTTTAATAAAATACTTAATAAATACTTTAATGAAAAATGTTTTTTTTTATTTTTAATATTACAATAAATTTGAGATTTAGGTAGAGAACTCAACCCACTGATTCGACCTAAATCCAATTGCAAAAAACGTTGTGGGTTGGGCCATTAATGGGTTTGGTTTTTAAACCCAAAAAATAAAGTTCGGATATGAGTTTATCCTCTAAAACCTGCACTAAACAATTAATTTCAAAAAATATTTAATTTTGAACATTTTTATTGCTAAAGTTTTTCAAAAGATAGTTTTGATATATACTATATAAAAAATATTTAAGTCAGTACGCACTGATATAACTTCGTTAGTGCGCACTAATATAACTTCATCGGTGCGTTGGATGTGGACAATTATATTTACATATTTTGATTTAAAATGTATGCACTTATCAAAGTTTTTACATAATCAGTGGTTCACATACATTGATACTGACATCAGTACGCACTGATATGAACGGAACCGATACTATATATATATATTTAATTTAATTTAATCTTAGACATGGGTTTTAATTGAATTATAATATGCTTGTTTATATTAATTTGAGTAATTTATTTTATTTCTAATATTTTTCTTTTAATTTTCTTATTCTCACTTTAATGCCATTGCGATTCAAACTAATTACAAGAATGGAGCCAAGGAGGATTTTAGGAAATGGACCAAATTGCAAGAAACTAAATTTGAGAGGCAATTTGTTTGAAAAAGTAAACTTTTTACACCAAATCTGTAATTACTCTTTTTTTTTTTAAAAAAAAAAAACATTGTTGGACCACAATCACTAGTGGCCTCAATGCAGTTTTATCTCTAGATTCTCGGAGTTAAAATGATTTTTTTATACCATCACAAAAGATATTAACGACGGGTTCTTTTGACTAACAAAGGAATGTTGGATTTCAATTCAATTTTTTTTAAATAAAATAAAATAAAATAACAACGAAAAAAAAAAAGGTAGACATCACTACTTCTATCACGTGTCAATCGGGGAATTTGATATACATCGATGATAATTTATCTCACTTGTTAAGTTAAGATACGTATCAACTCATTAATTGTCGCATCATTGATTGGAATAAAAGTGAGACAAATCACAAATGTGAATATCTATATAGTATTATTAAAAGAAAAACCAATAGAAACAAGAGCAATGCTACCAGTGCCGGCCCTGGGCTGGGCTGGGCTGGTACAAGAAGTGCACCCGTTTTGGGCCCATAAAGAAAATGGCCGGAATGTTTAAATAGGCCCAGCTGTTGAGCTTAAATTAGTTTGATAAGATATCTAAATAGGCTTAGTTTTTAAAAATAGGTCCAATAATAATAACAAAACAGTTTTTTTCAATCAAGGTCAGCACTGAATGCTGCCAATAGTCACCTTGTCGGAAGACCGTGACTCCTCTTAGAATGACAGGTGTCCAATTTTAGTTTTTTCCACAAAAATCTGTTTCTTTTACATTTTATATGTTACTGATTTTATTTGATTAACTTTTAATTAAATAAATTATCCAATCAATTAACTTAAAATTAAGATGTTTGTCACTTTTGAAAGCATACTCAATGGGCAAACTCTCTCAGATGTAAACCGATAATATATTGTTGGAAACTTGGAATCATCTCGACTAAAATTTCTCAAATGAACTTAATATATTAGAAGAAAAAAACGTAAAAATAAAAAATAAAAAATGAATGCCAAATGTTTTGATTTACAGAAAAACTTATATGAGACGGTCTCACCACAATCCAATGAAATTGATCCACATATGAAAGTGTTATGTTTCTAATGTAAAGTACGTTAATGTGGTATAATTTTATTGGACAATGATGGTGAAATCGTCCCACACAAGTTTTTTTAAATGAAAATAGTTGTATTTGTTGAAACTTCAACGATTACAAAAAGTATATTATATTTAAAAAAAAAAATAGTAAATTACGTACAACCGGCCAATAAAAGCAGTCGACCCTCTTTTTATGACTAGAAAAGACAAGGAATCTTTAATTTTGTTTTCACATAGTTTAATGAGGAAAAAACCTTCGATGATACGTTGTTTTCACATATTTTAATATGGAGAAAACCTTCAATGGGATAGTCTCGATACTACTTGATAAAACGGTTTTATTAACACTTAGTAAGATCGTCTAATGAAATTATATCAAATTATAATTTAATAATATATATTTATATTCTCGAGATAAATTATACAATCTCATTAGAACGATCTCATCGAGTGTTAACGGATTGTCCCATCGAAGATTTTCTCTTTATCGTGCTTTATCGTTTATAACGAAAAATTTATTACATGTACTGACGTACGTGATATTCACGGCAGGTGATGATAAAAGGAAAGAGGTCCCCTCCTAGTCCAACAACCAACACGTTTGAAATTTGGACCACACGCTTTGAAATCAGTGTCCGTACGATAAAGTGACTCGACTCTCAAGGCTTATTAAATGATAATTAATTCTTTACCAAAAAAATAATAATTATAATTAATGTTTTTACATTTTTTTTTAATTCTTTTTAACTTCATTGTCTCTTACTTATTTTATGAAGTGAACTAATTTTTACATATTGAAATTATTTAATGTTATTTAAAAATAAAATAAATTAAATTATTTTTATTTAACAAATAAATTATATAAAATTATTTTGTTTTCCTCAAAATCAATTTTTAGTTCATTTGAAATTTTTTTTTATTTAAAAGTGGCTTTACTATTTATTTGTTAAAAATGAGTTTGAATGATTTTATTCCGATAAAAATAATTTAAAATAATATTAACTCATTAAAAAAAATAATATAACTCAATACAATTATCAAACCCCAAAATATACCAAACACACGATATGATTATTTTAATTCAATCACATGTGACACTAAAAAAAAAAAAAAGTATTAGTTTAATTTCATCCATTCAAATCTCATAAATTTATATCAATACCAAATAACTTTCAAATTTCGTAATCCACTTTTGCATATTATTCATATTATATATCTATAAGTCTATAAACCATATGGATTTCGTATACTTATTAATTATATTACTTATGAGTAATGCTATACAATATTCATGTAATTTTATTTTTTACGAACAATATTCATGCAATTTGTCTATAAATGATTGTATTATATTCATGCTTACGTTGGATTTGGTGGTATGACATCATACCATCATTGTTCGATCATTGTTCGAACCAGCTTGGTAACAACGTCCAAAAAAAAAAAAAAATTGTATTATATTACAAACTAAAAACTAATTGTAACTTATTTCTTTTAACGGGTGATTATATTCATTACATTTTTGAATCTTA
Source organism: Acer campestre (assembly GCA_954870605.1). Taxonomy (NCBI): domain Eukaryota; kingdom Viridiplantae; phylum Streptophyta; class Magnoliopsida; order Sapindales; family Sapindaceae; genus Acer; species Acer campestre. The sequence goes on from OX940808.1 coordinate 9,962,898, forward strand.
TAAAAATATTATTGTTCTCATTTATAAGGTTTTATTTTTATAATTTTTTTTTTTGACAGGTCAACTCATAGAGGGTTGAGCGCCCGAGCCTCAAACAGGCTTGAGCCTTGGGGTGAGCTTAGCTCATAAATTCGTATGCCAACCGAGTATGATGCCCGACTGTCAATGTTAAGGGTCAAGCTTTTGCCCGTCCGCAAACCCTCGTGGATAATTTTTAGAAGGGTCGAGCAGTTTAGGTCCGACCCTTTTGATACTTTGGCACAACTAAAAACAATAGCCTAAAAACCAATCCAAAATTATAATAAATGATTTGTTTTTACCATATAAATAACGAGATAATGTACTAGATGATATGACATGGTTAAGTCACTTGCAATATACATGGTTAAGGGCCAGTTTGGTATTGCTTTTGAAAAGTTAAAATCAGATTATTTTATAATTTTAACATAAAATGATGTTTGGTAAAACTTCCAAAAGTGATTAATTGATAATCTGGTAAGTTTTGACAGTGATTTTGAGAAGTAAGTATGGGGTTACTTTTTGAAAGTGATTATGGAATAATCTATTCCAGCATTTAATGCAAGTTTTAAAATATCATTATTATCCTTATAAAATCAAGTTAAAATCATTTATATACCTTATTTCATCTCAAAATTAAATATTTTATTTAAATATTGATTTGATTTATAAAAATCTTTTAAAAATATTTTTAATTGTTCTTATGGATTTTTTTTCCCAATTTAAATATTTTACTTAAATATTAATTTAATATATATAATTAATAAAAAAAATGAAATAGGATCCTAAACTCGTGTATATTTTAGTCATTGTAACTAATCTCAGCACTTTTGCAATAAAATTACCAAACATACGTATACTGCTTTTGAGCCATACAGTAGTTTTATAAATACAATTAACCAAACATCTGCTGATTAACTTCACAGCTGATTATTCCTTCAGCACAGCTAACAGTGATTATTATAAAAGTTACAGCAATACCAAACTGGCCCTAAGTCACTTGCAATATTTTTGTGTTCAATTTTTGTACCGTGTAAAATTATTGATTACTTATAGTATTTTCCTTTCATCAAAGTGCCAATCCAATAATACTTGTAAATCCATAACTCTTAAAAAAATAATAATAAAAAAAATCTTTATATGTTCCTTCAAAATATTTAAGTTATTCTATTTTAATACATATATTTTATCTATTTCAAATAAGAATCGTAAAATAGATAGATAAATAAAATATTTAGTGATAATTTCATTTTGAGGAACTAGTATATATTTGCATGTATTGAACCTCATCTAGATCGACATTAGATTCATTAATCATATTTACCTGTTATCATCGTAAGTGTTAATTTTTTGATTTAATATTGATTGGTTGAGACTTAGAATTTTCATTTGGCCATGAAAAATCAATCTAGAGTTCAAAATTGGCGATCATGGGTATAACTGAAAGTTTCCAAACTTATATGAATGAACAGTAATTTTTACAAGGGCCTAAATGAACTATTTCAAGACTACGGGGTAAAATTTAATTTTTCCAAACAGATGTGGTCTTACATAGTTACATTGTGCTTAGATTTTCTTATTTCCTCTTTGAAATAGATATTTTATTGTACTTTAATTTTCATCCATTGTTTT